>JBCNJP010000009.1:814963-842583 GCA_039602395.1 Deinandra increscens subsp. villosa | reverse complement strand
TCTCGAATTTACAGCTCATCACAAATTCATTTGTACCGGATGAAAGATGTATATGGGTCGATGTGTTAGGACTCCCGATTGTTGCTTCAACCCCCGGGGTTTTAAAAAAGGTGGGAGAACTTTGGGGGGAGTTCTTATTCTTCGGTAACGATAATGATGAACCGTTGGCGAATGGCAAAGTATGCATCATCACAAAATGCTTGTCGTTGATTGATGAATTCATAGAGGTGGTGGTAGGCGAAAATGTATTCGAGGTTAGAGTGAAAGAATTTGAAAACTGGTCTCCAACTCTTAGGTGGCGTTTGGTTCACGGAATGTAATGTAATTGGAATTGTAAAGTTTTCCTTTTAAAGTTGTGCTTAAGTTGGGTAAGGAAGGGGTTTGAAATACAATGAATTCCTTTAATCAATGGAATTTAAGGTCATGTAACTTTCCTTCGTTAAAGTGAAGGATTTCTAAATTCCATTGATTAAAGGAATTCATTGTATTTCAAACCCCTTTCTTACCCAACTTAAGCACAACTTTAAAAGGAAAACTTTACAATTCCAATTACATTACATTCCGTGAACCAAACGCCACCTAGATTTCATGAAGATTCATCAACATCGGATGAATCGGAAGATGATCACATTTTAGAAGATGGTGAAATTAAGGATAATGGGGAAAACAAAGTTGAGGAGATGGGTATGAATGGCATTGAGGAGAAAGAGGAACAGTCCATTCGGAATAATAAGTCGGTGGTAAATCCATCAACTTTGCATGTGATAAAATGAAGTTAATAAGGCTCCATTTTCGAATAGTGCCTTGCATGACTCTTCTTTTTCCGGAGCCTCTAAGCCCCCGGGCATTGAGGAATATGTGAAAGGCTTCTTAAACTTTAAGGATCGTGATGAGGATGGCGGAATCTTTGAAGGTGAATAGTATTCTTCTTTCTCGAAAAGTTACAAAAGTAGCGATGGTTCATTAATGCAAGAATTCTCGAAATTTATCCAAATGGGGAAACTTATCGGTCTTGATATGAATGGAAGGACAAGTGACTTCGAAGAATTTGTCAACAAGATGAGTGATATAGTTGTTGACCAATGAATATAGTCTCTTTAAATATTTTTGGGAGCGGGGCTTTTGAAAAACAGAAAAAAATAAAAAATATTTTAGTTAAGTTTTGTGTTAATTTTGTTGGATTGCAAGAAACAAGAATGGAGAATCTAGACTTGAACCATATTAAATCCATGTGGGATAACTTCGAATTCGATTTTGCTTTTTGTCATTCGGTGGGTGCTTCAGGGGGTATTTTATCGATGTGGGACCTGGCGGTCTTCGCAAAATCGTTTAGCAATTGTTTGGACCATCTTCTCATCGTCAAAGGTACTTGATTAACTTTTGTTACATGGTGAATATTTATGCCCCTTAGTTAGAGTCTCAGAAAAGTGCCCTTTGGAATGTTGTGATTAATTATATGAATAGCAATCCCGAGATCTATATTATTTTTGGTGATAAAAATTCTGTGAGATGTGAATCCGAAAGAGTTGGTTTGACTTTCTCTAGGAGTAATGCCAACCGGTTCAATGAGTTTATTAGAGATGGAGCTCTGTTTGACTTTCCATTGGGCGGCTATAATTTCACTCGCATCGATGCTAGAGGTAGAAGTGCTAGCAAGTTTGACCGATTCCTTGTATCTCCGTTGTTATTAGATAGGGTCAAGAACCTTGAAGCTTTGGCCCTTGATAAATCAATTTTGGATCACCGGCGGATCCTCCTACGTCCATCAAATGTTGACTTTGGCCCGACCCCTTTCAAGTTGTATAATTCTTGGTTGCATGAAAAGGATTTCGTTGATATTGTTACAACTTCTTGGGGTGAACCATATCATCATGCGTCTAAGTTTATTTTGTTTAAAGATAAACTCAAGAGATTAAAGGAAAGAATCAAACGTTGGAAGAAAGAGAAACCGAATCCTAATGAAAAAATCGAGAGGTTACAAAATGACATTCTTGAAATCGACAAGTTCTTGGATGAGGGACGGATTGATGAAAATTTGGGGCCGGCTTCGTCGTGTTGAACTATTAAAAAATCTCAATGATCTTGAGAAATCTATTTTAGAAGATCTCGCTAAAAAAGCCAAGATTAAATGGGGAGCAATAGGAGATGAAAACTCTAAATTCTATCATGCGATTATTAACCAAAAAAGACCCTCCATTCACGGTTTAAAGATCGACGGGGAGTGGATCGATTCACCTATGGGAATTAAAAATGCTTTCGTGGAATATTTTTTTAAGAAATTCAAAAGGAGGAATGAGGCCAAGGTTTCTAATCGAATCCATCGGTTTCGGTCTCTCAATGAGATTGATTGGGTGTGGCCAGAGATGATGCCTTCCGTTGAGGAAGTTAAGGCGGCAATTTAGGATTGTGGGTCGGATAAAGCTCTGGGTCTTGACGAGTTCTCGTTTGATTTTTTGAAAATTTTTTGGGAACTTATGAAAGGTGACATCATGGCATTTGTGAAAGAAATATTTGAAAAATCTATCATTCCCCTTGGGTGCAATTCTTCTTTTATTTCTTTGATCCCAAAAATTCAAAGTCCGGTTTCGATTGCTGACTTTCGTCCTATTAGCTTGGTTGGGGTGCAATATAAAATATTAACCAAGATTTTGGCTAATCGTCTTGCGGGGGTTATTGATCAAGTTATGAGTCTGGAACAATTTGCCTTTATTAAAGATCGTCAAATATTGGAGGGGCATATTTCTTTAAATGAAATTATTGATTGGTCTAGGCACAAAAAGAAGAGTCTATTGGTGTTCAAAAACGATTTCGCTAAAGCTTATGATTCCGTATCTTGGGAGTACTTGGATAATATGCTTCTTTTTTTGGACTTTCATGAAAAATGGAGAAGTTGGGTTCGTACTTGTCTCTCTACCACTCGTTCCTCGGTCCTCATAAACGGTAGTCCCTCACGTGAATTTAGTATTAGTAGAGGCCTCCGTCAAGGAGATCCTTTGGCACCTTTCCTTTTCATACTGGTCATGGAGGGATTACATGTTTTCCTTGAAGATGCGATACATGCGGGCTTATACACTGGAATTCGATTCAAAGAGTTGATGTTGTCACATTATTTCTATTCCGATTATGCCATTTTTATCGGTCAATGGTCGGAAAAGAACATTACAAACAATGTGGAGATTTTAGAAGTTTTTCACATGGTGTCCGGACTTGACTTAAATCTTAATAAGTCATCGATATATGGCATTGGTGTACACTTTGATGAGGTAACAAGGATGGCGAGATAGCTGGATGCAAACCGGACCAACTTCCTTTTACGTACTTAGGAATTCCGGTGGGTGCGAACATGTCTCGGGTCGATAGCTGCAGAAAATCATTGACAAATTCCATAAGAGATTAAACAAATGGAAGCGCACTCTCCTTTCAATTGGTGGGAGATCGACCCTCGTCTCTTCCGTCTTGGGATCCCTCGGTTCGTATTACTTCTCCCTCTTTCCGTTCCCTCTGAAAGTAAATAAAACCCTTGAATCGATTCGGTCCAGATTTTTTGGGGGGTTTGAGGAGAATGAGAAAAAATTCCCTGAATAAGTTGGAATCAAACCCTTGCATGTAAAGATCATGATGGGATTAGAATTGCTAGTCTCCTTGCGATGAACAAGGCTCTTCTTTACAAATGGAGATGAAGATTTGTCTCAAAGGGTGATTCTTTGTGGGTTAAAATAATCAAAGCTATTCATGGATCGGATATCAACGAACCTACTAAACAAAAGTATTCTAGCACTTGTGTAAAACCACTAAACGATCTTACTACTGCATGATTCGGTAATCGGAGAAACACAAACGGGTAAACAAAGCTTTGCTTTGTTGATTGACAATGAGATATAAGCTAGAGAGAGAAACACACTCAGATACACACAGTTAAGAGTATTGGAAATGACAGAACTGGTTAGACTCTCTCTAACACGAACTATTTATAGTCACTAACATATTGGCCGGCGTACCACCCACGGACCATTTGGTACTCCCGTACCATCTGGTACGGCTGACCATTTGGTATGGCCAGTTGACTATCTTGACTCACATAGATACTCTAGATCAGATACAATACACGAGACACAACGTAGCATAGGAATATGCTCTAACAAACTCCCCCTTAACGTGTATTGTAACAAACTATCTATCTATCTAACAAAACTTCAGTATTCAATCCGCAGCATCACTGCGTCGGATCTTCAACTTGAAATCTTGTCAGAAATAGAGCTTGCATGGCTGGATCAATCTTGAACAATCTTTGAACTTCAGGATCCACTTGTGAAAGACATTACATAGTCCCCCTTTCACCATGCTTGAGTCTTGTCACACAGAATAACCTGCAATTTCAGAAGACAGAAACGCGGCTTTCTTTTTCCTTTATATAAAATTAATTTAATCTTGGCGCAAAACTTCTCTTCGAGAATCCAAGATATATTTTGAAATTTTGAATTTTGTATCTTGTATCGATCGGTCGAAAACAAATAAGAAACAAAATCTTTTTGGCTTTTTGAAACTTTATATCAAAACACACCGAACATCTTTTTGATTTTTCTAAATTTATGCTAAAACACACCTAAAATCTTTTTGGATTTTTCAGATATGAAACATAAATGCAATACAGAATCAGACACTATTTTTGTCTTTTTGCGACAAAGATCACAACTTAGGATCATATTGGTCATGACATGCTGAACTACACTTCAATTTCAATTAATTAAGCAAACAAGTCATGTCGATTACTGGTATAATTTGTCTATCTTGAACTCAGGCACAATCATACTCATAACATCTGCATATGTTATTATATTGATTAGGTTTGCATTGACCAGTGTACCCCACACTATCAGACATTCTCAGATATGTATCTGCTTATCACACTTTGTGACTTCATCTGTGATTTAATCACATAATGATTGTATTCATGATTTAGTCAACTGTGTTTCATGCAAAAAGAAATAAGAATGTTAAATTGTCTACCTTAAGGTCGATCTTCCGATACGCAGATAAGGCCTCGGATTTAACAAAATAAGAAAATAAAACAAGTTGAAATTGTATAACTCAACAACAATTAGGTCGGTACTCCCATACACACAGAGAAAGTCCGATGAGTTATACGAAACACCAAAGAAAATAAAGCAGAACGTCAAACGAACAACAATCAGGTCGGTCTTGTGGACACGCAGAGAAAGTCTGGTCATATGACAAAATAAATAAAATCAAACAAGTTTAAATCTTTACAAAAAGAACACATGTATACACAGTGACTTTTCATTTTTCTTTTTCACATATCTTTTTCTTGATATCATGAGATATACATCAGGATGTTGTCCACTTGGTCAAGCATTATTATTTAATGTGTTTATCACATCTGAATACTTTCTGATTTAATGCCGAGCCTACCAAGTACATCGAGCAATGATCTTATGGCTTGTTCATCTATTTTATCCATGCGCCAGACACGTAAGCCAATGTACCATCATTTCCCAATTATGTTGGATCAATTTCTCATTTTTCAATGTTTTTGTATTTTTCCTGTTTTTCAATGTTTTTTGTATTTTTCCTGTTTTTCAATGTTTTTGTATTTTTCCATTTTCTCCCCCTTAAAATGAAAACTCTATTTTTGGATTTTCATTTTTAACAAAAAAACACAAAGACACTACTTTTGGTTTTTCAATTTTCTCCCCCTAAACTACATACAGAAAGTAAAAAGAAAGAAAATTGACCAATCGATACTGATACCTTCCAGTTTAAGCTTTCAGAAAAACTTTCAGTTTTGA
Organism: Deinandra increscens subsp. villosa; assembly: GCA_039602395.1. Taxonomy (NCBI): domain Eukaryota; kingdom Viridiplantae; phylum Streptophyta; class Magnoliopsida; order Asterales; family Asteraceae; genus Deinandra; species Deinandra increscens. The sequence goes on along the minus strand of JBCNJP010000009.1, from coordinate 836,776 downwards.
AATATGAAGCATTCAATTTAAGTTAAGCAGGAAACTCCACTATCAGTAACTGCTCAAAGCTTGAACTTCACAATCATCGACAGGTCTTCTTGAAATAACCTGCACACTGGATTTAAATGATTAGTATTCAAATGACCCGAAGCACACAACTTCTGGTCGACCAGTGTCTTCCGTAAAATCATTTACAGCTTTGCTGACCATCTTAGGTCGCCACTGCATTTTTGCTTTTTCACTTTTAACTGAATCATCATCATGTGATGAACCACCAACACTTAAATCAAATTTGAAAAATTGTTTTGGTTTAGATTTTGATTTGAATGGTGTTGACTCAGTAAAAATTCTGCCTAATTCATCGATAATGGTGGCAGATTTGTTTAAAAATTATCGTTTTGCAATTTCAAGACAATCCTATGCCATATGTCCCTTTCGGCGACATTGATAGCACAAACGATATGATCGTTTAGATTGTGGTTTGTCCTGAACTGGATGATATTTACAAGTAAATTCAGAATCATCAACAATATCATCAATACTTAAAAACGGTTAGAATGTACCCATTTGGATGTAGGACTTTGTGGAGTAGCATTTGAACCAGAAGAAGAATAATTTTTGATCCTTTGACCATCTTTTGAAGAACTTGTAGATGAATTCTTCTTCTGTTGCTTTCCCCCGAAACCTTTTTCCTTTGTTGAGATGAACACCTGGGCGAGATGATAAATTTGTTCTAAACTGGTATCCTACTTTTCCTTCTTAATCTTCTTTGGAACATTTTTCTGATTCTGCTTCTCAAATTTCTGGTTCTTGTTTCCCAACCCGGAATGTTGAAACAAGATGTTGACGATTCAGCTTGAAAACCAGAAACACCATCATTGGCCATTTGAGAAAATACAGCTTTGATATCTGTCAACTTGCTGGCTTCAACCAACTTAGCAGCAGTTGTTTCTTCACTCACTTTCTTCTCATCTTTTTCTCTATGTTTGTCTGTAGAAAGAATACTCATATCTGCTATAAACCCACCAGAAACAAACTTTGATGTAGATACTTCAACCACACTTTTCTCTTTCTCCTCTTTCTTCTTTGACTTTTTCTTTTCAGATTTCTCAGAAACAAATTCAGAATAATCTCCATTTACATAAGAAGAATGAACATCTGCTAAAGCATCAGATTGAAATACAGGATGTGGAACTAGATTGAAATCGTTTCCTCCAAACACCCTTTTGAAGTTGTCATCCTGACACAAATAACTTGCAAATGAATGTGAATTTGTCAAATTGTTTACCTTTCAATTAAGATCCAAAACTTCGACATTCAAATCTGATATCTTCTTTTGAGCTTCTCCCAATGCTTTTTTCGATTCAATTAACTGTTCCGAAGCTTGGTTAGACAGAAACTTTGCTTGTCTCATCTGATCATGTGCCATATACACTTCTTGTGTAATTTTCTTCATTCGCTCTTCATGAATTTCAATATTTCTTGTCAACAACTTGTTGTCATGCGTCAAGCTTGCGACTCTGTCTATTAATTTTGAATGTTCCTTCTGACGATTACTTTCCAAAATAGTAACTTCATCAAGAGCCTTTTGAAGTTCAGCATTTGTCTTTGTAAGAGATTCCACCTTGACTTTTGACTTCTTAAACAGATTATCAAAATCTTCAATTACATCCTTTGCTTCAGTTTCCCATTTTTCAACACTTTTAACTAACTCTTCTTTTTCAGTTTGTAATTTCAAAATTTGTTCTTTATCTGAATTAACCATTTCATCCAATTTTGTTTGAAGCTTAACAAACTCTTCCATCAAAGCATTCTTCTTTCTGACTAATTTCGCATTGATCTTGAGAATCTCATCAGAATCTTTAAATTTCTTCTTGAGACTTTCTAATTCTTCTTCCGACTTCTCACTTTCAACAATCAATCTTTCTTTTTTAGAACTCAATTCTCGAATCTTTCTTTCTTTTTTAGCACAAAATTCACATGTTGACTCATACCCACTAACTTTAAAATCACTCATTTCAGATTTACTGATCTCAGATGCATACCCACTTGATTCAACCTCAATATTTGCCATCAATGCATAATGGTCTGAAGGGCGGACTATAAATGCAGATTCATCCGGGAAATCTTTAGCCCAATCATAACCTTCATCAGTTTGAGATATCATAGCTTTAACTTCTTTATCTTGAACATTCTTATCAGAAGTACCCTTGTCAGACGACGGTTTAGGACAATCCCGAGCAAAATGCCCATGTTTGGCACATTTAAAACATTTAATCGTTCGTCTATCCAAACCAAGCGTTCCTCCTTATTGAAGAGATGTCTTGCCATGTTTCTTCATAAATCTCTTTCCTCTCTCCACTACCATAGCAAATTGCCATTCCAGATCGAGTTTATTCAATTGATCTTCATCCAGATGATCTAACTCCTCGCCAAACAAAAACGATTGACCAATTTGACTAAATATAGATCCAGACGAAGATGATATGAAAGCAGATAACAAAGCAGCTAGATCTTCGGTTGCTTGATTAGAAGTAGACTTGCTTGATGATCTATCAGGAATAGTAAAAATGCAACCTGAAGAATAACCAGTATTTTCTGACTTTCCAGCAAGAAATGCAGTTAATGGTGGATTAACACTTGAATTAGAATGTGACTTTGCTTTAGCATGCATGGTAGCAGAATTTTCTCCAAAGTATACTTCAGGATTTTGAATAGACGGAGTTGCTGACTTTTTCACAAGCAGATCCATTTCACGAGCTTGTAATATGCTTATCAATTGATTGAATGTCCAACTTGAGTAGTTTGGATCATTAGTCAACATCATAAAAAAATTCTCCCATTTTTTGGGTAGAGCTTCTAGAAAGTTCTCCTTCAACTCATCAGTATCTTTCTTGACACCTACAACTTCAAGTTCATTGATCAGATGTGAAAACCTTGCAATCAAATCTTTGATTTTCTCATTGTCACAATGTCCAAAATTATCAAATTCTTTCTTTAAAACTTTCTTCCGAGTCTTCTTGTATTGCTCATTACCCTCACATCTTTCACCAATAGCATCCCACAATTCTTTACAAGTTGTGTAGTTCTTAAACTGATGCATCAAGTCTTTAGGTAAAGACATTGTAAGAAAGTTATATGTTTTCTTCTCTCGGGAAAAAAAATTTCTTCTCATCAGCATCAAAATCACTTATCATCTTTGGCTTTCTCGGGCTTATCATCGAATACTCATATTCTTTTTCAATCGGAATCCAAGAATCAACATCTTGAGAAAATATATATGACTCAAAATGTTTCTTCCAATTGTGATAATCTTCTAATTGTAACAACTTAGGAACCTTCTGAGTTATTCCTATCTCGTTATCATAATTCATCATTGCTTGCAACGATGTTTGAGCAGCTGAAAATGCATGAAACTCACTCATCTTGAAGTTAAAAATTGACCGTCAAAACTTCAAACTAAAAAACGAAGGTCTTCCAAGCGGATTTTGGGGGTCAAACCGGAAGGTACTGGCTGTTAGGCCAGTAAAATTTTAGATCTCGTTGAGACGAACGTTTTGGCTGGTATTAGCTCCCGTAACTCTCAACGAATCTCAAGTTACGTCAGTTTTAGTAAACAAATGTATTCTGCCAGCGTGCCAAACCTTTTCAACGTACCAAACTTGTTCTCAGCGTACCAACTCCGGACCAATTCAACCAGCGGACCAAAATTTGTTCAACGTACCAGATCACTGACCAGAAAGTCAGCGTACCAGATTACTCGGCGTACCAATTTGGTAAGGCGTAACTGTTAGTGGACCAGAAAATAACCGTCGAGGACCAAACTTGAAGATTGTCTTCCGGACTAGAGTTCAGCGTACCAGAAGCTGATGAACATTGCCTTGCGTACCAGAAGCGTACCAAAGGCGTACCAGCTGTTCTTCGGCGTACCAACTGCGTATCACGCTGAAATCGACGGATTTTTGCGAATTTTGACAATTAGGACTGGAATTTGCTCCAGGTAGGTGCGAAAACTCACTAGGAATACTCAGAAATCATTTTTCTCTTCTGAATTGCGAAAATTTGATTAAAAACGAAGAAAACCCAAACTTTCTCTCTCTAAAAATCCAAAAATTGACCAAATTGCAGTAGTAGAGCAACCAAATGATCTGATACCACTTGTAAAACCACTAAACGATCATACTACCGCATGATTCGGTAATCGGAGAAACACAAACGAGTAAATAAAGCTTTGCTTTGTTGATTCACAAAGAGATACAAGCTAGAGAGAGAAACACACTCAGATACACACAGTTAAGAGTATTGTAAATGACAGAACCGGTTAGACTCTCTCTAACACGAACTATTTATAGTCACTAACATACTGGCCGGCGTACCACCCACGGACCATTTGGTACGCCCGTACCATCTGGTGCGGCTGACCATTTGGTACGGCCAGTTGACTATCTTGACTCACACAGACGCTCTAGATCAGATACAATACACGAGACACAACGTAGCATATGAATATTCTCTAACAACTTGGCTACGTATTCAGATGTCTTGGGAGGATTTTCATAATGCTAATCTCATTGATCCTAATGTTGTCCGAAAATCTGTGGGGAGTGGAGATGTTACTAAAATTTGGAAAGACACGTGGTGCGGGGAGTACACTTTGCAAGCTCGTTTTCCCCGACTTTACGCTTTATCTCTTGACAAGGAAGGGTATGTTTGTGATTTTCGTAACAATGATGAATGGGTATGGAAGTGGCGTCGAAATATAAGAGGGGGTCTAGAAGCCGAGCAATATTCCAATCTCTTGGCCCTTATAAGAGGGGGTCCATTTTTTTTTTACCTTTATCAAGTTTCAGTTTTTAGACTAAGCACATAAACCTCATCGCATACTTAAATCGAACATTGTCCCTAATGTTCGAATAAACCAAACACCAACGAAAAATAAACAAACAATAAAAAGTTGAGGACGGAAAACTAAAACTCTCTTGACAAATGCAGCAAATAATCGTCAAGTCGACTCCTCAATCAGCTGCAATCCTGAAGCAAGTGGATCCCCACACTTGCTTCAAACCCTATCTCAGCACATCATTCTCAAGCAACTTGGAACAAACCTGAAAAGAAAGAAAAACAACCGACGTAACACAAAAATAGAAAAGAAGTAAAAATCAGACGAATTAAAGATAAATAAACACCTAGGTTTTGCTACCTCTTTGTAAGCACTAAGTTTACATAAAAAATTATAGCCAGACTTGTTCCGGAAAACATAAATTAGGAGGGTTCTCTTTTATTCTCTTCCCATAAGTACTCTTCAGAACTCTTCGTCTACAACTGGCTAGGAAGAAACCAATTGTGGAACTCTCACGCCCCCAAAAAGTGTAATCAAATCGGCCCACTGACTCTTGAATTTGTCGGGATCAAACCGTATGCTGATCATATAATCTAGAAGTTGGTAATCCCAGCATAATGAAACGGCGCGCTAAGTAGGATGGGTATGACAGCCACCAATCCTTTTGCAATGTATGTATAACATGATCCTCTCTACAAGGTATTTTGAAAGCTATAAAATTTAAATTAAGTTATTACTCAAAAGTTTACATAAAAATAAATGGTAAACAATGCATTACTAGGCATGTTTAATTAGCAAAACTAAGCTATATTAAATATTGTGAAACATTTTACACATACAAAAAATGTTCTCACAACTAAATCCATGAGAATTGCATGATGCGTGTGTTCAAAAATTTCTTGCAAGCTACAACATTTAGTTTGTATGAAAAATAATATAGTTTCAGACGTCAATGTTTTTTTTTCAAGCATGCCAAAATATGATGCCTACATGTGTACATAAATAGACTTGTTTCTCCACCATACAATCTCTCTTTATTGATTATTTACCTTTTTTTTTAAACGGCTAACACACGCACCCTCTAATCTATTTCAACAACACGTTGTATGATGATGATGAGAGGCGTAGAAGCACATGTTATGATCGTATACATAAGCTTTCTAGTGTTACTTATGTCTCATGAGTGTAAGTTTTCATCGTCTATCAAATTTACCATGTCATGTTTTCTAGATTATAAACATTCTCTCTCGATATATAGGTAGCAAATATGAAGACAATGACGACATCAGAGCTTTTGGGGCTCCACCGCCGAAAAACTGTAAAGTACGTTGTGATATACAACATGATCAAATTACTTACTGTTGTTGCGGTAAGGTGTCAAAGGAGCTATGCTTCGAGAGTGAAAAGATATGTGATAATAAATGTAAGCTGCGCAAGAAAGATTGTTGTACTTCATAAGTAAATTGATATTACGAAGGAATATAAAGAAGAATACATCATCTTTAGTTTAATAGTAGAAAACTATAAACCGAACCTTATCTTATAATGCGCATACACAAGCGTTTGCATGCGCAAACAGAGAGACGTGCGCATGAACGTGCAGACACATATATACATCTATATATATATATATATATTTATATGTGTGTGTGTTAATGTGTATATACAAAAAAATTAATAACTTTTCTTACCAATGAAAACAATTTTATCACCCCACCAAAAAGGGACCCAACAAATTACAGTAAACTAGCTAGTCTAGCAAGATGCTAGAGAGATACTTACAACACACCCATCCACACTAAGCCATAGAAACAAGACATGTACAACCCATTCATATCATTCATATCAGCCTATAACTATTGAAAACACTATATGATGATTTTCCAATTACACTAGCTGCCCCATTCTAGAACCACCCCTTTTGTCCTATATTTAACCCATAAAAATGACACTGGCTTATTTGCCACCACCAAGCTAGATATCGCTATTGTGATGATTTTGTGAAGCAACAAAGTGTTTTTTATTATAATTTAATGAAGATTACCGCCACTGGAGAATATTAATTATAATTACTTGAATCACATTCTCATTTAAAGGAGTTTATAAGAAAGAGATTGTAAAAAGAAGTAGAGAGAAGTTTAGAAGATTGGAAAGAGTTGGGAGGAAGTTTGTATAACATGTAGAAGAATGTTTACAAAGAGGTGCATTTTACCACCTTACATTGGTGTGGTACTTATACTACAATTTTGGGAGACAAGGAGACATAGCTAGTAAGTATATGAGTGTAAGAATTGTAAAAACTTTTGTGTGGGGAAGGTTGCATAGTTGATGATGTGAAAGTGGTGGGCATCCAAATATGTTGTCTTGATATCTCATAATACACGCCCTTGGATGACACCTTTTACACTTGGGGTTCGGCTTTAGAAAAGCTACCTCATTAAAAACCTTGCTAAAGAAAACCCAGTGGGAAAAACCTTTAGCTAAGGAAAAAAGAGTGCAGTGCTCCCTGTTGGGAATGTTCAGCTCGACTGGAATTCTCTAAGTCAGAATTCCGAAGGAAGTTCCTCCGGAACTTTTCTATACAAAGTAGTTCCTCCGGAACTTTTCTTTAGTTACCTTGGAAGTTTGACTTTGTACACAGTTCAAGTTCTAAGACAGAAAGCTGACAGGAACAGTTTACTTTTGCCGCAATGCTTTACACTGTTCACCCGAAAGATATGCTCAACTGTTCACGGTACCCATGCGTGTTAGTACAACTTGGAGTAGATATGATTAGTTTATTTAGCCTAGTTGACTAGATGGAAATAAAAGAATATCTTGTATTTCCTCCTTGCACTATATATATTACTTGTATTTCTCTTGTTTATTTATCCGTGTTTCTCTAGTTCATCAGCTGTAACCTTTGTAAACACTTGAGAAGTAATAATATCGTAGTGCTTGGAATTTACATCTTGTGTTCAACTACTTTACTTCTTGTTTACTTGTTACCTTTATGGATCAAAAGTAACTTTACACAAAACACAAACAAGTTTGATTCTGTCTTTCTTGTTTGATACCTTCAAGTAACTTGATAGGTTAGTAGTCACTAACCACGATCCAACACTCCCCCCTCAAGTTGGCATCTGTATATCATCATATTGTTTGTAGACGTCTCATTCCAATATTATGAATGTGTTTCCTAAAAATTGATGTAGGGAGTGCTTTAGTGAAAAGATCTGCTGAGTTGCTGCTAGATTGGACATATCTCATTTCGACATGTTTGTCTTTGATAAGCTCTTGAGTGCATGAAAAGAATCTTGGCGGTATATTTTTGTCCTATCACTTTTGATGTAACCTTCTTTCATTTGCGATACACAAGCTGCATTGTCTTCATAGATCGGAGTTGGGCGTCCTTCTTTCTCTAGCCCACATGAAGTCTATATGAGTTAAGTCATGGATCTTAGCCATATACATTCCCTAGAAGCTTCATGTAGTGCAATGACTTCAGCATGATTTAATAATTTTGCAACAAGTGTTTGTTTTTTAGAACGCCATGAAATTGCAGTTCCTCCATTCATTTATACATACCCAATTTAAGATCTTGCCTTATGAGAGTCAGAAAAATAACCTGCATCTGCAAAACCAACCAACCCTTCTTTTGAATCGTTAGGATAAAACAAACCCAGATCAACAGTTCCTCGAAGATATCGAAGAACATGTTTAATCCTATTGCAGTGTCTTTTTGTAGAGGCTGAACTAAATCTTGCTAGTAAATAACTGCAAAAGAAATATCAGGTCTAGTACAGAAATATCAGGTCTAGTACAGTTAGTAAGATACATGAGAGCCCCAAGTGCATTGAGGTATGGTATTTCAGGACCAAGAACCACTTCACCATCTTCGCGAGGGCGAAATGGATCTTTGTCGACATTTAGTGATCTCACAACCATTGGGGTGCTTAAGGGATTTGCTTTATCCATATTGAAACGTTTTAAAAGTTTTCTAGTATAATTTGATTAATGAACAAGTATTCCATTTTTCGCATGCTCAATTTGTAACCAAGGCAGTATTTGGTTTTGCCAAGGTCTTTCATTTCAAATTCTTTCTTTAAAAGAATAATTGTTTCATGAATTTCTTTATGTGTCCCAATTATATTTTGACTATAGTTGATTTTCGAAACATGCATGACCGTTTTTAATCTACTTAGAATTTGATTCAACCTTATGTTAGATTAAGTTCAAAACCCAAAACAACATACCTCACAACCTGGTGCACTTGATTTCATTAAGGCTAGCTTAAATGCGACATGATAACCTTTTGGTTATCATATCCCATCGAAGCTATAATGCCTTAAGCATCTATTGTACTTATTACGAGACAACGCACGACGTAACGGTAGTTCATAAAGTCTTATCACATTGAACCACCGATGTCAAGGATATTAAATCAAGTCGAACTGATTAACGATCGCCGTTTCGATCTACAACAATGTGAACATATCAATCCTATGCCTCATGCAGAAGTTTGTTTATATAAGTTCGAATCACCAGCTAAATTACTACATGAGTAATCACTTGCTGATTCTAACATTGTAGTATGGTCACACCAATCCTGGTGCACATTACCATTATATATACATGTGCATACCTACACACATCTTGGAAGTCTTAGACTACACTCGTTATACCCACGTGTGTTCAAATCCAACATGCACTAAGGGTTTAGTACAAGGATTCACGGTTTCATCCTGAAACCGACGAACACAAGACTAATGACTTGCCACAACAAAAGCCCTTGACATTTTGTAACCATAAGACCCATTCACACATCACTTGCATAACTAACTTCCAATCCCAAGACCGGTATGTGACACCTGGCGTTTTCAGGTTAGAATACCCGTACTACAGGTCATAATTTAATAATAATAAATATTATTTTATTAGACAAATAAAAAGTTTAATACCGTCATATGAAAAATATTTTGTTAACAAACGTTGGTGACAACTCGAGTTATGATCAACCCGGTATCAACCAAAAAGATAAAAGAACACTTATAAAAATAATTGATAAATCAAGTATGGTAAAAATTATCTTGGATTATACCATTGCAAGCGTAATTTAATTCTATTAGTTTCCATTCTTCCTTAAAAATCAAAGTATGAAGCTCTCTCTTTCTACTCTCTCTCTAGAATTTTGAAGTTTTACTTGAGCTTTGATCCTCCAAAACTCACATGATAATGACTCTTGAAGCTTTGATCTCTTTGATGAACCTAAATCTTATAAAACCTAGCGGGTTTTGTTTCCGTTTGGTTAAAAACTTGATAAAAGTTAGTGGGTAATATTTGGGTTAAAGAACAAATTTGATTACTTATAAGATTTCTTCATGATTTTCACATTTGATTATGCTTGAATGCTTAAATAAGATGAAGAAATGTTATGAATGTGTGTGTATGTCGTGAATATATATATATATATATATGTATATGTATATGCATGTGTCGAAAATATATATATGTATATGTATATGCATGTGTGTCGTATGTGTATGTATGTATATATATATATATATATATATATAGGGAGAGGATCATTTGAGAACCAATTTGATTTGAGAACTAAAAAGAACTAATTTGAGCCACAAGTTATTTACATGTATCCCCCCTCCCATGAATTGTAGTGGTCCCCCCCTGAAATTTGTGGTTGAGATTTAGTTCTCAAAAGTTCTCAAAACAAAAAGTTCTCATTTGAACCTAACCCTATATATATATATATATATGTTATGGATTTTGATATAAATGAAAGATTAACCCACTTAAGTTGAATTTTTACATCTACATTCATATGAATGTATGTTATGCACATGTATGTATACATGCATGTGCGTGTGTATCAAAATGTATATATATATATACATGCATGTATACGTGAGTATATATATATATATGTATGTATGGTATGTTTTCCTTTGATACATATACATACATGTATGTATGATTATATGTGTAAGTTTATGTGGGTGAAAAAAGTATACATATGCATACATACATGCATGTGTCGTGAATGTGTGTATGTATATATATACATTTGAGTAAAACATAAAAAATAATTATGATCACCTACAACCTAGGAAAAAGGCAATCTATTTCAAAAGTGGTATTTTGTCATGATTAATAAAATATTCATAAAACAAATTTTAAGTAAATTCCTTAAAATTCTGGAATAATAATAATTATATATATGTATATGATTTAGAAAAATAAAAGAGATTTGATAAAATGGGTTAATACAATTTATATTGCAAAATTAGTCATAAGAACGTCTAAAATCGGCTTATAAACGTAATTTCGATTACTTATAAATTCCAAACAGCAATAAAAATATATTTTCATGAGAAAAATTATTTCTAAAAGTTATACAAATAGATATCTAAGAATAATTAATTGTGTCGGGTTAAACTATTTCGCAAAAAGCCGAAGGCATGTCATATATGACTTAAAAATTGTAAACTATTTTTGTAAAATTTCGAAAATATATATAAATAATTTATAATCATGTTAAGATATATCGGTGGATACGGTTAATTGGGATGCTCGTTGAGTCACCAACGGGGTGTTAAAAATATATAAAAAAATTATAAATAATGTTTGGAATCATTATCAAGTCAAGTAAGTTGGAGGATCAACTTACCCGTTAAAAAGACTTGAATTTCTTATATGTCCCTTATGAATTATTTAGGGCATTGTATTGACGGTTAGAGTTCAAACTACCGACTTATCACAGTGAGTTTCCATAGCCCCACTTTTACTATTTTAATGTTTTGGGAGAAAATATGCCTGGTTCATTTTATTGATATAATTAAAGATGGCATGAATCTTATAATTGACATGTGATGGCCTTGAGATTGGTTTAAATTTTGTCCCTCGCTGTTTATTTATTTATGCCATAATCATTAGCTCCGGTAAAGGGGCCACTGTTTATATTGATAGATCTATCGGGTGTGACAACCCGCCCCTGGTCAGTTGCGCTGGTCATATTCTAGATTGAGGTAATATAAATAGAAAGGGGCGTGTGGACGTTTTGGTTTGATTAGGGCTCAATGGTTAGATCACTATCGTAAATCTAGCTAATTTATGTTAAGTCAATATAAGGGGTATTGCAGGATAATTATGTCAATGGTAGTTAATGACATCGGTCGTATTATTTAATCTGGGAGCAGGGCTCGCCGAGTGTTTTAATATAAAACTCTATGGAACTCACCAGCTTAGTGCTGACCGATTTTATTTTTGGGCATATTTTCAGGAAAAAATGGATGTAAATAATCTTAACTATTCGCTATTGGCCGATAATAATCCTAAGTAATTTTTTGTACATAAACAGTCTTTTCTTTATACCCTGTTTTTTCTAATAATCTTTCCGTTAAAAAAAATAACCTTATTAGGTTGTGATGACGTGGAGGACCAATCATGTAATTTTTTAAACTACTTTCTATTTAATATAATCTTGGGGGATAAAAATTAACATTTCTCTAAACTTGTTTATAAAAAAGAACCCCATATCGGGTCTTCATCAACATCCGACGACGGCATCTCCGTCATCAATCGTCGCTCCCGGCCTCCATCATCGGCGCACCATCACCAACTTCCGACATCGTCATTTCCGTCAACAACCGCCATCGCCAAGCACTGTCACAACCTTCACCGCCGCCCCCATCGCAATCGTCTCTTCATCTTCTTTTTTCTCTTCATCGTTATCAGGTCACAAAGGTAAGGGGTTTAGAGGTTTTTTGATCGATTCATGCCTTGGAACAGTTAGACTTGATGCTTTTGCTCGATTTGTGTGGCTGCCATGGAAGCTTGGATTAGTTGCAGGTTTGGAGAAAAGAAGATTTCGATCAAAAGCTACTCGGTTCTCGGTTGTCTACCTAAGAGTGAGAGCGGGAGAGCCGTCGCGACGGCGGGAGGGTGGTCGAGGAGGATTGGTGGTGTCGGAGTTAGGTCGCCGGAGGTTGGTGGTCGCCGGGGAAGGAACCGTCGGCTCCCCCGTCGCTTTCTTCTTTTATTTTAAAACAAGTTTGGAGAAATGATAATTTTTATCCCCCAGGTTTATTAGATAGAAACAGGTTTAAAAAATGACATGATTGGCCCTCTACGTCATCACAACCTAACGGGGTTAGTTTTTTTAACGGAAAGATTATTAGAAAAAACATGGTATAAAGAAAAGACTGTTTATGTACATAAAAATTACTTAGGATTATTATCGGCCAATAGAGAATAGTTAGGATTATTTACATCCATTTTTCCTATTTTCAGGGTGATGTATAACGATCATGGATGAGGGCAAGTGCTGGCTGGACTGACGTTAAAGTTGGCCTGTTTGGGACCGCTTGAGTATTTTAAATAATGTTCTAAATAAAATTTTGTTTGTAATAATGGTACCATGGGATAAATAACGACTTTTGAAAATTAATTTCCTTAACTCAAGTTTACACGACCAAATAATTTTAATTAACGCTTAGTCTATTAAAACAATTACCAACTTCCGTTACCACCACCGCAAATGTTTTCCGCTGCGATTTTGGGGGTGTTACAGAAGTTGGTATCAGAGCCAACGGTTGTAGTGAACTAGTGAAACTAGTCTACAATGAAAAAGTATGCCAACACTTGCCATCCATGAGGTAAAAATTTTGATTATTTGAATCTTTATTTAATTATGACTAAGCAGGCTTGTACGGATATTCGTATATTACAGATGTCAGGTTTTGATATGTTGGGATTTGGTGCGGGATGCGACTGTCAGAACGGCCAGCACAATGGCTGGGTGTTTGATGACAGCGATGATGATGTGATTGCTATGACACCTGGAGTCACTATACCGGGTGCTCCTGTTGTTGAGAGGCCACGCCGATATGGTTTGGTCTACTCACGGAGACGGCACTGGGGAGCTCCAGCTGGCACTGCTGTTGGTGCTGGTGATGTAGCTGGATTAGGAGGTGAGCATGTGGATGAAGTGACCCGTCCGGCTGTTCCAGTTGCTGTGGATGCGGTAGTATCCACATTTGAGAGGGGTGAGTCATCCCGAGGCCCGGCCTCCGAGACTCCAGATTTTAGATTGGGGCTACTGATGGCCTGTTATGCTGAGTTGCGGGATCGTACCTCCTCTTTGGAGGAGAAGACCCCAGTTATTGATGAGTTGGTGGCAGGCACCAGCTACCTGTTAGGATTATTTGATATTCAGTATTTGATCAACCAGGGGTTGATCGACAGGGTGCTTGGTCAGGAGCTCTAGGCGATGGAGCAGCAGCAAGTTCAGGATACGGTGCACCATCGGACCAGCGCCGTTGAGGCGAGTGTGGCAGCGGCCTACCAGACTGCTGCTATCACTCGTGGACAGGCAGATACTGCTATGGCACTGGTAGCTGCTTGTTTGACCATGTTATCACAGGTATTGATGTCTAGCGGCGGCGGAAGTGGTGGACCTCATCATTAGGTCATTTGTTGGATGCACCACTTATTTTGAAGGAATTAACACTGACAGATAGTCTTAGTTTGACAAATTTTGATTTTTCTTATGATTCAGTGTAATTTCCTTAGAAACTTGTTAACTTTTGATGGTATTATGATGAATGATGGTATCTTATTGGAATGAAACAATTGGATTATAATTATGAAGTGATGAATTTTAATTTTGATATTAATTGTGGTGTATGTAATCATCTTGTTTGGATATTTGTCTTTTTATTTCTAAATTGTCATTGATGTTGTGTATAGAAGTTATCCACAACTATGGATGGACGCGGTCGCGGACGTGGCCGAGGTTTTAATCTTCCCACCACTATGGCTGAATTAACTGATCTAATAGCCGAACATGTAAATGTCGCTATTGGTCATATCAATGAACAAAACATCAACCAGGGTCTTGGCAGAGGTTTAGGAGGGGCAGCACCTATCGGTCAACCAGCCGCAGTCATTGGTTGCTCTTATAAAACATTCCAAGGGTGTCAACCAAAAACATTCACTGGGAGTGAAGGACCACTCGAGATTATTCGATGGATCGAGAAAATGGAGTCCGTAATTGCGATCAGCAACTGTGCGGAAAACCAAATCGTGAAATATGCGACATGTTCATTTCTTGATGGAGCGTTGTCATGGTGGAATGCCCAGCGACAGATTCTCGGACAGGCGGCGGCATATGGAATGTCTTGGAACGAATTGAAGGAGAGGATGTTGAAGGAGTATTGCCCACGGACGGAAGTACAGAAGCTAGAGACAAAGTTTTGGAACTTGTCAATGGTCGGAGCGGATGTTAAGACATACACAACCCGCTTCAATGATTTAGCGAAGCTGGTACCGCGGCTTGTAACTCCAGAGTATGTTCGGATCGAGAGGTATATTTGGGGTCTAGCACCTCAAATTAGGGGAATGGTAACCTCTGCTAACCCGAAGACTATTGGCAGTGCCATTACTCTAGCCCACTCTTTGACTGATGATGCTGTGAGAGCAGGTTTATTAGGAGGAAAGTCGCCGATGGAGTCTGTTCCCAAGGATATTGATGATGGTAAGAGGCATGGTTCCAAGAGGAAGTGGTCAGGGAACAATGGTAATCGGAGGAAGTCGAACCCGAAGTCTCATAAGATATTTGCAGCAAACTCCTCGGAAGAGAAGAAGCAGTCTGACTCATACCCCCGTTGCGGAACATGTGGATATCATCACAAAGGGGCATGTCGATACTGTACTAAGTGCAGTCGTTACGGTCATGACACTCCCTATTGCCGATCAAAGACCGGAGAGAAAGGTGCCAGTTCTAGTCGTAAATGTTACGAGTGTGGGGCTACTGACCACTTTAAGAGGGAATGTCCCAAGCTAAAGAATCAAGGTGCGAGAGGAAGGACGTTCGAGATGAACGCAAAAGAAGCCCAGGAAGAACCATTCGTTGTTGCCGGTACGTTTCTCGTAAACAATAAATACGCCTCTGTGTTATTTGATACGGGTGCCGATTTAAGCTTTGTTTCTAAAAAGTTTGAATCGTTACTTGGTATTAAACCTAGTAAGTTAAGAAATAAGTATATTATAGAAATAGCCAATGGAAGGAAAATAGAGGCAGATACCGTAATTAAGGGATGTACTATGAACATCGAGAACCACTCTTTTTGTATTGATCTTTTACCCGTGGACCTTGTAAGCTTCGATATTGTAATTGGAATGGATTGGTTATCCAAAAATCACGCTGAAGTAGTATGTTTTGTGAAGGTTGTTCGCATTCCTATCGCCAACGAGGAGATATTAATTGTCCAGGGAAAAAAGCGGAATTCTGCGCTAAACGTTGTCAGCGTCATAAAAGCTCGAAAGTATTTGCTGGAAGGTTATCCATCCTTTCTAGTCAAAGCGATAGACGTGAAGAATGCGGAGCAGAGAATTGAAGACATACTAGTAGTAAGAGACTATCCAGAAGTCTTCCCGGATGAACTACCTGGCATACCTCCGGAACGCCAAGTCAAATTCAAAATCGATTTAGTGCCTGGGGCAGGTCCTATTGCCCGGTCGCCCTATCGATTGGCACCATCAGAAATGAAGGAATTAGCCCAGCAATTGCAAGAGCTTCTTGATAAGGGATTTATAAGACCAAGTTTCTCACCATGGGGAGCGCCAGTCGTATTCGTGAAAAAGAAAGATGGGTCTTTCCGTATGTGTATCGATTATCGTGAGCTGAATAAGATCACCATCAAAAATCGATATCCTCTACCCAGAATTGATGATTTGTTTGATCAACTTCAAGGGTCTGGCTTCTATTCAAAAATAGATCTGAGATCCGGATATCACCAGTTGCTTGTGGCAGAAGAAGACATACCAAAAACTGCTTTTCGTACTCGTTATGGTCACTACGAGTTTGTGGTTATGCCTTTTGGACTAACCAATGCTCCTGCAGTGTTCATGGATCTCATGAACAGAGTATGCAAACCATATCTAGACAAATTCGTGATAGTATTCATTGATGACATACTTGTCTATTCACGAACAAAAGAGGAGTATGAGCAGCATCTGAAATTGATTCTTGAAACGTTAAAGAAAGAAAAGCTTTATGCAAAATTTTCAAAGTGTGAGTTTTGGCTGAGAGAAGTCCAATTCTTGGGTCACATTATTAATGAAAGTGGTATTCATGTTGACCCTGCAAAGATTGACAGCAATCAAGAACTGGAGTGCACCGCAATCACCAACTGAAATTCGTCAGTTTTTAGGGTTAGCCGGTTACTATCGAAGGTTTATTGAGAACTTCTCGCGAATAGCTCAGCCGTTAACTTTATTAACTCAGAAGGATAAGAAATACGTATGGACGGAGAGCCAAGAGAATGCTTTTCAATGTTTAAAACAAAGATTGTGTAGTGCCCCGATTTTATCCCTTCCAGAAGGAAGTGATGGGTTCGTAGTTTACTGCGATGCATCTAGATTGGGTTTCGGGTGTGTTTTAATGCAAAGGGATAAAGTTATCGCCTACGCATCCAGACAACTCAAGACGCATGAGAATAACTACACCACCCATGATCTAGAGCTTGGAGCGGTCGTTTTCGCATTAAAGATCTGGAGACACTATTTGTATGGAACTAAATGCGCCATTTATACGGATCATAAGAGTCTTCAACACATTTTTGATCAAAAGGAGCTTAATATGCGTCAACGTCGTTGGGTAGAACTTCTAAACGATTATGATTGTGATATTCGATATCACCGCGGCAAGGCTAATGTGGTAGCTGACGCATTAAGCAGAAAGGAACGAGATACACCTAGGCGAGTGCGAGCCATGGAGATGACGATTCAATCCGGTCTTATTTCGCACATTCGTATAGCTCAGCATGAAGCACTCAAGGATGTTATTTTGAAAAACGATGATCTTCGAGTAATGATTAAAGATTTGGCCTTAACCAATAATATTAGATATTTCATGGGTCGAATCTGGGTGCCGCTCTTGGGTAAGTTACGTGAATTGATTCTGAATGAAGCTCACAAATTTAAGTACTCCATTCACCCGGGTTCTGATAAGATGTATAAAGATGTCAAGAAACATTATTGGTGGCCAAACATGAAGCGCGACATAGCAACTTACGTAAGTAAGTGTTCTACCTGTGCTAGGGTAAAGGCAGAACACCAAAAACCTTCTGGTTTGCTTACACAACCTGAAATCCCACAATGGAAATGGGAACGAATCGCTATGGATTTTATCACGAAATTGCCTCGAACGTCATGGAATCATGATACTATCTGGGTGATCATTGATCGTCTAACCAAATCAGCTCATTTCATCCCAATCAAAGAAACCGACTCAATGGAAAAGCTCGCCAAGTTGTATATTAAAGAGATAGTAACCCGTCATGGGGTACCGGTTTCTATTATTTCTGACAGAGATGCGCGTTTCACATCTAGATTTTGGCAGTCTCTACATGAAGAGTTGGGAACTAATTTGGACTTAAGCACCGCATACCATCCTCAGACCGGTGGTCAAAGTGTGTAAAAACGAGATACGATCTTACTACTGCATGCTTTGATCAAACGTAATGAACACGGATGTAAATAAGAGAAATCTTATTGATCACTTGAAGATACAATGAAGTTCTCTCTAGTTTCTCTCTCTAGAAACACACACAGAAAGGTGTAGAATGACTGAACTGGTTTTACTAGTTACTTGCACATTCTAACACACAGCTATTTATAGTAAGTGACTAAACGCCCAGCGTATCAAACTGATACGCCGGACCACATGGTCCGCCGGACCATGTGGTACGCCACTAACCAAATAGTCACTACAATTCATTCTAAGACTCGCTCACATAGATACAATACACGAGACACTCATAGCATAGGAATATGCTCTAACAAACTCCCCCTTAACGTGTAGTGTATCTATTCTCTAACTAAACTTCAGTCTTCAATCTTCAACATTGCTGCATCCGATCTTTGACTTGAAATCTTGTCAGAAATAGAGCTTGCATGGCTGGATCACTCTGTAATTATCTTTGCACTTCAAGATCCACTTGTGAAAGATACTTCATACTTCCCCTCTCACCATGCTTGAGTCTTGACACACAAACCTGCAATTTCAGAAGACAGAAACACGGTTTCCTTTTCTTTTGAAAATTAATTTAATCTTGGCGCAAAACTTCTCTTCGAGAATCCAAGATATAGTTTTGAAATTTTGATTTCGTATCACATATCGATCGGTCGAAAACAAATAAGAAACAAAATCTTTTTGGCTTTTTGAAACTTTACATCAAAACACACCGAAAATCTTTTTGAACTTTTCAGATATGAAACATAAATGCAATACTGAATCAGACACTATTTTTGTCTTTTGCAAGAAAGATCACAACTTGGGATCATATTGGTCATATCATGCTGAACTACACTTCAATTTCAATTACTTCAGCACACAAGTCATGTCGATTACTGGTATAATTTGTCCATCTTAAACTCAGGCATAATCATACTCATAACATCTGGACATGTTATTGATTGATTTAGTTTGCTTTGACCAGTGTACCCCACGCTATCAGACATACTCAGATATGTTTTTGCTTTTATATCACACTTTGTGATTTCATTTGCGATTTAATCACATAATGATTGTATTCATGATTTAGTCAACTGTGTTCCATGCAAAAAGAAATAAGAACGTTAAATCGTCTACCTTAAGGTCGATCTTTCGATACGCAGATAAGGCCTCGGATTTAACAAAATAAGAAAATAAAACAAGTTGAAATTGTATAACTCAACAACAATCAGGTCGGTACTCCCGTACACGCAGAGAAAGTCCGATGAGTTATACGAAACACCAAAGAAAATAAAGCAGAACGTCAAACGAACAACAATCAGGTCGATCTTTCGATACGCAAAGAAAGTCCGATCGTTTGACAAAATAAAGAAAATCAAACAAGTTTAAATCTTTGCAAAATGAACACATGTATACACAGTGACTTCTCATTTTCTTTTTCACATATCTTTTCTTTGATATCATGAGACATGCATCAAGATGTTGTCCACTTGGTCAAGCATTATTATTTAATGTGTTTATCACATCTGAATACTTTCTGATTTAATGCCGAGCCTACCAAGTACATCAAACAATGATCTTATGGCTTTTTCATCTAATTTATCCACGAGTCAGACACGTAAGCCAATGTACCATCATTTCCCAATCATGTTGGATACAATTTCTCATTTTTCAATGTTTTTGTATTTTTCTATTTTTCAATGTTTTTGTATTTTCTGTTTTTCTCCCCCTTAAAATGAAAACTCTATTTTTGGATTTTCATTTTAATACAAACAAAAACACAAAGACGCTATTTTTTTATTTTTCAATTTTCTCCCCCTAAACTACATACGGAATGTAAAACGAAAGAAAATTGACCTTTCGACATGGATACCTTTCAGGTTTAGCTTTCAGAAAAATTTCAGTTTTGAAATTTGATATCACATGTAATTTAAGTTAAATCAGCAGAATACTCCTCCATCAGCAACTTTTCAATCACCGATAGGTCTTCTAGAAGTACCTGCACACTGGTCAAACACATCAGTTTATAAATGACCCGAAGCGAATTGCTTCTGGTCGACCAGTATCTTGATTTCCTTTTGAAACCACCTTAGGTTTCCAGTGTTGTTGTTTTGGTAAATCAGTATCTGATGAACCTGTCACAGTCGATTGTGACGAACAACCTACATATGAAACATTTTGAAAACGCGGAATAAATCTTCCTTGAGTTTTGAAAAATGTAGGTTGTGAGAATTCATCAAACACTCTGCCATATTCATCAATGAATCGCGGTTTGGCAGTTTTACCAACATATGGAACCTTTCCTCTTCTTGAACTAGAAGCAGCAGTGACATGACAATCTTGTGCCATATGCCCTTTTTGTCGGCAATTGTAACACAAACGATTGTGTACATTTCTTCGTTTTGGAACCTGCATTGCTTCACAAAAATATTCATCTCCAAAATGATCATAAAAATTATCATATACCTGTTGACGATGATCATGAACCCATTTAGATGTCGGGCTCTTTGGAGTAGAATTTGATCCTCCAGAAGAAAAATTTGCAGATTTATTCTTCTTGTTCCTCGGATCAGCAGTCTTCACAAATACTTCAGCAATTTTCTGAGCATCCACACAGTGTAGCGGGAATTCTTTGTCAGAAAATATTTGTTCCGAACCCTTGAGTTTGTAAAATCTCTCAGGTTGAACCTTCTCAGCGTTGAAGACATCTTTCTCTACTTGCTTTACATTGACTCTTTTCAGTTGTTGTTGTTTTGAAACCTTTGAACTACCACCGTGAGCAGCTGTTCTTTCAAAACCCAAACCAACACACTTTCCTGAACCCTTCTCTTCCATTCCATTAGACTTATGCCCATTCTTTGCCAACCTAGAAAATTCTGCTTTAACTTTCTTGAGATCTTTTGGAGCATTGATAATTGTTTCATCAATGTCAGCTTTTGAAGACGAAGACCCAGACACAACCTTTTGAGCTTCAGAAGCTTCAGTACTTTTGCCTTTGTCTTCTTGCTTTTCGCCAATAGATTTAGAACCAACAAACCCAGAATAATCCCCGGTCTCAACCTTGTCTTTCAAATCATGAACTCCTTCTTTGAGACTTCCTGGTGGCGAGACTGTCTTGTTAAACATCTTCTCAAAATTTTCATCTTTGGCCAAGAAACTTGTAAAAGATTGAGAATTTGTAACATTGTTCAAAAGACGTTTTGAATCAATGACTTCAATCTTTAATTCAGAAATTCTTTGATAAGCTTCAGCCAACTCCTTTTCTGTTGCAATGAGCTTCTTTGCCACTTTGTTAGTTTCATACTTTTGCAATCTTAACTCATCTAAACCAGCCAACAATTCCTTCTCGAGTTTATCTTCATTTCTTTTCTGAATATCCAAATTTGCATTTTGCAACTTGTTCACTCTAACCAACTCTCTCTTCTCATCAAGTAACTTTTCCATATCAGTCTGATAAGCTTGAATCTTA
>JBCNJP010000009.1:795480-814463 GCA_039602395.1 Deinandra increscens subsp. villosa | reverse complement strand
ATGTACCAACACTTAGTAGCTTGATCACCAGAAAGTTGAGTAAGAGTATCAAGTCTGGACTTTGATTTATCAAAAAGATTTTGAAAATCTTTTGCTGCATCCTCAGCTTCATCTTTCCATTTCTTCACTTCTTGAACTAATTCATCCTTTTCTGCAGATAATTTTGTAAACTTCTTTTCAAATTCCTGCTCAACACCTTGAAACTGCAACTCTTTTTCAATTAACTCTGTCTGAAAAACTGAAAACTTTTCTTTTTGAAATTCTAACTCTTGAATCATACCTTCCAACTTTTCTCTATCAGCAACCCAATCTTCTTTTTCCTTAACTAAACCTTGAATCATTTTATCTTTTTGAGAACAAAACTCACAGACAGATTCATAACCACTATTTCCATAACTACTAACATCTGAATCAGAATCTGTTATCTCTTCTTCGTCATCACTGTGAACAATCTGAGCAACAAAACAAGACTCATCAGGAAAATCAGCAGCCCAATCATAACCTTCATTCGATGTTTGTTCTTTTGATGCAGAAGAAATAGCAGTCAAAGCAATTTGAGGTGAAGCAGTTTTATCAGCTGTCTGAACCACCTTTTCTTTTGCGGGACACTCACGAGCAAAATGACCATATTTGGAACATTTGAAACATTTGATCTGTGACTTATTCAAACCAAGTTTGTCTCCTTGAAAAATAGATGTCGTTCCATGTTTCTTAATAAACCTTCTACCTCTTTCAGTTAGCATAGCAAACTGCCACTCCAAATCTAATTTGTTCAGCTGATCTTCATCCATATGATCCAAATCCTCTCTATATAAACAAGAGTTACCAATTTGACTAAATATATCGCCAGAAGAAGATGATATGAATCCAGATAACAACGCAACTAAATCTTCAGCTGACTTCCCATTAATCGAACTGGCAGATGACCTATCAGGAGTAGTGAAACTGCACCTCCTTGATGAACTTTCATACTTTCCTGATCCATGATCAGCAACAAATGCTGTTTGAGGTGGATTTGATGTATCATAACCAGATGATTTAGATTTTGCATTGATACTTGCAGAATTTTGTCCATGATATAACTCAGGATTTTGTAATTGAGCAGTGGACTTGTTTGAATTCATCATTTCCATTTCTCTAGCATGAAGCTTTCCAGTCAAATCATGAAATGATAATGTGGAGTAGTCTTTGTCATGAGTAAGTAACAACACATAATTTTCCCATTTCTCTGGTAATGCTTCCATCAATTTCTCTTTCAATTCTTCCTCGGTCTTTTCAATCTTGACTACTTTCATCTCACTAATAAGATGTGAAAATCTTGAAACAAGAGCAGAAATATTTTCTTTGTCGTATTGTTGAAAATTTTCAAATTCTTTGTTCAACACTTTCCTTCGACTCTTCTTATACTGATCATTGCCTTCACATCGAGCAGATAAAGCATCCCATAACTGTTTAGCCTTCTTGCAAGTACTGAATTGATGTAACAACTCAGTAGGTAAAGCCATGGTAAGATAACCATAAACTTTTTGTTCAAGTTCATAACTTCTTCTTTCATCCTTATCAAAATCTTGAATCTCTTTATATTCTCCATTGTCAGTTGGACGCACATACAGCGTTCGAATTGGAATCCACAAATCAATATCATTTGTGCTGATGTATGCAGAAAAACGTTGCTTCCAATTTTGATAATCTTCCAATTTTAACAACTTGGGAACTTTCTGACTTGTTCCTATTTCATTATCAAAATTGAGCATAGCTTGTACCGTGCTTTGCATAGCCGCAAACGCATGAAAATCGGACATTTTTCAACGTAAAATGATACTTCAAAACTTCGAACTCAAAAACGAAGGTCTTCCAAGCGGATTTTGGGGGTCAAAACTGCTCGGTACTGGCCGTAGGCCGGTACAAGTCCTAGATCTCGGAAAGACGAACGTTTTGGCTGGTATTGGGTTCCGTAACTCCAAACGGTTTGCAAGTTACGTCAGTTTTAGTGAAAGTCACTTTTCTGTCAGCGGACCAAAACAAAGTCAGCGGACCAGATTCCGGATCAGTGTGAAACTGCGGATCAGATAAATCCCAGCGGACTAGATGATATTCAGCGGACCAGAAATGAACTAGCGGATCAGAATTGAACTAGCGGACCAGATGCGGACCAGATATCTTTAGCGGATCAGATTTTGATACGGCGGATCAAAACTGGTACGGCGGACCAGAATTTTCAGCGGATCACACTGATACGCTGTAACTGCTGCGGAGCAGACTGATGAAGATTGCCTAGCGGATCAAACGGCGGACCAGACTGTTTTTCCGGCGGACCAGTCGCAGAAAACGTAAAAATCGACTGATTTTCACAATTTTTGACAATTGAAGCTGAAAACTAGATCAATATGATGCGAAAATACTCCAGGAGCATACAGAAATCATTTTTATCCTTGGAATCACTCAGAATTGGAAGAAATTGAAGAAAAACTTACCAAACCCAAGCTTTCTCTCTCTAAAAGTCCGAAAATTGATCAAAAACACAGCAGTAGAGCAACCAAATGCTCTGATACCACTTGTAAAAACGAGATACGATCTTACTACTGTATGCTTTGATCAAACGTAATGAACACGGATGTAAATAAGAGAAATCTTATTGATCACTTGAAGATACAATGAAGTTCTCTCTAGTTTCTCTCTCTAGAAACACACACAGAAAGGTGTAGAATGACTGAACTGGTTTTACTAGTTACTTGCACATTCTAACACACAGCTATTTATAGTAAGTGACTAAACGCTCAGCGTATCAAACTGATACGCCGGACCACATGGTCCGCCGGACCATGTGGTACGCCACTAACCAAATAGTCACTACAATTCATTCTAAGACTCGCTCACATAGATACAATACACGAGACACTCATAGCATAGGAATATGCTCTAACAAAGTGAAAGGACGATTCAAACACTCGAGGATATGCTCAGAGCATGTGTTATTGATTTTGGTGGAAGTTGGGACACTCATCTACCGTTAGCAGAATTTTCTTATAACAATAGTTATCATGCTAGCATTAAGGTTGCACCTTTTGAAGCCTTATACGGTAGGAAGTGTCGATCTCCTCTTTGTTGGGCGGAAATTGGAGAAAGGGAACTTACTGGTCCCGAGATCATTCAGGAAACGACAGATAAGGTGTCAAAAATCAAGAGTCGTTTGGAAGCTGCCAGAGCTAGGTAGAAGAGTTACGCAGATCACAGAAGGAAACCCTTAGAATTTAAGGTCAGAGACAAAGTCTTTTTAAAGGTCTCGCCTTGGAAGGGTGTCATAGATTTGGTAAGCAAGGGAAGCTCAATCCCCGATATATTGGACCATTTGAAATTCTCCAACGAGTGGGTTCTGTTGCTTTTCGTCTGAAGCTGCCAGATAAACTCAGTGGCGTCCACGATGTATTCCATGTATCTAACTTAAGGAAATGTCTTTCCGATGAGGCACTAATCATAACGTCAAGGGAAGTTCGAATCGATAGTAAATTAAACTTTACTGAAGAACTAGTTGCGGTTGAAGACTGGAAAGTGAAGAAGCTTTGACGAAGTAAGATCAGGCTAGTTAAAGTTAGATGGAACTCGAGGCGCGGACCTGAGTACACCTGGGAGTGAGCTGATCAAATGAAGAAGAAATACCCTCATTTATTTTCGTCTGATAAGAATTCAAAAATTTCGGGATGAAATTTCTAAAAGGAGGGGTGACTGTGACACCTGCCGTTTTCAGGTTAGAATACCCGTACTACAGGTCATAATTTAATAAAAATAAATATTATTTTATTAGACAAATAAAAAGTTTAATACCGTCATATGAAAAATATTTCGTTAGCAAATGTTGATGACAACTCAAGTTATGATCAACCCGGTATCCACCAAAAGATAAAAGAACACTTATAAAAATAACTGATAAATCAAGTATAGTAAAAATTATTTTGGATTATACCATTGCAAGCGTAATTTAATTCTAGTAATTTTCATATAATTACTTTTACGATTTATCAGTATTATACCAGTTAATCACCTAATACCATAATATATATGTATACATCGATACACATGTCAAGATAGGAAGAGTGTGATGCCACCTTTTCTTCTTGAGCTTCCAAGCAATGATGCCTAATGTGTAGGCAATGATTAGGTAGAAATTTAAAAAGGCTACATCATACATGCATACACTCCACCACACTCACCAACTCTCTCTCTTCCCTCCTCTCTCTACCCTACGACCGAAAACCCCTCCCCCCTTCTCCACCATTTTCGAATTCCACCATCATCACCATAAAACTAGCTAGAACTCAAGGATTTGAAGGATTTGGTGACCAAAGCTCAAGGATTCAATCAAGGGTGTTGTCATTCCATCCATTCTTCCTTAAAAATCTAAGTATGAAGCTCTCTCTTTCTCTAGAATTTTGAAGTTTTACTTGAGTTTTGATCCTCCAAAACTCACATGATAATGATTCTTGAAGCTTTGATCTCTTTGATGAACCTAAATCTTATAAAACCTAGCGGGTTTTGTTTCCATTTGGTTAAAAACTTGATAAAAGTTAGTGGGTAATTTATGGGTTAAAGAACACATTTGATTATGCTTGAATGCTTAAATAAGATGAAGAAATGTTATGAATGTGTGTGTATGTCATGAATATATATATATATATATATATATATATATATATATATATATATATATATATATATATATATAGGGTTAGGTTCAAATGAGAACTTTTCCTTTGAAAACTTTTGAAAACCATTCTGAGCCACTAATTTTCAGGTGGGGAAGCATTCAAATTCATGGGGGGATTTCTTTATATATAACTTGTGGCTCAGAATGCTTCACAAAAGTTCTCAAACCCAATTGGTTCTCAAATGATCCTCTCCCTATATATATATATATATATATATATATATGCATGTGTCGAAAATATATATATGTATATGTATATGCATGTGTGTCGTATGTGTATATATATATATATATATAAATGTTATGGATTTTGATATAAATGAAAGACTAACCCACTTAAGTTGAATTTTTACATCTACATTCATATGAATGTGTGTTATGCACATGTATGTATACATGCATGTGGGTGTATATCGAAATGTATATATATACATGCATGTATACGTGAGTATATATATGTATGTATGGTATGTTTTCCTTTGATACATGTATGTATGATTATATGTGTAAGTTTATGTGGGTGAAAAAAAGTATACATATGCATACATACATGCATGTGTCGTGAATATGTGTGTATATATATATATATATATACATTTGAGTAAAACATAAAAAATAATGATGATCACCTACAACCTAGGAAAAAGGCAATCTATTTCAAAAGTGGTATTTGTCATGATTAATAAAATATTCATAAAACAAATCTTCAGTAAATTCCTTAAAATTTTGGAATAATAATTATATATATGTATATGATTTAGAAAAATAAAAGAGATTTGATAAAATGGGTTAATACAATTTATATTGCGAAATTAGTCATAAGAATGTCTAAAATCGGCTTAAAAACGTAATTTCGATTACTTATAAATTCCAAAAAGCAATAAAAATATATTTTCATGAGAAAAATTATTTCTAAAAGTTATACAAATAGATATCTAAGAATAATTAATTGTGTCGGGTTAAACTATGTCGCAAAAAGCCGAAGGCATGTCATATATGACTTAAAAATTGTAAAACTATTTTTGTAAAATTTCGAAAATATATATAAATAATTTATAATCCATGTTAAGATATATCGGTGGATTCAGTTAATTGGGTTGCTCGTTGAGTCACCAACGGGGTGTTAAAAATATATATAAAAAATTATAAATAATGTTTGGAATCATTATCAAGTCAAGTAAGTTGGAGGATCAACTTACCCGTTAAAAAGAATTGAATTTCTTATATGTCCCTTATGAACTATTTAGGGCATTGTATTGACGATTAGAGTTCAAACTACCGACTTATCACAGTGAGTTTCCATAGCCCCACTTTTACTATTTTAATGTTTTGGGAAAAATATGCCTGGTTCATTTTATTGATATAATTAAAGATGGCGTGAATCTTATAATTGACATGTGATGGCCTTGAGATTGGTTTAAATTTTGTCCCTCGCTATTTATTTATTTATGCCATAATCATTAGCTCCGGTAAAGGGGCCACTGTTTATATTGATGGATCTATCGGGTGTGACAACCCGCCCCTGGTCAGTCGCGCTGGTCGTATTCTAGATTGGGGTAATATAAATAGAAAGGGGCGTGTGGACGTTTTAGTTTGATTATGGGCTCAATGGTTAGATCACTATCGTAAATCTAGCTAATTTATGTTAAGTCAATATAAGGGGTATTGTAGGATAATTATGTCAATGGTAGTTAATGACATCGGTCGTATTATTTAATCCGGGAGCAGGGCTCGCCGAGTGTTTTAATATGAAAACTCTATGGAACTCACCAGCTTAGTGCTGACCGATTTTATTTTGGGCATATTTTCAGGGTGATGTATAACGATAATGGATGAGGGCAAGTGCTGGCTGGACTGGCGTTAAAGTTGGCTTGTTTGGGACCGCTTGAGTATTTTGAATTATGTTCTAAATAAACTTTTGTTTGTAATAATGGTACCATGGGATAAATAACGACTTTTGAAAAATAATTTCCTTATCTCAAGTTTACACGATCAAATAATTTTAATTAACGCTTAGTCTATTAAAACAATTACCAACTTCCGTTACCACCACCGCAAATGTTTTCCGCTGCGATTTTGGGGGTGTTACACGGTATCTTGCGAAGATGGAATTTAGTAATTACATGTCCAAATTTAGATCTTTAAATATCTAAAGAAACGTGATTCTGGTAAATCACTGGACTATGTAAAGAAACTCTCGTACCTAAACAAGACAAGCCAGATGGAAATTGTTTCACCAACAATGGATTGTTGCTTAGCGAAACATATCGACATTCCGGTTGGAGTTTCGTATGTTATCCTTACTCGAATAAGGAAACATCCTCTAACGTCGGACCCGAGAGTCCGATGGAATCAATCATCACCTCAATCATCACGATATACTTTCAAACAATCATAGACGAAAGCATCTCCATGCTATCAAACTCTGAAATGACTTTGTCAATCATCCTTGAACTTATGAATGAGTCATAACATCTAGATATTAAGCATTCGATTCGGTACCACATGCTACGAAATCGAACAATTTCGTTCCTGAAAACGAAATTTAACTGCCACGTTTTCTTCGTGCGAGTTAGTATCCAAATGGTTTGAAAGAAGAATGATAATAGGAATGTCAATCTGCCTAAAGCAAGTGGGAGCATCGCCACTAATCCTTACCAGAATAACGATCAAAATGCCGATCAATAGATCATTTAAATTTACTGGATTAAATGACACCTTAATTAATTAAAGTTTCAAGATTAAAATTTAAGTATAAATCATATTATGGCTGAGCAACCACTAACACGATCAATCTCTTGAAACGACTCGAATCGTACTAAATATGATACGAAAGAAATCCAATACTAAATATTGCATGGAATGTCGCCGTAAAGGATTACGCCACGACCTTAGAAGGAAAATCACATCATCACTGTCAAACACTCATGAAAGGAAATATATGTTCATTAATAGAGTACTAATTATACTCGTTGAACATTAATAGCCACCTTAATTGAATCCGAACTAGGAATGCCATAAAACAAAGGGTTAATTCGACTCTGTACACAGTCGGTTAACATGCTCAAGTGATAACATAGTCGTACATGTGCTCACCAAGGGCACTACATTATCACAAGTTTGATTCACTGAAGAAGACTCATTGTTCAAGATAAACACTGAATCTTAAGAAACAACTAACATTGGCAATCCTAAAACGAAACTCGAGGACATGATAGCGAATTCGTAAGTTCAATTATCAGGCTAGATCAGTGAAATAACACTATTGCATAGTGCGTGAATTCTACATCATATCAGTGTTCGATTTTAGTGTTGGATGTCGAACACTAACGTTTGCACCAAATCATTCGACCTCCTCTAAGCTGTTAGACGAAAGTCTGAATTCTGCGTAACGTGTTCGAATTTTATACGTTTTACTATCCATGAATATTCCATTAGTATTCTAAAATTCCGTAGTCGATCAGGAATTGTGGGAGCATCACCTGAAGCAAGACTATTCGGACTCTGGACTCAAATTGTTGACGATCCAGACTCACGAGGCCTCATTAGAGAATGGCGTCGGGACATAACTCACATTAGATTGTCTTCATGGATTTAATCAAAAGACAATTTTGATTGATGGTATACTCAACGGTATCCTTCGACCTGAGATACATGAGCAACCTTCTGTCTGCTAAAGAACATTCTTTGATTGTAACTTAACGTTGTCGTGTAACTGCCAGCCATAATGGTTACTTTTGGGAATGGATCTAAGGCTTAGTGGGAGCTATATGTAATCAATATGGGATTCTGTACTCTTGCAGTAATAATGCAACAGCTTGACATCATGGGCCCTCTCGTTAGTTCCAAGTGTTAAGTGTAAGGCCTTACCCAAACTTACTGTGTGTTTGATTGGACCACTTCAAACAGTATAACGAGAAACACAATCATCGAACACGAAAGAGAATGATTAAATCCATGTCTCTAGTTCGATTGATGTCTCATACAGAAATGATCTGATGACTTTACAAATACCATAAGTCTAGACTATATCACGAGTTTATTGATATGCCTTGGTTATTTGACTTGAAGTGTCATGACTGGTTGGGACAGCCACGTGTAGCTAGAGCACCTTTGACTGTTTCTTGATTTATAGTCGTGCTCAGTCCAAGTGGGAGACTGTTGATTTAGGTTTCCAGACCCGACTAAATCAAGTACCCGACCCGGTCAAGACCCGTAAGAGTTACACCGGAGGCAAGAGGTTTTAAAGTTCGCTTACTTTTATAACCGGCAAATTCGCAGAAGAATTAATTATCTGTTTATTAAATGGTTTAATAGATAAATAATTAATTAGTTAATTGTTATTAATCGTTAAGATTAATTAAGCAACAAAAGACATTAAATATTATTTACGTCTTAAACGACAATTAACGAATTAGTACTTGACTAACATTCGTTAAATCTCGGCAAGCGACAAATATTTAAGAGTTAAATGTTTATCGCACAATTAAATGGTTTGAAAAGGATTAGTTTAAACTCTAGGGACTTAATGGAAACTTAATCAGTTATAAATCACTGATTAAGGGAGGCGCGAAACCCTAATCCTTGATTAGAAAATTCGGCCCCCCTCCTCTCCCTCTCTCCCTGCGATTTCGACCTAGCCCTAGGTCACCATCGCCGTAACTTTTTCCGATGGTTAATCCGATCGCTCGCGAGAACAAGGAATCCTCAACCACCCCGAGTTGCAGCCGCCGTGACATCCGTGTCATTCGTGTCATCCGTCACTGCCCGTCGTTCGCCTCCGCTGACCGCCACTCCCCTAGCCCTCGCCACCGCCTGCTCCTCCGCCGCCGCCGTAGCCGCATCGCCGTCGCAACTCCTCACCGACCCGCTGCAGCCACCGCGACCACAGCCGCCGCCCCATCGCGCCGCAGCCGCCGCCTAAGCCGGCTGCCACTCTCATCGCCATCGCCGGTTCCACCCGCCGACACCCTCCGTCGCGAACCGCCATCACGAGGTGCGTTCGCCTGTCGTCCGCAAACCCTTGTTCGCGCCAGATCCGACGTACGGGATTTTCTCGGTGCTCGATTCACAGCGTAGTAAATTCGTAATCACGAGGAAAGTTCGATTCGTCTGACGAATCATAACCTGCGAAACCCTAGCGTCACCCGATGACTTTCGATGTCTCAAACGTCTGTTTGAATCAACGCTCAGGTATATCTAAACTCGTTATTAGTTTAGATTTATTTATTTATTTTATGTTGTATTGCGTTCTTGTTTTAACGCGTTTCGGTGTTTGCGTGTTTTGGTGATTGTCGAATCCTGTTGTATTTGGTTTACATTAATTAACTAGTTTTCCGCGTTTGTAAATTAAATCGTTTTTCCGCTGTGTATTAATTTAATCGTTAATTTAATTATCTTGAATTTAATTTACTTATTACTCAGTAGTTTATTTAATATTTATTTGTTCGTAAATAATTATTTAAAAAAAATTGCTATTACCGAGACCGGAATGCCACTGTCGTAACCCAACAGGTTTTTCTTTTCTCCCCCTAATGTTGGAAAAGTTGCCTCATTAAAGTGGCAATCAGCAAAACGTGCTATAAATACATCACCAGTTAAAGGTTCTAGATACCTTATGATGAAAGTTGTTTCATATCCAACATATATCCCCAACCTCCTTTGAGGACCCATTTTTGTGCGTTGTGGTGGGGCAATAGGGACATATACTGCACAACCAAAAATTCTAAGGTGAGATATATTTGGCTTGTGGCCAAAAGAAAGTTGTATGGGAGAGTACTTGTGATTTGCACTGGGTCTTAAACGAATTAATGATCCAGCATGTAAAATTTCATGGCCCCAAATAGACACAGGGAGCTTTGTTCTCATTATTAATGGGCTAGCAATCAGTTGAAGGCGTTTGATCAATGATTCGGCTAATCCATTTTGCGTGTGTACATGAGTAACTGGGTGTTCAACAACAATTCCAACAGACATGCAATAATCATTAAAAGCACGCGAAGTAAACTCTCTTGCATTATCAAGTCTTTCTCCTTTAACTGTATAGTCAGGAAAATGTGCTCGTAATTTAATAATTTGAGCGAGCAATTTGGCAAAAGCCACATTACAAGTTGATAACAAAGATACATGAGACCATCTGCTAGATGCGTCTATCAGGACCATGAAATATCTAGATTGTCCACATGGTGGATGAATTGGTCCACATATATCACCTTGAATTCTTTTAAGAAACATGGGTGATTCATTTTCAACTTTGAGTAGTGAAGGCCTAGTAATTAATTTCCCAAGAGAGCAAGATGTACATAGGTGTGTTTTATCATTTTGGGGAATCTTTTGGTATTTCAGTGGATGACCATGTGTATTTTCAATTATCATTTTCATCATGGTGGATCCTGAATGACCTAATCTGTCATGCCATAAATTGAATGAGCCATGATCACAATATTTTCCTTTGACTGCCATGTGTGCTTGAGGCACACCAATATGTGTATAATGCAAGCCTGAGTTAAGCATTGGCAGTTTTTCCATTACATGACCTTTGTTCATGATATACAAATATTTTTCACTATCAACAGTTTATGATTGAGTATCATATCCATTATGGTATATGTTTTTGAAACTTAATAAGTTTCTTGTCGATTTCGGGGAGAATAATGCATTTTCTATGAAAATCTTTGTTCCATTTGGTAACACCAAATTAGCCTTTCCAACTCCTTCTATTAAGTCAGTAGGGCCTGATATCGTATCGATGGTACCATTTGTTGGCTTCAGTTCGTAAAAATATTACTTCGGTTTTAAGAATAGTATGTGTGGCACCACTATCTGCTATACACATATCACCATCATTTGTTTGGTCTTTTGCTCCAATGAAATTCATTTTAAACTTCACATATGAAGAAAATGAAAACTAGTAAGACATTATGAAATATTATAACAAGAAAAATTATTTTCGAATAATATAATAAGAACATTTATTTCAAGAAAACATATTACATCAACGAGGGGGAAACACTAGTTGAACATAAATTAAGAAAGTGAAATACATGGATAACACATAAGAGCGTTAAGTTCCAACAACATTTTTCAGGTTTCATAGTCATTGAGAAAATCCGAGTTATTCAGCTCAATATCGATATTTTCAAAAGTACCCACATGGTTCACTTCTTTCTCTTTTCCTTTAAGGGATGTTTGGTATAACCTGCATAGATGTTCGAGTGTGCGACAAGTTTTTGACCAGTGATTCATCATTCCACATCTATGGCAAGAATCACCTCGATTTTGAGAAGTGCTAGCTTCATTCTTAAGTTTATTCTGCTCGTTGAAGTTACCCTTTTGTGGAGCATGATAGGTGTTATTTCTTTGGTTGTGACCATGACCACGACCACGACCACGATAATTGTTGTTTCCTTTGAAGGAATGGTTGTGATTATGGAAATGGTTTCTATTAAAATGGCCACGACCACGCCCACGCCCACGTCCACGACCTTGTCCACGACTTCGTTCCCATTTTCGCTCAGAAGGCTTGATATCATTTTTATTAACAACATGCACTTCTGGGATAGTTAGTGAACCTGTGGGACGAGCTTGATGATTTTTCAGTAGTAGCTTGTTATTTTTTCTGCTACAATGAGGCTTACATTTAGCTCAGAGTACTTTTTAAATTTTTGCAACCGATAATGCTGTTGCAAAACTATGTTTGATGCGTGAAATGTGGAGAAAGTTTTTTCCAACATATCTTCCTCTGTAATAGGATATCCACAAAATTGAAGTGTGGAACTTATCCTGAATAAAGCAGAGGTGTACTCATTTACCCTTTTGAATATCTTGGAGCCTGAGATTGTTCCATTCATTTCTAGCAGCAAGAAGTAAGACTTCCTTTTGATGATCAAACCTATTTTTTAAATCCTTCCATAAGGTATGTGGATCATCACAATTTGAGTATTCAATTTGCAACATATTATCGATATGCTTATGGAGGAAGACATCAGCAGTTGCTTTGTCTTTTTCCTCGCATGTGTTGCCTTCATTTATGGTTTCTAAGACACCTTTGGATTTGAGATGTCTTTTTGCATTTGCCGTCCATGACATGTAGTTTTCCCCAGTACATTCAAGAGCAGGAAATTCAAGTTTAGCAATGTTTGACATATTGTAGCTAGACATAAATTGAACAAGTAATAAGAGGAACATTAGAATCCATATATATCAATAAGCAATGAGATACAATAGAGTGGTATGACAATAAATAAATATACGAACATGGAAAGATAAAATTCACTAGGTGGGAGTTGAAAAATTGGGACAAGGGCTAAGATGATCATTATGGTAACTATCACCAGAAGTGGATGAATCATTTTGAAAATCTCGTCTTGAATAATCCTGAGAAAATGATTTGTTTGTTGTGAAAAAAAATGATTGATAATTGTTAATTTATAGGAAAAAAATATAACCGTTTGCAACGGTTATATAAACTTTTCAAACGGCTATATTAACGTTTATATATTTTTATTATTTTTTGAAAAATAAGATAAAGAAAATGGATTAAATACGGGTTATAAAAGTATAAAAATTTGGTGTGGATAAAATTAAGAGAGAACAAAGATATAAATAAATGTTAGCATAATAATATAATGTTAGGATTAATAGATAAACATAATTAAACATTAGTCATATAACCAAAAGTTAGTAGACATAAGAATAATGTTAGTTGCATAATCAAAAGGTTAGATGCATAAATAAAAGTTAGTTGTATAAATAAATGTTAGAGCATAAATAAAATTTAGTTGCATAAATAAATGTTAGATGCATAAATAAAAGTTATTTGCATAAATAAATGTTAGATGCATAAATAAAAGTTAGTTGTATAAATAAATGTTAGATGTTAGTAGTCCCATAGTTATTAAGTGTCTTTCATAAAATGTCATTTTTAATTCATCTTAGTATTTATTTTCCATTGATGAATTTCTTACCTTGATTATGGATGTCTTTATGCTTGATTATGAGATTAGAGCCTCGTGCTGATAACGTGTTATAATTTAATGAAGATTACCACCACTTGAGAATATTAATTGTGATTACTTGAATCACTTTTCTCCTTTAAAGGAGTTTATAAGAAAGATATTGCAAGAAGAAGTAGAGAGAAGTTTAGAATATTAGAAAGAGTTGGGAGGAAGTTTGTATAACATATAGAAATGTTTACAAAGAGGTGCATTTTACCACCTTACATTAGTGTGGTGGTATTTATACTACAATTTTGAGAGACAAGGAGACATAGCTAGTAAGTATATGAGTATAAGAATGGTGAAAACTTTTGTGTGGAGAATGTTGCATAGTTGATGATGTGAAAGTGGTAGGCATCCAAATATATTGTCTTGATATTTCATAATATTTTTCAGTTTCTTTCTTTATTATTAGAGAGTATATATAATTTAAATTATAATTATATAATAAACAACGTACAAGTTAATTCTACTACTCTTGCAACATAATTTACATGTTTAAACTTATTCGATAAGTGTTTCATGCATAACTTGAGTTGTATGTTAATTTACATGTTTAAAGCTTATTCGATAAGTGTTTCATGCATAACTTGAGTTGCATGTTAGTTGGGTGAGACACCCACCTTCCTTTAATGGCACGTGTAACATCTTAATTTTGGGATGTGATAACTACTAAATCACACAATTGGGTTGGTTATGTTAAAAAAAACTCTGACCTAATAGTCGATAATAATTCAAACTATCAGTTTGATCAATGGCGGTCTCATCTATTATTTTTTGGTCTAGAGCAGTCTCAGTAGCATAATTTTCATACATTTATATTAATTTTCGTCTCATAATATTGATTCTAATTAAACAAAATAAAAAAACAAAAAAGCAAAATCAAAAGCAAAAAAAGTGTAAATGTATAAAAGTTATACTACTAGACATGCTTTAGACCATAGAAATAAAAATTATAACCGTCACTAGTCAAACTAACAATTTAACTAGTAACCAATGGATTGAGATGGAAGAAGAATGAGTGCGAATTAGAAATTCTAAAGCCCTAGCAGGAGGATAAGTGATTTACATATTACTCTATTATTATCATTTATAGATAGATTAGATACTCTTTTATTAAAATCTCTATGAAAAGTACCGAAATTTACCTATCAAAATTACCTATTTGCAAGGGATTTCAATAGTTTAATTTTTATTTTGTTCAACGACTGATAAATAAAGCCATGGCTCACACAGAGAGCTCATTGGGCAAACAAAATTTCTTACGGGAGCCCGAACCGGTAACAATTAAGCTTATTTCAGAAAAACTTACATCCGTAAGTGCGTGGGTGGTAAAACTATTGGGCTCGAGGATCAAACTCATGACATTTCAATCCCCAGTCTTCCTCTCATTGCCATACCATTCGGCCAAATGACCGATGGTATAAAAATTCAACTGTTAGCTTTTGTTGTCCACATTGTAGTCATTGGGCCACGTGGTAGTGTAACTTGTTTTAAAAGTTGTAAAACCTTCGGCGGTCAACCAGGGTTAAAGGATTAATTGACGATTAATCAACATTAATAGGCAATTTCATTAATTTTGGTTTTACACCGTTGTTTTTAGGTGTCTAATTTTGTTGTTGTTAAATTTAGCTAGGCCTCTTATTTTAATGTCATTGCTTTATTTTTTTGTATTCTTGTTCTTTTAGGTTGCGTTTTAACAATGTCACTATTTAATACACCAATTTTATCTCCTAGCAATGTGTAGCTAATAGTCAACTAGTTAGTTACAATTTGGTTCGGATATGTCCATACAAAATTAGAGATCTGGTGTCTACACAAAGCGATCATTTGACATACTAGTTTTAAGCTTTTAATTACAATATGTTAATTATTAAAACCTTTTTGGCGTACCAGTTTTAAACTTTTAAGTACCCTATGTTACTTGTAAAAACTTGTTTCACGACACAAAATTACAACAAGAACAACAACCATACCCAATAAAATCAAATCAATAGCATAGTAGTATTAATAGAGTCTCAAGAGGGTGAGATGCAGGTAAGTCTTACCTCCACCCCGAATTGAAGGATAAAGAGACTGCTTCGAGTTAGACTATCAGCTCCGAACTACACACGAACGCGCCTACAGAAACCAGACAGATGACACAAATTAGAGATTAGTATATATCTATAAGGTATTACAAACATTATAAAATTTTAATCACGTTATATACAATGTTGCTAATTAAAAGAGAGTATGTATGATATAAAAGATTATGAATGGTTTTTCACATCCCTAAGTTGTGACACCTACATTATGAGAAGTTCTGATATGTGTTTAAGAATTTCAAACAAATACAATTACAAGAATTGTGACAACTTTGATTTCAGTGATCTCATTCAAACATTCAAGTCCAATAAATACATTTTTACATCAACATTCAATTCTCATTGTCTTAAAAAACTACATAAATCTAAAAAGGAATTGGATTCGGGGGCTTCCCTGTTCGAAATCTCACCCCTCGTGCCTCCTATTCTTGCTCGAAATCGCCAATTAGTTGGAGTTGCTAGTTACTGCTCTTGGTGCTACTCGGTCGCTGGTGTCACACCCCAACCGACGGCGGAATTTACGTCGGGGCATGATGATTGTCCAAATGCTCATGACACTAATTAACGTTTCAATACTTAATCATTACCAAATTTCAAGTCAAACAATAGGTTCAAATACACATAACATAACAAATAGGACTGAAGTTGATTTAATAAATCTAGGTCCAAAGCATCCTAGATGTGACATTAATCAAGTATAGCTCACACTGCATTTCCTGTAACATGTATAAAAATAGAGAGTGTCAACTAAAAATAGTTGGTGAGTAAACATGAGGTTAGAATATATATATATATATATATATATATTATATATATATAATAGTTTGAAAGCGATTCATATGTCAAATGTAGACTCATGTATGTATGAATAAACCAATGTTGAATTTTTTGCATAATCAAACCTTGATGACTAGTGTCCGTAACTCGAAAGTCATGCTATGATGAAAATAGGTTTCAATCACCCGAATGCCAATTACCGATCAAATTCAGGTGGGTTGTCAGCCAATAGATCTATCATTGTTACTGTAGGCTTGGTATGGTTAATGATTACACTGATGAATGATGAATGATGAATGAAACACAATAGTTTGACATATAGCATGTAATTACACATAGACATAGAATGAAATCGCATGGTTTGTAAAATGAATAAAGAATTGATATTTGAATATGAATACATGTTACATCCCAAAACTTGAAAAGGAAAAGGGATTATGAGTACTCACCTGAGGTGGTGAGTGAAATATGAAAAGAGTCCGAGTGATAAGAAGACGACTATCCGTGTCCTAGATTATATGAAGACACTTTAAGTCTAGAGACATGAATCGAATGTCTAAGTTACCCACTTTAGACTAGTTGGGTCTTGTTCAAATGGGTTAATCCGTTGACCATTGGTGATATGTATTGGTTTTTGGTTTAGTGTATCAATTGGAGATTTTGGACAGCTTATGAGCTGTGACTTTAAGTGCGTTTTTAAAATATCAAACTTTAACTATAAATTACCAAAATTTACAGATTGTTAGTTTGATGTATTGAAAACATTTTTTGTTTAATAAGCTTTTCAAGAAAATGCTAAGAGATAGCTCGAAACAGCCTCACAAAACAGAAGGTACAGAAACGCGCACCTTTCTTGTAGGGACTGTTGTGAGCTGCTCGGTTTGAATTAAAAGGCAAACTATATATCGTTGGAAAGCTAACTCAACGAACTTAATCTTGGAGTCGGAGTTTGTTAAATTTGAGTTCAAAATGACCAAGATATGGCTGGATAAAAGTCTAACAACGAATCTGTGTTTTGACAGAATTTAAAGTTGAGTTGTTCTCCTTTAAGGTGATTAACCAACAAGCCCTTTTTAATGGGTGTTCTTAGGTATGAATATGAACGAGTATTTAAGAATATAAATAAGATGTTTTTCTCACAGTAATCAAGCAAGGAGAAGGTAGTGAAGATGACGGTTGAGCTTGGATCAACACTTGAAGCCTTGAGGAGTTCTTGAGCTTTTCTGACAGAAAGTTGGGTCGACTTTGAAGGATGATTCTGAATGATTTAGGAAACCAAATGGTACAGATTTTAAGTCTAAAATGAAGTACTTTGAAAGAGGAAGATATAGGAAAAAGAATCAGTTCAAACCGATCTCGTTTGGTACCTCAAATGTGCCACGGAAAAACAAGGTCGCACAGCAGCGAGATTCTGGAGCAGTCGTCATTCAAAGTGGTCTAGAGGGCTGAGTTTTTATCGAAATTGAGTGAGGTCAGTTGAAATTTTTAGAGGACTCAAATAGGGAGATTTCTGGACAAGAATGGAAGGATTTGGACGATTTATGAGGGAGATATGGGTTATAGAATTGGCTGTAACGAATCTGGTAGATTTAAGGTGTAGGTGTGAGAAAAACAAGTGCATTAGCTTTGGTATTTATACAAGAAAATATAGTCTTTGAGGACTAATTTTAGACAGGTGGGTGGACTACTTGAGGACTAATTTTAGTCATGTGGGTGGTTTATTTGAGGACTACATATACGAGAGATAAAATAACGAGTTTCAATTTGATATGCTTTGCTAGCTAATGATCACGTTTCTAGTGAGATTACAACTAACGGAGGTATGGAACATAAATGTTTCAACCTCAATGGAACGGATGTCCGCCTGAACCATTCCACTTGGACTTCAGCCGGAATGACATCCGGCTGACCTCGGTTTCGCCCGGACCATGCAAGTCCGTTTGAACTTCAGCCGGATCAATGTTCCGCGAGAATGATAATGATATAAGTCACAACTTCATAAAAGAGTATAATGTTTAACTTTTATACTCTATTATTGTTCCATCATTAATGCATAGTTATCCAATAATATCACCGCTGGTCTCGTGTTGGGTTAGCTCGGTATGACTTTAGTAGGGATAACAGAAATGGGTCAGGTTACAAATATGGTAAATAGGTGGATGTCACAGCTGGCTACCTGGCTCGCTGCTCTTGCTCAGTTTCTCGACGAGACGACGAAGACGACAGTGGCGAAAGTCCTAGTCGCAGGTAGCCTGGTCGCAGGCCGCTAGTTCTTCCCTCCCGTTCTTTTTGTTTTTTCCAAGCCCTAATGTCCAATTTGATTCAATTCTATTTTAATTAATTTTTTAATATTTAAATGTTGTTTACTAAAAGTCACATTTTCTTTAACAAAAGTAAAATATATCTCTCATCTTAATTTTT
>JBCNJP010000009.1:752025-794980 GCA_039602395.1 Deinandra increscens subsp. villosa | reverse complement strand
TTTCAATAATGACATAAAAGTTTAAATATAATTGTTAATGGTGATCAACTAAATATATTATACATAATCTTTTTTAGTGGTGATCGATTCAATACATAAAAAAATCTCTGTGGTGATCGACTCAATACATATAATTTTTTTACCGAATTACACGTATTATCCGCACTTCTGGGCAAAAAATCCGTTTTGACCGGGGTCGCTACGGGCACTTCAAAAGCTGCGCGCCTGGGTCTGGGGAGGGTGGGATGTAGCCAAACCTTACATCCGCCTCAAAGGATAGAGAGACTGCTTCTAGGGAGACCATCAACTCCGAACTACGCACGAACACACCTACGGAACCGGACATCTATGATAGACTACACAAATCTTTCATTTTTCTTCTCCCCTTTGTGAAGCTCCCCCTATGATAAAGAGTTTTAATTCTTCCGGCCTTTTCCGCAAGGCACTAAAGTGCATAGGGTGTTTACCAAAGTTAACAAGACACACTACGTTTAAGGATGTCAACATCATCCTAAGTGTGGTTAAAGGTAAACAAGATAAAGGATCAAAGAAAAATTAGAGAATTAATCCCATAATTCAACCGTCTTGAAAATACTTGCCAAGAATACCAAACCGATGCATCACTCGAAGATAGTACCACTTCAAATAAATTACCTCAACAAGTCATAAGCTCCAACTTTGCCTTTGTTGTTACCATCATGGTTATGGCTCAAGGACTCTTCAAAAGCTAGAACTTAATCCAACATTAGCAAACAAATTCTTCAATGTAGAAAAACTTCCAAACTTGCACATTCTTCAATTTTCAACCGACTTCTAAACACGTCTGCTTATAACGAAGCAAGTATCAAATAGAAAAATTAGTTTGATTTCTACAAGTGTACCTTGGTTGTACACCAATTTGTTGCAATGGATTTTAACGGCTTACACCCCGTTAGACTCGTAGTAATTTTCTGCAATAAAACAGTGGTTCACTGTTAGATTTTCTGCCCAAAACTGTCTTCAAAAACACTGGTCTGGCCCAAACTGCTTTAATAAATTCAGCCCAATCTGATTAACTTGTAGCAGGCCCAAACTGTTGATCTTATAAATAGAGGAGGCCCAATTCGAATTCACTAAGACAGCAGCCCAGCAGAAGAGATAATGTGTGCAGGCCCACATTAATTTCTTGAAACAGACCTAAATAAAAGGAGAGATTGTTCTCATGTTCTCCTTTTGTGCCCTACACAAAACGCAGACACTAGCTGCAACAGCCTCCATCGCTGGTTGGAAAAACTCCGACCATCTGAGCCAATTTTCCAGCGACCTGAAGCTCGATTTCCGATGAATAGATTTAAACAGAAGTCATGAATGGCGACCAAGAGTTCCTCCGGAATAATTTCGGTTCCCTTGGAACAAAATAGCTTACTCCGGAACAAGTTCGGGTTACTCCGGAAGTTCAGTTCAAGTTCCCTAGAGGATTTCGAGTTCCGGACTAGGTTAACTCGGAACAAGGAGTTCCCTCGGAACATTTGGAGTTCCTCCGGAACAAATCTCCTACACAGAAAAGTTACTTCGGAAGATTTTCGAGTTCCTCCGGAACCTTCGAGTTGTTGCGGAACAAGCACACTCGGAAAGAAGTGGTTACCTCGGAACAAGAGGGTTACTCCGGAACTCGACAGTTAAGTCGGAGTGAGTTCTCTCGGAGAAAACGAGCTACTCCGGAACTATTTTGGTTACTCCGGAACTGGGTCACTTAACCGGAACAAGGAGTTTTCCCTCGGAACAAAAACGAGTTGTCTCGGAAAACGTTCTGTCGGAAGGGGTTCTCATGGAAACAACAACGTTTTTCCAGTGCTGCGACTTCTCACAGAACGACTATTCTTCCGGTTGAGATATGTCGAAGAGAGAGAGAGAGAGAGCAACATTGATAGAGACAAGTGACTGAGATATTTTACTTTCACTACTAGAAAAAGCCCCTTCCTTGACGCACGAACAATGACACTTGGTATTTTATGACGCGTAAAAACAAGCGTCATAAAAAAAACTGTCGTATTTGACAAAATTCTATGGGTAGATGACGCGCATTTTCGCGCGTCATAAATATTGTGTCATTTGAAAAAAAAATAAAAACACGGAGGACTAAACTTTTGTGCGCGTCAAGCGTAAAAAAAAAATTGTCGCTTTATATTTTTTTCCCGCCCAAAATAAAAATTCTGGAAACCAAATCCCGCTCAGATTTTTGCCCTAAAATTTTATTTCCCTCTAATAGCCCCCCTTTCTCCATCCCCACAAGAAAAGCCCTAATCTCACCTCAGTCCCTCTCCTGTTACGATTCCGAGCACCGCTTCTTCTCCTCCATCTCCTTCAACAGCCTCAACTCTTCTCCTTCATCTCCGCTTCTGCCAGCACATCGTACTCCGTCCATCAGATGCCTATTTTTAGGGCTGCGCAAAATCAATTGATTCTCCCTTCGTCCATCCATTGTTGTAGTTCAAGGTGAAATCAGCGCTGATGGTGTCGCTACCAGCCCTACACTCCCTCCGTCCATCCATTGTAGCTGTTTAAGACTCCTCCCTTCGTCCATCCTCCGTAATTGTTCAATGCGCAACACAGCCCTACACTCCCTCGACGGGACCTAAATTGGGCGTACGTTTCTTTTCCCTCCTCTTCCCCTGAACTAGATTTAGGGTTTCTTTTTTTTTTTGGTTTTTAAATTAAGTTCGATTTTGATTTTTGAGCTTGACGCATCATCTTTAGTTCTTTTGATGGAAGGGTTATCACATCTATATTAGGTTATGGTAGGGTTTTAATCAAGTCTGGTGCACAGCTAGTTGCTTTACACTGAAGGGATTGCTTGGGTTGTTCCACATACATCTCCAAAAATTAAGATCAGGACCGAGATCTGGAATCCATTAGAATCTATTAATTTGCTGCTATAACTGCACCTTGGAACAATCATGAGCTGCTTCTTCTGGTTTCAGAAGAACAATCATGTTCTTCTACCCTCATTTGCGTTTGAGATTTGATTAAGTATAAAACTCTTAATGCTATGCTAAATTAGATTGTTTTTCTTTGCAATACTTTACTTTTCTCTTATGAGTTTGAAAATTGAATTCACTTGTTGTTTATTTGAC
Organism: Deinandra increscens subsp. villosa; assembly: GCA_039602395.1. Classification (NCBI taxonomy): domain Eukaryota; kingdom Viridiplantae; phylum Streptophyta; class Magnoliopsida; order Asterales; family Asteraceae; genus Deinandra; species Deinandra increscens. The sequence goes on along the minus strand of JBCNJP010000009.1, from coordinate 791,867 downwards.
TATTTTTAGAATTCATTTACACAGAACAAGGTGACCATCAAGAAAAGTCTTAAAGGGATCTCACACCGCCAATTCTTAGACCAATTCATATCTTATTATAGTGGTTGGTACAGGTGATCCTGATATGGTTATGGCACTTGCTGGCAACAAAGCTGATCTGGAAGAAAAGAGGTAAGTGACAACAGAAGTAGAACAGGAAAATGCGTGTCCTTTATTTGTTGTTTTGCTGGTTATATATATTTGTTGCTTATTTCTTTCTTATTTTAAATACAGGAATATGTCTCATGCCCATCTTGTGGTAGAAATCTGTTTGATGTTCAAGTGATAAGTGCAAAAATTAGAGAAAAAACATTGCATTTGCCTGGTATTTTGGTAATCGTACCCTCTCCTACATATTGGTTGAATAACATAGAGTATTAACTTTGTTCTCTTTTGAAAATAAATGTCACTTATCTAGGTCCTTACTCTTATGACAGATTGAAATTATGGTACATTTAGCCATTCATACTTAATATATGAAATCTGATTTTAGTTTGTGTTTTCTGAATTGGTTCTAATTTATGAATCTTATTGGAATCGACAAGTACCTTAATATGTTGTTTGATTGTTGCCTGTTGCTGAATCTATTGGTTTCGACAAGTACCTTAATATGTTAGTTTGTGTTTTCTGAATTGGTTCATTCATACGTAGTCTTGTATCTGAGCTGGTTTACCATACCATTTTCAAACTTTCAGTGTTTCTTTTTTGTTTCATTATAAAACTGATTTACATGTTTTTTTCATAACTGTTCCTCTGGTATTTTAGAAATTGCATTTGGTTTTTGAAATTTGACAATCTATTATAATATCATGTACTTTTACTTTACTCCCTTTAATAAAAGTTAGAACATGGGTTATTGTTTCACACATTATAAAGCTCTACACCACACTAGCCATCACCATCTATGCTCCTGCACATGGTTTCTTTGCAAGATTGTGGGTCAACATATCTGCCATTGTGTTGAGTCAACTATTGTTGATGCCAAAACCCGGTCAATGCAACTTGCTACCAAGAACATTAGTCTAAAAAAATATGTTGAGGTGGAGGAAAAGATAAGGTATAATTTGACTTGGCATACATGGAAGTTTAGTCAGGTCGGGTAACAGGTTAAACCGGCTTAATTCAAAAAGGCATTTTTAAATTTACTTTTTCTAAACTTTTAATATATTTATATGATAAAAAAAACTATCTTATTTGATGTGTTGATGCAATTTACTGAAAATTTGCTGCCTATATATGAAACTGAGTTTTATATAAGTGTGTTCATATAACATCAAACCATATTACTGACCAGCTCCTTTGTTGTTTGATATAGGAGGCCTGAATGTGGATGGTGAATCAGACAACTATGATTTAGGTGTTGGTATGTTACAGGAATTACAAATTGGATCAGGTGCTAGGATGGTATAACTCCTGATGGTTTATTGGGTCTTGGACTTGGTGAGGTCTCAATTCCAAGCCTTCTGCAAAATCAGGAGTTACAAGAAACACTTTTTCTTTGTGTATTGGCGAATCAGGTTCTGGGAGTATATATATTTTGGGGATCAAGGACTACCTACTCAAAGAACAACTCCATTTCTGTCACTAAATGGAAAATAATATAGATTGCGCAATGGATGGCTTTGACCAGACAATTAACTGAAGGTTATGATGGCTACTAACAGATATGATACTTCGGATCCTGCACTTCTTCATTCTGGTAGGCAAAAAAAAGGCTTGTTTTTCAGGTTATTCTTTATTTTCTCATATTGTGTCTTTATTTAATGTGATTAGGTGGTTCTGTTTCCATACTTATACGATCTTATCACTTTGACTGTTGTTCATTTGATGAACTTATGAAACAACATACTTTTATTTTTTTAATAATATTTATGTTTCTCACACATCATCACTTATTGCAGCATCTAACAAAGTTATAGGAAGAAGAAAATACAAACGTTGAAGGAAAATTATGGTGATAAGACAAAACAAGCCCACTGTAAGTTTAAAGTGCTTTTTAGCTAGGCATCAATTTCAGTTTGGTCTTTAGAAACTAATTATGTGCTACTTTTGAGAAACAGATGATGTTTTGAAATTATGCTTGATGATGTGATTAGATAAGTGATGCAATCTCAGTGGATACCGTTTTAAGAGTGATTAAGATTAACTATTTTAAAACATGTAGCAATGTGTACTAAATTAAATGAGTGGAGATGCTTAGACATCTGGGTATTAAGAACCTAAAAGAGTTCTTTTTTGGTGCAGGTTATATGTTCTTGCTCCATTACATGCAACAAAGGGCAAAATAAGAAGTTCTCATCTATAACTCCAAAGGGACACTAGACCAAACAGGTTAAGCTTGACAGTGAATCAAATAAGCGACCCCAAACTACCGCCAAGGTCAGCTATGGTTAGGTCAGTTATCATATTAGCTTATTAATATGACTTCTTAGTTTTCATAATTACAGATGGACATACAACAGTTGGTTGGGAGCTTGGCTTAACGGGTCAGGTTGGGTTATTCTCCATATCAGCAGCAACAACAAAGTATTGTGATAGTATAGTGTTTATATTAGTTATTTAGTTCATAGTTTTTTTTAATGTAAACTCATGTTAACTTTGTAATGTTCGCTATATATATATATATGAAATACATTATTTTGCTATAAGTGTATTTTAGTTTGTATTGTGGTTAATTACCATTTAATGTGGAAATTAGTGGTTCTACAAACAAATAATTTTTTTTTAATTTTTAAAAAAATAAACATGACGCGCAAAAATGCGTGTCATAAGAAGATTTATGACGGGGGCTTCCTTGACACGCTTTTTATGACACGCTTTGCGCGTCATAAAATGCGCGTCATTGTTCGCGGGTCAAGAAGCAGATGACGCGCATTTTGCGCGTCAAGAGGATTCTTGACCCTACCTTCCTTGACGCTTTTTTGCGCGTCATCTGGGCCCTTTCTTGACGCGCAAAAAGCGTCAAGAAAGGCCATTTTTGTAGTAGTGTTTTCTTGCATTCTACACCTGCAGAAAGTAGGGTTTAGAACTTGTTTCCTTCAACATGTCATAAATAAACATGGGAAGTCAACATGTCTTGTCTGTTTCTCTAAATAGACGACAAAACTAATGGGGCAACAACACTTTAATTACTTCAACACACCACATAGTTACCAACATGTTGCAATCAACGATATACATCACAGAAGATCTAAACGTGAATCCCGATCTTCGACGCATGAAACCCATACCATGTTGACAATATATCACCATGACCATTAATAACCCAAATCTCGTCAACCCGTAAACCCGTGACCCTCGTCGTATAACTTCACAAAAACCCGAATCTTGAACTGCTTATAAAAACCCGGTTGTCAACATAATTAATCACCTTTTCTCTCAAATAAGAACCCGTAAAAATCTGGATAACGAGCTGCAGTCTCGTGATTTTTTGTTCTTCATCACTTGTTAAAATAAATTAACATAAACACTAATAATCAACTAAAATAAAATCTGCTCTTGAGTTGAATAAAGGTTGAGTGTTTGGGTGAGGAGAGAGAAAGTACAAAAGGTGGTTGACTAAAAGTGACAAAAGAGTTGTTACTTTACAAAAGTCAGTAAAGTAGGTATGGGGTACAACTCTTTCACTATTCACCTTTATGGGTTTTATATTTTAGTTTCCTTTTATTTTTATCAAACAAGAATTAAAACAAACAATCTTTCAAGGATACAGATCTGGAAACTCATGAACTTGGGATGAGTTTGAAGAAACTCAAGAACTCATATTATATTTGTGTGACAATTTCAACACAAAACCCAAAGTTCAAAAATATAAACATCTCTATTTGTTACAACGACAAGCAAACTAACACAAAGTTGAAGAAACCAACCGATTTATTGCGTTTTCTTCGACCATGGCTCTGATGCCAATTGTAGAAACCGGGGTCGGTGAGCCAAGCCAAACCCCGATGGCACAGCGGAAGCGGATCGGAGACTTTGTGAGCTTCGTCTTTGTAGAACAAATATAAACACCAAGAAGAACAAAATGGACCGGATCTTCAACAATGGTGTTTTGAGATGTGATGATGATGATGAGGATAAAAATATAGAAGTAGTAATGAACAAGGTAAATAGATAATCAAAGATGATGTTGAATGATTACAAGTTTACCTACACCACTCATGCTAGGTTCATGAACAAGTGTTCATGAACCCACACAACTTCAAAGATACATGACTAAGTCTCTCAAACATACACTCATCAAGCTAATCTTTCACATGAAAAAGACTTACATATATACTAACCAACTAAGACCAAGGGCAAACTAGTAAATACACAACTAGACTAGTGACATAAATAATGTTACAATAAATAATAAAGTCACTAATGCCAAGTCTTCGGTTAATGAGAGTCTTCGAGTCATGAACTTCACCGTGTTGTGCGAACGGTTAAACAATAAGTGGTACGTTGAGTTTCATCTAACCAAATCTCGAACTCGTCGGTCTCGGGAATTCCCAACACCTACGGAACCGGACATCTATGATAGACTACACAAAATTAGAGATCGGTATACATCTATAATTAAGGTATTATAAAAGTTACAAAATTTTAATCACGTTATATACAATATTATGTTGCTAAAAGGGAGTATGTATGATATAAAAGATTATGAATGGTTTTGAACATCAAAGTTTGTTACACCTACATTCATGAATAGTACATGATATGTGTTTAAGAATTTTAAACAAAAATTAGACTTATATCTCTACTATACAATCTCTCTTTATTCATCTTTCTATTTAACAGCAGTAATACACTTTTAATGACACATAATACAATGGCAAAAGCACATGTGATGCTCTTGACAGTCTTATACACAGCCTTTCTAGTGTTACTTGTGTATCATAACTGTAAGTTTTCATTATCTATTGAAAATACCATGTCAGATTTTTAAATAAACATTGTTCTAATCATGATATTATTTCTTCGATATATTTATATATATGTAAGGTAGTAAATATGATGACAAAGGAATAAGAGCTTTTCAGGCACCATCACCTAAAAATTGTACAGTACGTTGTGATTTGAGTCCCGATCAAAAGAAATATTGTTGTTGTGGTGAGTTGATACCGAGCCAGTGCAGCGCTAGTGATAAAATATGTGATAGAAATTGTAAGTTTAGGAAAAGTTGTTGTCAATAATAAGTATATTAATAACAATAAGGAATAATTATATATGGAAAATAATAAATCTTTAGTTTGTGAAAAAACTAAGTAAAATTGGAATAACATAATCTCAACTTTTGGGTATTGGCCTACAATAATCTCACTTTTCAATATAACCCATAGCGGTCCCAACTTTTCAGTTAATTATTTAGAATGGTCCCCCCGTTAAAAAAACTAACACCGTTAGTTTTTAATCCTATGTGGCGTGCTGACTTGTATTTTTTTTTTCAATTTTTTAAAATGTTTATACCATGTCATTTCCTCTTAATATTCATTTAATAAAATCAAGCCTTGTGAGAAATATACAAATGTTTGTAATACGAGAATATCAAATTTGATGTTAATCTTATGATTTTGAGATGGATGCCGGCAAACCAAATAAACCGGAGGTATACTCCGGCGAACTGACAACTTTCCGGTGAATCAAGCAAAAGTCGACAAACCAAAATCACAACCGTTCAACAGCCCCTGCGAAAACAGACTTTTTCGGCGAACTTTGTTTTTCCGGCGAAAACAGACTTTTCCGGCGAACTTCGTTTTTCCAGCAAAAACGCAGGTTTTCAAACTGCGATAACTCTCTCGTTTCTGAACCAAAATCGATTCTGAAACTTGCGTTGAACTCGTATCGAAGAACCGAATAAAAGTAGCACCATTATTGATACGTTTCGTGATGATTTGAGAAACTCGAAGTCGAGCACGGTGATGAATGATAAAGAACCAACTGTGAATTAAATTGCAAAAAGAATTTGATTGAATCAAAGAAATGAACTTAGAAATGAATTCTCAGACGTTTAATGATGAAGAGGATGTAGATTTAACGAATTTGCTAAGTTCTGAAAATTCCGCCATTAACGAGCTTAAGAGATTTTCCGTGGGAAGTTGCAGCGCCGGAGTAAATTAGGGATTTGGGGGGGGGGGGGGGAGATGGGATCTGCGTACGATGAGAAAACGATTTACGGGTTTGGTTATGGAGGGATCTGCATCGTTGTTATTAGTTTAGGGATTTGGATTTTGAGCAGGAGAGTTTTAGGTTTCACATACGATGGATTAGGGATTTGGATTTTGATGGAGCTGGTTGATTTTATTAAATGAATATTAAGAGGAAATGACATGGATGACATGGTATAACCATTTAAAAAAATTGAAAAAAAATACACGTCAACACGCCACGTAGGATTAAAAACTAACGGAGTTAGTTTTTTTAACGAGGGGACCATTCTAAATATTTACTGAAAAGTTGGGACCGCTGTGGATTATATTGAAAAGTTGGATTATTGTAGGCCAATACTCAAAAGTTGGGATTATTTTATTTCAATTTTCCAAAAACTAATGAGTGAATTACAAATTTGTCGTGTATGTTTATTTGTTTATTTGTTTTGTAAGTTTTGTTCCTAAACTATGAAAATAATAATTATTGTTGTTTATGTTGTATCTTCGTTTCCTTTAAGTTAGACTTCTCCTTTAAATCCCCTAAATAAAAATGTAATTTTATCTTTTTACTATTCAGGTATTATTCTTGTAGCTTTATTAAAGTTTTACCCCATTTCCTTTCCAATCTCCTTCCCTTCAACCCACCCAAACCTCCGCTGGCGGCTGGCGCTTCTTTCTTCGCCACACTACAACCTGCTCTTACAAGATCATCTACAATTCACCCTAAAAGACATGTAAAATGATTCCGCCAATTAGATCAATATGGTCCGTGAATCATTTTACACTGAATTTCAATTTTCACATTCCTTTCTTTTCTTTCCCCCCTTTTATCAAGTTAGGGCGGAAACTTTTTTGTTTTTATATAACCAGCAGCAACCATCCTTTCCCGATTCTTGAACTTAATGGGACGATTTGTATCACGTCCGCTAATAATACCTAAATCGAGCGATGATTGGCATTTTACAGCCAACGGTGGCGACAACTTATGTTTTATAGTTAACAACGATAGATGTTGTGTGTAGAAGGTAATGTTGTAAAAATAGGCCTAGGCGGCCGACTACTCTACGAGCATTTGGACCTCGAAGGGTTGCCGAAGCGTCTTTTAACAAATCGGTTGAGACAAATTGAAATCGGTCAAACTTGATCAAACTCGGTCCAACTTGGATCAACTAGGGAAAATCAGTCAAACCCGAAAAAAATAAAAAAAAAATCCAAAATTTTCTAAAGAATATAAAATAATTTTACAAATTTTAAAAATTCAATTAAAACTATGTTAAACTCCGGAAAAATCGATCAACCTTGCCTGAAAAAAATGTTTTTTAATCATTAAGTTATTTTATTCATGCGTTTTAAACATGTATTCAATTGATATTAGTGTATTTTGTTATGAATATTGATATGCTGAAAATGGTCTTATAAAACTTAATAAAAATTAACCTAAAACACAACGAGTTAAAACACTGGAAAACCCTAACCAGACCACACACAACAGGCAAGTCTACCTATCGAGTGTAATATACCTTAAGGAAGTCTGGATATTGAACCAATAGAGACACTCGTACAACGAAACTAGACTCAAAAAGTGACTTAAAATAAACTAAAGAAAAGACTAGAAATTGGTAACACTTTAGACGTAATTAGGCATGCTTTGACCTAATAGGTTATGACACTCTCACCAAGAATTCCCAAATCGGCACCCTGGTCCATCGATAGATTTGGATTTGTACGCGGTGCATTTCTAGATAGAAAACTTAGCTACTTGTGTTTTCACCCTTCAAGTTAATATATGTCCATATGTGCAAAGTATTATTAAAAAACAATTTTGGTTAAAAACGTTATGAAAAGACGAAGACTTACTAAAAGTAGGAACTTACTAAAAGTAGGAACTTACTAAAAGTGGAAATTACTAAGAACGAAACTTAGTACCGGTGTTTTCACTCTTCCAGTTAATACATGTCCGTTATGTGCAAAGTATTATCAAATAAACAATTTTGGTTAAAGACATTATGAAAAGACGAAGACTTAATAAAGTGGAAATTACTAATAATGAAACTTACTAAACTAGGAATGTAAAGACACCTAAACAACTGACACCGACAACCTGAAAGAAAGATGAATCAGGAATAGAAGTACTACCTAGGCTAAGAATCCTACTTGTAATTCTCGGCTTCGCTCGGCTATGAATAACTTTGGATCCCACATTAGAGAGCCACGAATCAACCTAATCCCGTCTCAAGACATATGAAGGCCTGGGTTTAAATCGTGTAGACTTTCCTACCACAATAAGTAAAAACTCATATGTCTAAAAAATTATGGAAATGAATGATGGATGAAGGATTTGAACATTTATTCGTCGTTTATTATTATTTTTATTTATATACTTTTTCAGAACATAACCTAGTGGGGCTTCAATCAAGCTATAACTCAAAGGGTAGCACACAGGCTTTAGTTCTTTATTTTTTTCTCTTCTTTGTTTTTTCGCATTAGTGAACCTAACCTAGTGGTGTTTCTGTCGAGCTGTTAACCCAAAGGGTAAGCTTCAGTTCTTTATTCTTTTCTCTTTTTTCGCATTAGTGAACCTAACCCAGTTGTGTTTCAATCGAGGTGTTAGCCCGTAGGGTAACACATAGGCTGCAATTCTTATGTTTATTATGTTTTCGTATAAAGCTAAAAAGATGGAATAAAACGGAATATTTGAGCAACCAATCTTGGATTTATTTTTATAAAAAGATCATGGTGTGTCGGGTAATTTCTAAGACATTTGAATTTTAACCTAAAGTGGTACTATATTGACAGTTTCGACTTTACAATTTCTCCTAAAATGGAAACCCACAAGATATCCTGATTTATTTATTATTTATTCATTTTTATTCACATATCAGGATATTTAAACCATCAAAGTCGGTTGGGCTTACCAACATATCACAAATTAGACGCGTTTTCTACCTTTATTCATTCTTTTTCTTTTAAAAACCAATTCCTGATTTTACATATCAACTTCCATTTAATAGCAAATTAAATCATGAACATTTTTTTTTAGTTTTTTTCATCGTGTGTTGCGATAGAAATAGTATATCAACGAACCATTTTTATAGAAGGCTTTTCAAAATTTTAAATTTTTAAAAATTTTCAACCTTTACCAAGTTTCAGTTTTTGGACTAGCACTTAAACCTCATCCCCACATTTAAATTGAACATTGTCCCTAATGTTCGAATAAACCAAACACCAACGAAAAATAAACAAACAATAAAAAGTTGAGGACGGAAAACTGAAAGACCCCCTGATAATGCAGCAAATAATCATCAAGTCGACTCCTCAATCAGCCACAATCCTGAAGCAAGTGGATCCCCACACTTGCTTCAAACCCTATCTCGGCACATTATTCTCAAGCAACTTGGAACAAACCTGAAAAGAAAGAAAAACATCCAGCGTAGCACAAATATAGAAAATAAGTAAAAATCAGACAAATTAGAGATAAATCAAACACCCAGGTTGCCTCCTAATAAGCACTAAGTTCACAAAAAAGTTTTATGCCAGACTTACTCCTGAAAACATCAATCAAGAGGCTTCTCTTTTATCCTCTTCCCATGCATCAGTATTCTTCAGAACTCTTCGTCTACAATTGGCTAGGAAGAAACCAATTGTAGTACTCTCATGGGCCCTAAAATGTGCAATCAAATCGGCCCATAAACTCTTGAATTTGCTTGGATCAAACCGTATACTGATCATATAATCTAAAACATATAATCTAAAAGTTGGTCAGTGAAAAGCTCATTGTAGACACCCCCACAAGTGTAGACACCTTTTTTCACCATTAGATCTCTTGATCTAATGATTATGATTAATTTAATTTTTTTTCATTTCAATATCCAGAAAAATTCACATGTGAAAAAGAGTAATTTCACATGCAAAAGTGTCTACAATAAACCCCACTCAAGTTGGTCATCCCAGCATAATGAATCGGCTAAGTAGGATAGGTATGACAACCTCCAATCCTTATGCAACGTGTGTATAACATGATCCTCTCAGTAAGGTATTTTGAAAATTACAAAATTTAAATTAAGTTATTACTCAAAAGTTTACATAAAAACAAATGGTAAACATGTTGCGTTACTAGGCTTGTTTAATTAGCAAAACTAAGTTATATTAAATATTGTGAAACGTTAATTTTACACATACAAAAAATGTTGTCACAACTAAATCCATGAGATTTGCATGATTTGTTTAAAAGTTTCTTACAAGTTACAACATTTAGTTTGTATGAAAAATAATACAGTTTCAGACGTCAATGTTTTTTTTTCAAGCATGCCAAGATATGATGCCTACATGTGTACATAAATAGACTTGTTTCTTTTTTTTTTTTTTTGGAAAGGGAAATAGACTTGTTTCTCCAACATACAATCTTTCTTTATGATTTACCTTTTTAATAGGAGTAATTTAATTTCAACTACACGTTGTATGATGATGATGAGAGTCGTAGAAGCACATGTGATGATCGTATACATAAGCTTTCTAGTGTTACTTATGTCTCATGAGTGTAAGTTTTCATCGTCTATCAAATTTACCATGTCATGTTTTCTAGATTATAAACATTCTCTTTGGATATATAGGTAGCAAATATGAAGACAATGACGACATCAGAGCTTTTGGGACTCCACCGCCAAAAAACTGTAAAGTACGTTGTGATATAAAACATGATCACATTAGTTATTGTTGTTGCGGTAAGGTATCAAAGGAGCTATGCTTCGAGAGTGAAAAGATATGTGATAATATATGTAAGCAGCGCAAGAAAGATTGTTGTACTCTATAAGTAGATTGATATTACGAATGAATATAGAGAAGACCAAATCATCTATAGTTTAATTATAGAAAACTATAAACCGAATCTTATCTTATAATGTGCATACACAAGCGTTTGCATGCACAAACAAAGACACGTACGCATGAACGTGAGGACACACATATACGTCTATATATGTGTGTGTTAATGTGTATATACAAAAAATAAATAACTTTTTTTTAACAAGGAAAATAATTTTATCACCCCCACCAAAAAGGACCCAACAAATTACATAAAACTAGTCTAGCACGCAAGATGCTAGAAAGATACTTACAACACACACCCATTCACACTAGGCCATAGAAACAAGACATGTACAACCCATATATATGAGTCTATAACTATAGAAAACACTATAAAAATAACACTAGCTTGGTTGCCGCCACCACCAAGCTAGATACCGTCGTTCCACCACCAAGAGCTAGATATCGCTATTGTGATTATTTTGTGAAGCAACAAAGTGTTTTTCAGTTTTCTTTCTTTATTATTAGAGAGTATATATATAATTTAAATTATATTATATAATAAACAACGAACAAGTTAATTGTACTACTCTGGCAACACAATTTACATGTTTAAAGCTTATTGTATAAGTGTTTCATGCACAACTTGAGTTGCATGTTAGTTGGATGAGACACCCACCTTCCTTGAAGCCATTTCATTGGGTTGGTTATGTTAAGAACAAAATAGAATGAGTTGATATCCCGAAATCCTAAATTATATATATTAGGCGATTTTCATTTGAATAATCCAAATTATGTTTTATTGTTCGATAATAATTCAAACTATCAGTTTGATCAGTGGCGGTCCCATCTATTATATTTGTGGTTTAGAGTAGTCTCAGTACCATATTTTTCATACATTTACATTGATTTTCACATCGTAATGTTGATTCTGAAAAAATGAAAAAACATAAAAACAAAATCAAAAGCAAAGCAAGTGTAAATATATGAAAATTATTATTATTATTTTTTTTGGAACGGCAGACTTTTATAAATAAACTTTGGCCAAGATAGCCAAAAACAACAAACAAGGCTACATCAATAAGAGAGGGTTATTAAGCCACTCGGTCCAAGATAATCTATATTTTCTATTTCTATTGGAAAACCATAAAAAAGAAAATAAGACGATATTATCAAACAATTCGCCGTTCCTGATTCGCGTGGGATTGAAAATGGAGTCATTTCTGAACCTCCAAATAATCCACCAAGCCGTGAAACAAATCACACCAATGAGGGATTTCTTCTCTTTATTCAACCTCGACGCATCCAAAAGAGCTAACAAATTTGACGGGGACAACGGAGCAATACACCCAACCTGTAACCACTTAGCAATCGAACCCCAAATCTTCTCCGCAACACTAAACTAACCAAAAACGTGAGCAACCGATTCAGTATATAAATCACACATCGGGCATAAAGTGTGCGAAATATCTAAACCTCTTTTGCTCAAATTTAACCGAGTAGGAACTCTATCCAAAAGAACTTTCCAAGCCAGAATATTAACCTTTTTCGGAACGAACCTATTCCATCTTGTAGCGTTGTCAAGGATAGGCAAAGTATTCCGATCAATCACATTTCTTACCGTCTTCACCTTGAACTCGGAATCACCATCAAGCAACCACTCCCAAGAATCATCACTGTTAGTAAGATTAATGTTCCGAATAAGAGCATGTAAATCACGCAACTGTTCTTCCTCATGACCGCCCCTCACCTCACGGCTCCACAACCAACCACCCGAAGCAATTCGATCTCGGACAGAGCAATCTTGTTCCACCTCCAACCGAAATAATCTATTGAAGCGTGAGGAAAGATTGGTGTCCCCCAACCAAGTATCCTTCCAAAAAGACATTGAAGCCCCATTACCAATGCTTCTTTTAATCGAGTGAAAAGGAATTATATCTTTCACATGGAGCTCGGTAATAGATTTGCATATACTGTTCCAAATGCCACACCCACCATTCGCAACCCCATTAACCATATCTTCTCCATGAATGTATTTAACAACTTTCACCCATATCGCATCTTTATCGTTCACGAACCTCCATCGCCATTTATACAACAAAGCCAAGTTCATAGCATGGAGACTACCGAAGCCCAATCCCCCAAAATCTTTATTAGCGAGGACGATTTTTCAATTTATCCAAGGCAATTTTCTTGAAGACTCATCGCCGCCCCAAAAGAAGTTAGCACGCAACGCCTCTAATTTTTTCTTGATTTTAACCGGAACCCGAAACAAAGAGAACCAATACGAACACAACAATCCCAAAATCGAAGTAATCAATGTAGAACGACCTCCCATAGAATGAAGTTTGCAGTTCCATGAAGATAACCTCTTTTTAAACTTCTTCACAAGGGGATCCCAACTCGAAGTACGAGACATCTTCCCACCAACTGGAATACCAAAATAATTAAATGGAAAGGCTTCATCTTTGTAACCCATTAAACTAGCCAAATGTTTCACTTCAGGACCTATCGTACCCACTCCCAAAAACGAAGATTTTTGGAGCTTTATCTTTAACCCTGAAGCAAGAAAAAATCAATGAAAAGCATTGATCATATTTACCATATTTTGCTCCCACTAGGGGTGAGCATGGGTCGGTTTGGCTCGGTTTTCACCCTTAACCGTGAACATAACCGCTTTTTCGGTTAACCACAATTTCTTAACCACCACTCACCAATAATGATCGCATCATCGGCATATAACAAATGAGAAAGAACCAACTCGCCAATCTTTACACCACGAAACATAGCGGCTAAAACAACCTCTGAAATTGCCACGTGCAAACCCTCCATAGCAATTATGAATAAAAAAGGGGCCATCAGATCACCCTGTCTAAGACCTCTTTCCAAATTGAATTCCTAACTAGGACTACCAATAACCAAAATCGAAGTTCCAGAAGATGAAAGGCAAGCACGGATCCATCCAATCCATTTACTACTGAACCCCATATAATCCATAATATCGAACAAGTAATCCCAACAAAGCGAGTCGTATGATTTTGTAAAATCTATTTTAAAAAGCATCAGCTTTTTCTTATTTTTCGAGTAGCAGTCGATTAACTCATTCAACAGCAAAGGGCCATCTAAGATTTGACGCCCTTTGATAAAAGCCGACTGCTCCGGACTTATCAAACTATCAATCACATTCGCCATTCTATTAGCCAAAATCTTAGAAATAATTTTATATTGAACTCCAATCAGACTAATAGGACGAAATTCATTAAACAAAATCGGATCCCCAGTCTTCGGAATGAGCGAGATGAAAGAAGAATTACACCCCCAACGGAATCTTAGAAGTGTTAAAAAATTCAGACACAAACTCATGAATCTCGGATTGAAGCATCTCCCAATGCTTCTTAATAAAACCAAAAGAAAACCCATCTAAACCTGGAGATTTAGAACTACCACACGACCAAACAACATCCTTAACCTCTTGTAAAGTCGGAATCTCATCCAAAACCACCTTATCAATCTCAGAAATAGTACGAAATTTGCCATTCAAGTTCATCATCTTAACACCATCAAACTTAGTAAATTTTGACTTAAAAATTTCCAAGTACCCATTCTTAACCTCAATCAGATCCTCCACCCATATACCATTTATTTTAATCCCTCTAATCTAAGAATACTGTCTCTTCTTATTAATGATCCCATGGAAATACTTGGAATTTTCATCACCCTCAATATCCCACTTAACTTTAGCTTTTTGAGCTAAATCCATAGTGAGCAAGCGTTCCAAGTCATTGATTCTTTTCCACAACTCACGATGATCAGCCACTAAGACATCATTTTCCTGGTCCGAATCATCAATCCGAGCATCCAGATCCGCAAGATCACAATTAAAGCTTTTAAGAGTAGCTTCACGTGAAGGTCTCTCCGCGATCCATAATTTAATCTTTGTTTTCAAATCTTTGAGTTTGTTTTTGAAATAAATCATCTTGCACTTTGAAGCCCCATAATCACCAACACCCCAAGTATTCACTAACAAATCGATTAAATTCATCATCCAACAACCACAAGTTATATAATTTAAACGGAGAAGGGCCGTAATCCACAACTTTAGAATGAAGAATAATCGGCCTACGATCAGAAAAAGAACTATCAAGAGCAAGCGAGTTCAAGTGAGGGAAAAAGTCAAGCCATTGATCCGAGACCAAAAATCTATCCAACTTACTAAACTTAGAACTCTTAGGATCAACTCTAGTGAACTTGTAACCACCCATTGGGATTTCCACCAAACCACTCGAATCAATAAAACTATTGAAATTAGAAGAATTAACCGAAAAAAAAACGACCCCCGTCGTTCATCGCTAGACCCAACTGAATTGAAATCACCAAAAATTACATAATTACCTTGATTCGACCCCATAAACGTCAAAATCTCATTCCATAGCTTAATTTTATCTGCTTCCCCTTGAGGCGCGTACACATTAATCATATAACAATGAAGATTAGCACTAATCCATCCCCCTCCCCCCCCCCAACAATAATCAAGTTCTTCGAATAAAAAGACGAAACCTTTTTAAAAGACGTCAGATCCCAAATAGATAACAAGCCTCCCGAATGCCCGCAAGATAAAACATACTCGAAATTAAACATGTGATTACCCCATAAACTTCGAACCTTATTAAGATCTAAGGACGTCATGAATGTTTCTCGAATTCCCATGAAACTAATAGCATGAGTGCTCGCTAAGTTGGCCAACTTCCTCCTCTTCAACCCGTCGTTCCCAACACCACAAATGTTCAATGACAGTATATTCATTTATCAACACTGTTCACACTAATTCTGTTCACAAGATTTTGAAGATCATTTGACGTGCCCTTCATGTCTAATCCCATAACACTTCCAATCACAATAACCCGATTCATATCATTAAGAATAGAGCCACCTTTATGAATTGTTTCTTTTACAGAAGATGCAAAATTAGAAACCTCAGACGTCACGATAACTTCATCATTTTTAAACTTCAAACCCATAAAACCCGGAGGTCTTGACGGATCCGAACTATCAGATTTAACGCCATTATTAGTTTCCCCCACTACTGACTCCATAGAAGAAGTTTCTTTAGGTCCTTCAGTTGCTAACACATTTGGGTTACCCTCTTTCTCCTTTTTATCTAACTCCTCAATAATGCGATAGGCTGAAAAGGGGTCCTCAGAAACCGGACCCGTATCCCCATTAGCATCAACTTACTCACTTGCCGGTTGAACATTATCACCCAACTCATCCTCCATAGAATTAGCATTGTCATCATCATCTAATAATACCTCATCATCTGACTCCTCCCCTTCCGAATTAGCTCCCGATTCCCCTCCCAAAGACGGACTCCAATTACCAAAATCCTTAACCCATACCTCAAAATTTTTATCCTCAACCTCCAAAGAAATTTTTTTCATGAATGAAATTCTTCACATTCGTAAGCACACATGCCTTTTTAATACCCAAGCTACTGGCGAACTAGAAAACTTTTCAGCTGTGTATTTTTTTTAATATGGGTCTTACTATTTTTAAATTTTTCAGTAACACCAACTTAGTTTAAAGTAAGTATAAAAATGTTATATTGCTATAAACATTCAGTAATTACGAATAATTATCCTTGCGATAATATACGGAGAATAAACGTCTTCGTTTGTCGATTAAACGTTTGTGGTGAAAATAATAAATTAAATAAATAGTTATTTGAATTTATTAGTTCTCGAGTTTACGACTCTTGTATTAATAAACCTATTTTATTAATTCGTAAACGTTGGTGGTTCGCGTTGACTAGGAGTATTCACGAGGGACTTGTTTCGTAAAATAGAGGGCTTTAAATAAGCAAGTAAGGATTAGTGAAACCCTAATCCTCACTTGCGCCCCCTCCATCTCACACCACCACCATCGCCGCCCCCTTCCCTCGTGGAACCATTGCCGTCGGCGATCTCCGAGAGAACACAAGGTAATAATCTCGTATTGGTTGAGCTTCACATTATCTCTATCTACATAAGGATACCACCGCCGCCGCCACCGTCTCCGCCGCCCCTCCTCCTTGGGCCGTCTCCATCATCACCCTAGGTCACCGTCGCGACCTAACGTGTCTCTGTTTCAACGTGACGCCTTTTACCACTCATTGAGAATCGTCGTCGTCACGATTTTATGAGTGCGAGCCTTCGTCACCATAATCGTTATAATCGCCCCGGCTAAAACCCTAGCCGCTGTCACCGTCTTCATACGTTGGTGCTCACTTGTCGCCACCATAAATCGAATCGTTGCAGTTTACAACGAATCGGTCTAAGACGCTTTTGCGATTTAAGAAACGATTTGACCCAAACGTCGGATCGGATTTCCGTGAAACCCTAGCGTCATCACGTTGTCCCTCGGTGTCTCTAACGTTTGTTAGTTCACCACGAAGGTATATCTAAACTCCGTTTTAGTTTAGATGTTTAAATTTCGATTATGTAATCGTTACTGTTTTCGAATTAAACAATTTAACGCGAAGTGGTGTTTGCATAATTTTGGTGATCCTGATCCTGTTGACACGATTTCGACACCAACAGTTTACGATCTAAAATTAGTAAAATTATTAATTCTGTTGCATAACGGATTACCGGTTAATCCGTTTTAACTCTTATTTTACTAAACCCGGTCGGTAATGTTTTAATCGGACTTTAATGTTTTTTGTAGCATCACTGGGCATTCGTATACCACTGTCGAAAACCAACAGTTGTATCAGAGCCTTGATCACCACACGCAAACCCTGACCGGTCAGTTCTAAACCTGTGGATTTCGCGAACTGGGGTTAAAACCCAAAAGTCGCAAAAGTGAAACAAATTGCATTTCTACATGTTTGGTCGATTTAATTCCACCAAAACATTATTCAATTCGTTAATTGATTGTTTAACGTGCATATTCGGCTAGACCCATATTATGGTTGTGATTGGTTGTCGTGTTTGGTTTGGCCCATTTTGGCCCATTTATATTTTGGTTTTGGATTGGCCCACTTGGTTTTTGGGTTCAAAAGCTGTATCTAAAATAGATTAGGTTTTATTCTATTTTCTTGTAAATGCTCACCTTCGTCCCAGACGAACATGACGAACATTGATGCAACTACCCCATCGTGGCGAGTGTTCTTATCTAAGGACACTTCCTAGTATGGCAAGTATCCACAACCGGAAGACCGACAAATTCCAATCAATCAAGAAGAGCTTATAAAGCCAGTGGGAGCGTTAGAGTCGACCGGATGACCATTCCATACTCATCCTTGTGGTTTATTTTACCTTTGTCCCAGACCTTCTTCGGCATTGTCATTAGGCTCTGACAATGTTGAGACCTCTTAAGCCGAATATGTGTCTGTTTGCATGTGTGTTTTGTTTGCTTGTCTTAAATTGTTTAACGCGCCAACTAAAACTCCAAACTAAGTTTTAAACGATTAAAACTGTTTTAAAATCAATTGATTTGAGTCCTAAAATTTATTAAGACTCGAAATTACATAACCAATTTTATTCGACTGTGATCTCCAATTTTTCGATCCAAGATATCGAACTTTTTAATACTTGGTTATTGTCTCGTGACGCGTAGTATTTAATAAAGAGGTTATTGAAATTAACTGTCCCGAGTGAGATAGGGTTCTTGAGTAGGCATAGTCAAATCTTTAATTTATCAAAATACTGACTAAACAATCCTATCTGGTAAGCCACAAAACGGGTAGATTATGCCATCCTAGTCAAGTCTAATTTGGAACATATTTACCAATGCATCAGTGTTGGAGTATTTCAACACTGCACTTGGTGTTCGGGGTATCTTCCAAGGTGTGTGCATTGGAGTATTTTAACACCGTGCTTGCACACTGGCCACTAAGGACATCTATCATTTTCTTTACGAGTACTTTGTGTATTTGAGTATTTCAACACCGTAGATCTAGTCACTCACAAACAAAATGGCACAGATGAGGCTAAATGTATTTCGCGAATTAATTTGCGAAAGCCTCATAAACAGGAGTTGTGACCGGCTTGCACAAGAGACAATCGTTGTCCATCTGGTTACTTAGTTGACCGGTGATTGCACTTAACGCTGCCTTTGTGGATCGACTACTAATTGAGTTCCTACATTCCTATTCAAGATTTGCTTGTCGTCTTTGAATACAAATATTACATCGAAACACTAAACGAATTGCCTGTTGTTTAAGATGGCTAACGCTAACGCGAATAACGAGGTTTTCCAGCTCAAGTCTCTCCTTGAGAAGGAGAAACTTGATGACACCAACTTCCTCGATTGACATCGAAATCTGAAAAATGTCCTGCAGATGGCCAACAAACAACATGTGTTGGAACACGAGGTGCCCGAGCACCCGGCTAATAATACGTCGGTTGGTCGCACTGCACACGATGCACTGAAAAAGGATGCCAATTTAGTGATGTGCCTCATGTTGGCCATCGTGTCTACTGATATTCAAAAGAGCAAGGTAGACAGGACAGCGTTTCAGATGATCGGGGAACTTAAGGGCATGTTTGAAACCCAGGCCCGACAGGAACGCTATAAAACCGTTGTCAGGCTCATCACCTGTCAAATGGCTGAAGGTAGCCCTATCAGCACCCATGTCCTTAAGATGAAGGGCTACATCAACCGACTTGCGAAGCTTGATTATGTCATTCCTCAGGAAATGGCGACGAATTTGATCCTCCACTCTCTTTCCAGTGCTTTCACTCCTTATCGGATCAATTTTAATATGAACAGCCTAGTTAAGACAGTGACCGAGCTTCACGGCATGTTGAAGACTGCTGAGATTAATTTTCTCAACAGTAACAACAACAAAAGCATGTGAAACGATGTGCTCGCCATCCGATCCAAATGTGTCAAGAAACCTGAGGTTAAGAGGAAACCTGGGCAAAGGAAGAAAGGCAAGGGCGCTGCTGCTAGAAGTTCTAGTAGCACCGGAAAGGGCAAGCCAAGGGCTTCGAAAACACCGTCGCAAGATGAGCACCAGTGCTTCGAATGAAACAAGATAGGGCACTGGGAGAGAAACTACCCAGAATATCTTGCCAAGGTGAAAGGGAAGAAGGCCGATGCAGGCGCTTCCGGAGGTATATATCTGTTACCCCATGTTATAAACCACTTCACTTAATCCTTCAAAATATATGCTTGACATACTTTACATTTTGTAAGAACGTGAAGTCGTCAAAGGAAAAGAACCAAGAAGACATGACATCTTTGCATGATTGCAAACTTTGAATAAAGATCATGTCGTACATTAGATTCTTGGTGGTATATTTGAAACAACTTGCTTGTTTGTTTTCCCTGGCGGGGTCCAGGCTGATACAATTTTGCTTTGGTTTGAATCTTGACATGCACTAAGTTTCTGGTTTTAAACTTATTTGATATGCATGGCTTTTCTACACTTGAAAATGTTTCACTTGGTTGGTAGATTAGATTCAACAATATATAACATGACACTAAGCCTGGTGCTATTGATTTAATGATCATGAGACTAGCCTAAATGCAAAAGAAGAACGATTGTTCTATCTAAATCCACTAAGGCTATGACGTCTCTTATTCTCATTGTACTTGTTACAACAGGAATAACAACCTACCTTGATTCATAGAAACTTATGGTTTTGAATTCCGTAACTTTAGAAATCATTAAATCAAGTTGAACTTTTATCAAATCACTTGCTTGATTTCGTCAATATAAACAATAGGTCCTTTGCTGAGATTAAACGCTTGTTTGTATAAGTTCAAATCACCAATGCTACTTATTGAACACAATCACCTGTTTGATCATGGTATATGAATGCACTAAGTCCTGTGCATATGACCATCATGGTCATGAACAAATATATACGTACAAACACCTTAAAAGTCAAAGACTACAATTGGCTTGTACTCATAAGTGCTAAAATCCTGCTAAGCACCTGTTGCTTACATTATGAGGATTAAGTTTCCTATTGGAAACTAAATAAACACATGACTTATGACATTCCAATGGCCGCCGTTCACACCTTACACCCACGAATCGTTTCCTCACCGCTCACTTGTGACTCAAATTAGTTCCGAGAGGAAGTCTTGCGGGAGACCAAATTTGAGTTTTGCACGCCCACTTTTGATGCATGGACATCTAAATTCCTTATCAAAGAAACTTGATTTCTATAGGAATTGCTGGACTGTGTGCTTTGACTCTTGTAATTGTTCAAGACTCGTTAGACAAACATCTTTTCACAACAAATGGTTGTTGCTAGAGTGAAAACATGTTAGCATTTTAAATGAATGATAATTCCAAATGGAACTAAATGTAGATTTTACTTATATAAAATTTTCCATTATTGGTTATGTTGGGTTTTACAGTGGGATCCGGGTTACCGATTTTAATTTTATTAAAACCGATTTTAATGATAAAATTAATTCCAAATTAATTTAGCAGCGGAAACGAAATTAAACGCGGATGCAACTGTAACAGGATCAATCACCGGCACGACAAACACAGAAAATATATTTATTTAAATAAATAAATAAATACATAAATCAAATATCTAATAAATTAGATATACCTTGGCGGGATCCGAGCAACCGCTCGAGACACCCGGATTCAACGGGCTCGCGCTAGGACGAACAGAGACGTCCGACTCGAACCTTCGAGACAGATCATCGACGGCGGCATCGGCGGCGGCGACAGGCGGCGGCGGCGGTAGTGGCGGCGGCGGTGGTAGAGATACCACCGGTGGTGGTGACAAAACCTTCTCCGTCGGAATAGCCACCGGGACCGAACCCACGACGAATGACTCGCCGGAGATCGGAGGAGAGGCGGCGGCGGTGGCGGACGGATACAGCGGCACCGGCCACGTCGACGTGACCGGGCGCGGCGGCCTCGTCTGCGCCGGCAGCGCGAGGACCACCGGCCGGTGGTCTCGCGGCGGCGCATGTGCGGCAGCGGCGGCGGCGGCGGCTTGAGCCGCGGCGGCGGCTCGGGCTGCGGCTTCGGCTTCGGCTCGGGCTGCGGCTTCGGCTCGGGCTGCGACGGCTTCGCTCTCGAGACGGGCGCAGATACTGGCTAGACGGGGATCCATCGTAATGAGCAAGGATCACAACGGTGGAGGCGGGCGGCGACGGCGGTCGGCGGCGGCGGCGAGGTAGCCGGCTTCGGCTCTGGTTCGGCGCAGGGAGAGAGGAGGGAGGAGATTAGGGTTTTTTGTGACTTGTTCTGCAATCTACTCCTCCCTCATCCTTTAATATAAAATCGCGGACCGGGGCCAGACGGACTGGGCCCGGTCGCGATCTTCTCTAATCCACCAATCGATCAGTCTGTTAATCCGGTAACAACTGATCGACTCGTCTTTTAATTACCAAGTATTTTGAACCGATAGATTTTGTCGATTTAAATAAATAATTAATATTTATTTAATTCACCAATATGTTCGTTTATTTCTAATTAACAATTAATTAGATATAATAGTCCGTTGACCCGGGTGTAACTCTTACGGGTCAATATCGGTCGGGTTCGTTAATTTGTCGGGTCAGGACACCATATATCCAACAGTCTCCCACTTGGACTGAACGCGACAGTTTAACGATCGCAGCCAGAGGCACTCTAGCTATGCATAGCTACACCAACTAATATTGACACTTTAAGTCGTTTTGCCAAAGTATATCTGATTGACCATCAAGCAGACTGACGACTTGTGCATTCATTGTCATATGTTCCTTTCTGTATAAGACATTGATGAACTATGGGACATGGACTCCCATATTTTATTCATCGATTTTCATTCTCGATACAATTCGAAGTGATCCAACAAACACACAGTAAGTTTGGGTGAGGCCTCACACTTATCACTTGGAATCAACGAGGGCGCCTTTATGTCTAACTGTTGCCGAAGCAAGAGTACAGAATCCCTTGTTGAGGCATACAGCTCCCACTAAACCTCAGAGCCATTCCCAAAAGTAGCCGTTATGGCTGGCAGTTACGCGACAACGTTAGACTACAATCAAAGAATGTTCTTTAGTAGAGAGGAGTTCGAATATGCGTCTCAGGTCTAAGGATACATTAGAGCATGCATTTAATCAAGCAAGCAAGACTTCCATGTTTGCGTTGCATGATGCGAGTTACGTCCAACGTCATTCACCAATGAGGTCTGTGAGTTTTGAACGTTAAACAACTTTAAGGTTCAACTAGTCACAATAGTCTTACTTTAGTAGAGCTCCCACTCACTAATCGACTACGGACATTTAGGACAAGAACTTATTGTCCATGGATTAAACGTATAAATATTGAACACAGTTATGTAATTCATTATTGCATAAACCAGATGGAATAAGAATAATATAGATAACTGTTTTGTGTTCATACATCCAAATACTGAATCAAAACATGTCTTTAGCTAATCTAAGCCCTATCGCTTCTCTGTGGCGTATATGAGTCTCCTGAGTCATAGGCTTAGTGAAGGGATCAGCTAAGTTTTGATCTGTGTGTACTTTGCTTATCTTGATTTCATTTCTGTCGACTACTTCTCTTATGTAGTGGAACTTCCTCAGTACGTGCTTGGCCATCTTATGGGACCGTTGCTCTTTGGCTTGAGCTATAGCGCCAGTGTTATCGCATAGCATCTCGATGGGCTGCCTAATACTCGGCACAGCATCGAGATCGGATATGAACTTCTTCATCCACACGGCTTCTTTAGCAGCTTCTGAGGCGGCTATGTATTCGGATTCAGTAGTAGAATCAGCTACTACTGGCTGTTTTGAGCTTCTCCAAGAAACAGCCCCTCCGTTAAGAGTGAATACGAATCCTGACTGCGAGCGAGAGTCATCTCGGTCAGTCTGAAAACTAGCATCAGTGTAACATCTTACAGTGAGCTCCTCATCAACACCCCCGAATACGAGAAACATATCAGTGGTGTTTCTCAAGTATTTCAGTATGTTCTTTACAGCCGTCCAGTGAGCTAGCCCTGGCGTCTGTTGGTACCGACTTGTCACGCTCAGTGCATACGAGACATCCGGTCGTGTGCAGAGCATGGCATACATGATAGATCCAATAGCTGAGGCAAATGGGATCGATGCCATTTGGCTTATCTCGCGCTCCGTTTTAGGTGCTTGAGATTTGTCCAATATTGTTCCCTTAGTCATGGGAACTGCTCCTTTCTTGGAGTTGCTCATATTGAACCGAGCTATGATCTTATCTATGTATGTGCTTTGACTGAGTCCTAAAAGGCGCTTAGATCGATCTCTGTGAATCTTGATTCCCAGAATATAAGCGGCTTCTCCAAGGTCTTTCATAGCGAAACAAGATGAAAGCCATTTCTTAACTTCGTTAAGCATGGGTATGTTGTTTCCTATGATCAGTATATCGTCCACGTACAGAGCAATACGTAACTGAGCGAAGCAGATGTAGGCAAGGCCATGGCCAATTGCCTGGCTTGAAATTGGTTAGCATGCACCCATTTTGAAGTAGGACTTAGAGGAGTAGTGTTTGAACCAGATGAAGAAGAGTCTTTGAATTGTTGACCAACTCTTGAATAACTCTCAGAAGACTTCTTCTTTTATTGTTTACCCCCGAAACCTTTCTCCATGGTAGATATGAAAACCTAAGCCAAGTGATAAATTTGATCAAGATTTGTATCCTTCTTTTCTTTTGGAACTTTCTTTGGCATATGTTGCTTGTCTTGCTTCCCACTGTTCTGATTGTTACTACCCAAACCGGAACGTTTGTAACCCGGTAGCTTTGACACTTCCACTTGAGACTTAGAAGAACCAGCTTGAGCAACTTGAGTAAATTTAGCTTTAATTTCCTTTAAGTTGTTTGCTTGAACCAATTCAGCAGCAACTTTTTCTTCAGATACTTGCTTCTCATCTTTCTCACTTTTCACTTGCTTGTCAGATGAATTTGATTTCTTCTTTTCAGATTTCTCAGTAGCAAATTCAAAATAGTTTTGATTTGCATCAGAAGGATTGACATCAGCCAGAGTATCAGTTTGAATAACTGGATGTGGAATCTGATTGTACTCTTCTCCTCCAAAAACTTTCCTGAAATTCTCATCTTTGTACAAGTAACTCGTGAAAGAATGTGAATTCTTCAGATTATTTAATTTCCTGTTAAGATCCAATACCTCAATATTTAAATCTGATATCTTCTTTTGTGCTTCATCCAAAGCTTTATCTGAATCGATTAATTGTTCTGAAGCTCTGTTGAACAAAAACTTTTCTCTTCTCATATTATCATTGGCATCATACACTTCTTGTGTAATTTTATCTACCTATCCCTTATAAATGTCTACATTCCTTGTCAACAACTTGTATTCTTTTGTCAAGCTTGTGACTTTATCTTGTAATTTGGAATGTACCTCTTAATGTTGTTCTTCCATAGCAGTAACTTCATCATAAGTTTTCTGAATTTCATCATAAGATTTTTGAAGCGAATCCAATAATGCTTTTGATTTGCCAAACAACGCATCAAAATATTTTGTTACTTCCTTTCCTTCCTTCTCCCATTTCTCAGCATTCTTAACCAACTCTGCATTTTCATTTTGCATTTTCAAAATCTGTTCTTTATTTTCAACACATATCTCTTCAAATCTTTTTTGAAAATCTTCAAACTCTTTTATCAACACACTCTTTTCTTTGATTAAATTCTCATTTGTCTTAACAAACTCATCAAAATCTTCACACTTCTTTTTGTAAATCTTGAATTCTTCTTCCCTCTTCTTGTTTTCAACAATCAACACTTTTCTTCAACCAACTCTCTAATCTTTCTATCCTTTTGTGAACAGAATTCACAAGTAGATTCATAACCACTAACTTCAGAATCAGAATCACTTGTTTCAACTTTCACATTTGCCATCAATGCTATATGTTAATCTCCAGTGAAACTAGTTTCAAACATAGTTTCCATTCTAGCATCGTTTGTTTGAGAGTGACATACAAATGCAGATTCAACCGGAAAATCTTTAGCCCAATCATAACCTTCTTCAGCCACCATAGCTTTTGCTTCTTTATTGTCAACATGCTTATCTGAATTACACTTTTCAGGTGACGATTGGTTGCAATCACAAGCAAAATGACCGAATTTGGAACATTTGAAACATTTAATCTTCGACTTATCCAAACCAAATTTCTCTCCTTGAAGAATAGTTGTCTTTCCATGTTTCTTCATAAATCTTCTTCCTCTCTCAACTATCATAGCAAACTCCAATCTAACTCTAGTTTATTCAACTGATCAGCATCCAACTAATTTGAATCTTCTCCAAACAAACCAGATTCACCAATTTGGCTAAAAATTGACACAGAAGAAGATGATATGAAAGCAGAAAACAATGCAGCTAAATCTTTTGCTGTTTGAACAGGAATAGAATTGTTTGTTGATTTATCAGGAATAGTGAAACTACCACCTGAAGAAGAACCAGAATTATCATACTTTCCAGCAAGAAAAGCTGTTGGAGCAGGATTAAAGCTTCAACTAGGATGTGACTTTGCTTTAGCATTCACGGAATCACGGTAGTAGAATTTTCTCCAAAATATAATTCAGGATTTTGAACAAAAGGACTTGCTGACTTTTTCACAATCATTTCCATTTCACGAGCTTTTAATTTTCTTGTCAATTGATTGAAAGTCCAACTTGAGTAACTTGGATCATTAGTCAACATCATAACATAATTTTCCCATTTATTAGGTAAGGCTTCCAGAAACTTCTCTTTCAATTCATCATTCTCCTTTTCAACTTGCACAATTTCAAGTTCATTTATTAAATGTGAAAACCTTGCGATCAAGTCCGACACTTTCTCATTCTCACAATGCCCAAAATTATCATATTCTTTCTTCAAAACTTTCTTTCGGGTCTTTTTATATTGCTCATTACCTTCACATCTTTCTGCAATTGCATCCCATAATTCTTTAGAAGTTGTATAATTCTTAAACTGATGCATCAAATCTTTAGGCAACGCCATTGTAAGAAAACTATAAGTTTTCTTCTCTCTTCCAAAAAGCTTTCTTTCTTCGGAATCAAAATCACTAATCATATTTGGCTTTCTAGCACTTAGCATTGGATACTCATACTCTTTTTCAATCGGGATCCAACAATCAACATCTTGAGAAAAAATGTATGATTCAAATCGTTTCTTCCAATTATGGTAATCCTCCAATTTTAGCAACTTGGGAACTTTCTGAGTTGTTCCTATTTCGTTATCATAGTTCATCATGATTTGCATTGAAGTTTGAGTAGCTGAAAATGCTTGAAAATCGCTCATTTTGAAGTAAAAAATCGAACGTCAAAACTTCAAACTCAAAAACGAAGGTTTTATAAGTGGATTTGGGGGGTCAAAACGGAGGGTTACTGGCAGTTAGGCGAGTAAAAGTGTAGATCTCGTCGAGGCGGTCGTTTGGGCTGGTATTAGCTCCCGTAACTCTTAACGGAACTCAAGTTACGCCAGTTTTAATGAACACAACTTTTCTGCCAGCGTACCAAACAATCGATCTCCGTACCAAAAATCTTCACCGTACAAACCACGTACCAATTACAAGCAGCGTACCAGTGAACTCAGTGGACCAAGAAACGGACCAAACCAAATCAGGGTACCAGAATTGTCAGCGTACCACCTTGGTACGGCGTAACTGCCTGCGGACCAGAAATGACCGTCGTGTACCACGGATGAAGATTGTCTTCCGTACCAATGTCCAGTGTACCAACAAATCTATGAAGATTGCCTAGCGTAACAAGTAGCGTACCAATGGACCATCCAGCGTACCACCACCTTCAACCAGCGTACCAACACATTGTCGACTGATTTTTGTAAATTTTGACGTTTTGAGCTGGAATTTGCAACAATAAGCAACGAAAACACAATAGGAACATTCAGAAATCAGTTTCAGCACCAGAAACACTCGGAATTAAGAAGAATTGATGAAAAATTACCAAAACCCACTTTCTCTCACTAGAAAAATCCGAATTTGATCAAATCAAAGCAGTAGAGCAACATGGATTGCTCTGATACCACTTGTAAGTACACGAACGGATCTTACTTCTACATGATTTGATCAGACGCAAGGAACACGGTGTAAATAAATCTTTGCTTTATTGATTCACTTAGAGATTACAAGGAAATCTAGAGAGAGAGAGAGAGAGACTGAAATACACACCGTTAAGAGTGACACAAATGATAGAACTTATGAACTCTCTCTAACACAAACTATTTATAGTGACCAGCTAGTCCAGCGTACCAACCAACATACCATTGGTACGTTGGCTCCGTAGCAACTGGTACGGCCCATGGTACGAAGACCCTAAGACTCACACAATAATGCTCTGATCAAGATACAATACACGAGACACATTGTAGCATAGGAACATGCTCTAACAGGCCTTCCTCTCCTTCTTTTTGAAGGACCCGCTTCGTGATCTTAACTCCTCATGTTGGTGACTTCGACAACAGGACGCTTGCCTTTCATCTACGAAAAAACAACGAGACAATACAAACACAAAAGAATGAAACTGCACCTGGCGTCACGGCTTGTTACAGGCTAACGATTCGTTAGACCAAGCATTTTGTAAAGGTCATCGTCATGGCCCGTTATGGGGTAACGGGTCGTATCGGGCTAGTTATTGAAGATTTTTGAAAAAATTATTTTTCTGAGCAGCACAATGTATGATCAAAAACTAGCAATTAAGTGTGAATTGGGGATGGGAACTTGTTGCCATCCCCACACTTAATCCCTTACAAAGATCATAATTGAAAATTTTAGAATCAAGTGTGATAATCAAAAAGATTTTGTCTCTTATTTGTTTTTGATCAATTGACATGTGATACGAAATCATTTTCAATACATATATCTTGGAGTCTCAAAGAGACGTTCCAAGATTATTTATGTTGGCCAGGTACTAAAGTGAAAGAGATAATCACAACTTCAAGTCTTATGAAGCTGTTGATAAGGATGAAACACACTGTGCATCGTCAAGTATTCAAGATCGAACTAACCATCAAGTTGAATGGGAGTTTGATTATAGACATGATACTATGGGATGAACCAGATACTGCACACGTCGAGGGGGAGTTTGTTAGAGCATAATCTGGTTCATCGTGTGAAGTACCTGAACAAGACGAAGATTGCAAGAAGTCCGAAAACGAAGTCAGTCACGAACTGTGAGTTTGTGACCAGCAGCTATAGTATAAATACTTGTTTCTTTGTATTTGTAACTAGACTTATGAGAGAAATTCTTGAGTGACCAGATCTTAAGTGTGTGTTTTCCAGAATGTGTTTCTGATGTTCTTCATTGAGAGTTTGTATTTGAGTCTTTGTGATTTTAATAAACAAACTGTTATATTTAGATCTCTTCTCTCCTTCATACGATCATGCAAACATGTAGTAAGATCTGTTCTAGTCTTTTCACCTCTGAGTATCCTGAATTGAATCTTGTCCTTTGCACAATCAGAGGACTCGTAGTGAAGGTTGTTGTAGAACTCCTGTTTGTCGTAGTTGTGGAGCTCGGGTGATACCGTTGCTGATCCAAGGATCCTGAGTAATCAAAATCCAGGTGCCTAGGAAATAATGGACTCTGATCTTCTGCAGGCCTCTTTAGTTTCTTAAGTTCTTTAATATCCTTGATGATTGTCTCATTGGTCTTTGCTTGATGTTCCATCTAGTCCTTCACCTGTTTAAACAAAGCATAGATATCATTGTTACTAATAACATGATGTATTGATTGAACCTTTGATCCTAAGAATGTCGGGTATTCTGGTTTCTTCTGTTTGCCATCATCATTTTTCTGATTTCCTGGGAGTGGAGGAAGAGCAACATGTGAAGCAGGGTTGGATGACGGTACAGAGGTTGAAAGGGATTTTGGTTGGATCGACATTCTTCAAATTGAAGGTGAACGAAAGTATGAATTTTGAAAGTTTTGGCTAGATCAAAACACCACTTGCCACACGGTGGGCGGTAAACTGTTTTGATAAAAAATTATCGAAGCAATTTAGTGATCAAACTTAGAATTTGAGGTAGTGTACTTGATTAGTTAGGCAAAGAAAATAACGAAATGAAGTGGTGACACAAGGATATACGAGGGAAAAATCCGAAGATCCTGTGAGTATCCTCAAGGATCCTGGCAAAAAACCTCGGGAGCCGCACTGAAAAGCCTGTTGCCTAGCAATATTATTGATCCGAAAAAGTAGTTACAATGGTTGAGCAAGTATGATCGATGATGCTATGTGTTACAGAGAATTGCTATCAGCTAGTGAGTGTGAAAGTGTGAATGTTATGCCTAATGTCGATCATAATGCTGATTTATAACTAAAAATAATAACAAACAGCCGATTATTCCCGGAGGATCTTCAGCATAGTCAATGTGAACGTTAGCTCCCACTAGACCCACGTCTAACCAACTTGACCGAGTCTTCATGAGTTGCTTGATCAAAAAGTGTCTATTATCTGCAAACAGATAAACACGAGGGCAAAATAAAAGGGTTAGTCGATAATTATAATTCAGAATACCGAACCTATCAGGATACTGAACTATGTGAGCATCTTCCGAGATCCTGAATAGCTAGCCCATTGATTTTAGTTTCATACACCTCTCTATTTTTTATGTTTGCACATGACATATGTAATAAATCATTCCAAGTTTTTGATAAAAGAACAATAAAATTAGTCAACATAATTAGTATATGTAAATGGAAATTATAGTAGGATGCGTTTAGGAATACCTTACACAAAACGGACATACATAGCAACAATCACACCTACATTTTCACTCGTGAAAAGAAAAAGAAAAAAAGAATCCGAAATGAAAGCATTCTTATATAATTAGAACACTTGACGCATTTCTTAATTATGTGAGAAATTCCAAAAGTTTGAAGGTGACTTAAAAAAACAATAAATGGGTCATATAACACATGCATAACCATAATTCGTTCTATCTTAAATTATTTCACCAGACATAGTGCACTACCATCAGATTTCATTTCCTTCAACCCTACACACGCTCTAGCTTTTATATTGTCTCCAACTCTCCATGATAAATAAAAAATAAATAAATAAATAGAATTTTAAGCTTCACAATCAGTAATATATTAATTATTAAAAAGAATTATGTATTATATTAATAACTAGAAATGAATTGTAATATATTTATGTTTAATTTACAAAAACATGATACTTATAGTGTTTCTTTTGTTTCAATCCTTGCATGCACATACGCTATACGAACATGTACATTATATATATATATATATATATATATATATATATATATAGGGGAAGGATCCTGCGAAAACACACTTTTTTGTGAGAACTGCGTAAACAAATCTTAAAACCTACATAACTTTTTTATACATTAATATTTTTTTAAAAAATTTGCACCAAAAGTCTTAAAATTATATTATCTTTAATCCTATAAAAGTTTTAAAAAACTTAACGTTTTTTTTATTTTTTTAAATATTTTTTGTGTGGTGCACATGTGCATCACAAAAAAAACACCATACTTTTAGTATGAGTTAATATATATTTTTTTTAGTCGCACCATATGTCATATATTTTCATCATTTTTTTGCGTTTTTATTGAATGATGCACATGTGCATCATACCAAAAAAAACGCTCATACATGTGATATACATTAATAGTTTAAAAAGAAATTGCACCCTAAATCTTATAATTGTGTTATCTTTAGATTTAAAAAAAATAGCATTTTATAACTTTTTTTAATTATGTGATGCACATGTGCATCACACGGGAAAAAAAACGTTCAGTTTTTTTTTTTAATATTTTGCTCCAGATTTAAAGATAACGTAATTCTAAGACTTTTGGCGCAAATTTTATGAAAAATCGTTAACGTATGAAAAAGTTACGTGAGTTTTAATATGTGTTTTCGCAAGATCCTAACCCTATATATGTATATATATATATATATATATATATATATATATATATATATATATATGAGAGAGAGAGAGAGAGAGAGAGGGGGGAGGATAAAATGAAAACCTCTCCGAGTTTGGAAAACCGTGAAAACCAAGCTAAAAAATTCGGTTTTTGTTCCGATTTTTTTATGGTGATTCTCTAAGTTAAAAAAAAACCCTTTATGCAAAAAAAGTCAAAAAACACATAGTAAATATTTTTAAAAAAATATATTTTATAACTGATGTTACATATGTAACAGGGTACTATTACATATGTAACATCGGTTATAAAATATTTTTTTAAAAAAAATTACTAGGCACTTTTTTAATTTTTTTGCATAAAGATGGTTTTTTTAACTTAGAGAATCAACATAAAAAAATCGGAACAAAAATCAAAATTTTTAGCTTGGTTTTCACGGTTTTCCAAACTCGGAGAAGTTTTCATTATATCCCTCCCCTATATATATATATATATATATATATATATATATATATAGGGAGATGATCATTTGAGAACCAATTTGATTTGAGAACTAAAAAGAACTAATTTGAACCACAAGTTTATTACATGTATCCCCCCTCCCATGAATTGTAGTGGCTCCCCCCCCCCCCCTTGAAATTTGTGGTTGAGATTTAGTTCTCAAAAGTTCTCAAAACAAAAAGTTCTCATTTGAACCTAACCCTATATATATTCTCATTTGAACCTAACCCTATATATATATATATATATATATATATATATATATATATATATATATAGGGTTAGGTTCAAATGAGAACTTTTTATTTTGAGAACTTTTGAGAACTAAATCTCAACCACAAATTTCAAGGGGGGGCACTACAATTCATGGGAGGGTTTTCCATATTTATAAACTAGTCGCTGAGATTAGTTCTTTTTAGTTCTCAAACTCAATTGGTTCTCAAATGATCCTCTCCCTATATATATATATATATATATATATATATATATAGGGTTAGGTTCAAATAAGAACTTTTTCTTTTGAGAACTTTTGAGAACCAATTTGGGCCACTAATTTTCAAGGGGGAGCATTCAAATTCATGGGGGGTTTTCCATATATATAAACTAGTGGCTAATATTAGTTCTTTTTAGTTCTCAAACCCAATTAGTTCTCAAATGATCCTCTCCCTATATATATATATATATATATATATATATATATATATATATATATATAGGGTTAGGTTCAAATGAGAACATTTTATTTTGAGAACTTTTGAGAACTAAATCTCAACCACAAATTTTAGGGGGGGGGACCACTACAATTCATGGGAGGGAGGATACATGTAATAAACATGTGGCTCAAATTAGTTCTTTTTAGTTCTCAAACCAAATTGATTCTCAAATGATCCTCTCCCTATATATATATATATATATATATATATATATATATATATATATACTATTATATAAAGCATATTGAACAAAATGGCATTTTCGTAATATTAGGCGTCTTAAAATTAAGACGCGTACAAAATATAAGGCATTGTGTACAACTGATAAAGCATTGAAACCATCACAACAAGCTTCTACCCCTTTTAGCTTACCTGCGCTTTCTTTCTCAAGTTGCAGAAAATACAATATCCCTTCTTTAATTGGATACTCAATATCTACCCTAATTCAAAATCCATCCAAAACGCAGGAGTTGCAGAAACCCGATTTTGGAAAAGCAACAAATGATATCCTCTTTTGAAGAGATTCTTCCTCTCTTTTTATGTTCAAAGTAAACCTAAACATGAATCTGGTAATCTGATTTGAAATTTGAATCTCATATTCACTTTATCTTTTACCTTCAAATTCATGAGAGAGAAACTCCATCACTATCCAATAACTGCTTAACATCATCATCTCTCTCCTTCATCTTTAGGGTTTCTCTACTAGATCTGCCATAACTTCAATCTCGATCTCAATCCGAAACAGAAATGGATGTGTATTTGAGTTGAACGCCTCGGTATGTTGTAAGTCAAATCGATCCCGACACACCATCAATCCGACAAATTAGTCTTCTCCTGTAAGTCAAATCGTTCTTCTGGATCCATCCCTAAATTCTCATCTGACCTAATTAAAATAATCGTTTTTTCAGTTTCATATGAATTAACAACAATCCACAATCAAATCGATGAAGTTTTTTTTGTTGATTATTGTGCTACATTACGTAGGTATGGGGGCGGCTTATGGGAGAACGAAGAGTGGCGTTGGAGTGGCTTCAATGGGAGTGATGAGGCCTGATTTGGTGATGAAGTCAATTGTGCATATTTATTTTCTTTCCTCCACTGCTCTTAATTTGAAGGTACACCATTTTTGCCTTATCTATTACACAAATCTTTTAAAGTTCTATGATCATACTTCACACAAATAAACGTTTTGTGTTAAACAATGAATAGAATGGAGAAAAAAAAGTTTATTGCCATGCTTAATCGTTTACAGTTCTATGATCAAACTTTAACACAAATAAGAATTAAAGTAAATAACTATTGTTGGTTTACAAGTTCGCAAGTTAGCAGCTGAGGTTTATTTTCTTTTTTCTTTTTTAAATTATATTTCAATGTTGTGTTTTTAATTTGCTGTTGGTGAGTGTTTTTTGTCGTTTGCAGTTTTCTACCAGTAGTTTAGAATTGTGCATTCCACTTGGTAGACAATATTGGGGTGTTTTTCGATGAACATATATATATATATATATATATATATATATATATATATATATATATATATCGATGCCAGTTGATCGGGCAAATTGGTTTATTGACTATGAAAACTGTTATACATATCAGCAAGTTATTCATGTTTGTATTTTTTCTTTGAGGTGGGTTTTTTTCTTCTTTTTCTTTCTTTTTTTGCATTTCCTGTTATAGCTTCGTTTGTCATGCTTTGTTAGAATAGTCATGTTTTTAATAGGTATCTTTTCAGGTGTGCTTTGCAATAGTTATGAACCGTCGGCTTGGAGGAGACAAGGCCACAAAAGAAATTCCAAGAAATTTATCACCCCCTTTGTAGTTAAACAAAAGGGCTCACTGGAAGTCAAAACAAGTAGAGCAAGACTACAACAATCTTAAATTTCTAATGAGTAATGTTTTTATGTTTTATTGATGAACCATACACTTTTACTTTCTGATGTGTGATTCTTTTATTTTTTGTTGGCAGGTCTTTGAAAGCAATTCTTTGCAGGTAGGCTGTATGACTTTTTGGGTTATGCTCCCTAAAGAAAATTATTGAAAATTATATCAACTGTTTTGTCTTTGGTCCCTTTTTTAAGAAACTCTTACTTATGATTTTGTAGCTGAAATCTGTGTTCTCATATGTTGGGATTTCGTTTATGCTTTTTTATTTAAAATTTCTTACTGTGGTTAACTCCATGCTTAGTACATTAGACATTTTATTTTTTGGTTTTCTAAGATTTGGTAAAATGGTTGTTAAGGTAAGAAAGGCCATGTTAGTCATGTGAAGGGGGTATGGGTTTTCTTTGTGTTTTTTTAACATGGAAATGATTTTGATGAGGCCATATTTACTCCGATGTCATGATGTTTTTTTGTGGTTGGAGATGATCATTTTTTACTTGCTTCATTAAGTTGAAAGCTGTTTTTTACATGGTTAAGTTGAAAGATGTTTTTTAATCTTTTTTCACTCTTTCTCAGGGCTTTGCCGGCGCTTCGCTTCGTTTTTAAGTGTCCTCTTTGATGTTAATGTGGTTGATGTTCTGAAATAGTTTACCTTTACATCATTTTCTTAGTATTTTTATTTGATGCAACCTTTTGTGGTCTTCTCTTGAGATGGTGACTGATTATGTTTAGCTTCTGTGGATTGTTCACAAGAATCACAGTTCTAATGGTACACTAGGACATTCACCATTTTTAGAAAAAGACCCAAACTAAATGTCTAAGACTCAAACAGGTGCTTAACATCACCTATTACGTAATTATAATTTGGATAGTGTTTCTTGGTTGACTTTTAATTAATAGCTATATGACCTTTTGTCTAATTTTGTTGGCTTTCATTTATTGAACTCCTCATCTATATCAAGTTTGGACATGGTGAATTTTCTTCTGTTTGAATTTATATTTGTGTTGATATCTGCTCCATTATTTGACTTTATGAGAAGATAATGCTCTTTGATATCTTTTTAAGACCTTTTTTGCAGATTCCTTAAATAGGGTGAGCCAAGTTTAACAGAAACCTCAATCTTTCATGTCACAGCAGAAATTGATCGGAATCAAGACGGTAAGCAAATAAGTTAAAGAGTGGAGAAATTGTATTCGATTCGGATGCGACTTAAATAGCTTGGGTGTGACTTGATTATATTGGTTGCTGCGCTCGGATATGCTTGGGTTCCTTTGAAGGTATTCTGTATAGAATTATAGACCTTGGTTTATTATGGCTGCATGTTTTGGGCTGGTTTGTTCAAGTGCTGATGGCGATGATATTGTTCTGGGTGCAAACTAAATTTGGAAGTTCCCTTTGAAGCTACCTGGATGTCTCTGTTCTAAATTATAGGTGTGGCTCTAGGTTGCTGTTGGTTATTCTATTTTTAACTTAAGTGTATTGGGCTAACTTCTTGCTGGTCGTGTTTATGTGTTCTAATGAATGTGCTGTTTCAAAAAAAAAAAAAGATATTACTTTTTAAATTATATATTTGTCAGGTTAATAGTGACCCATTTCAAATATAAATATTCATTCATATTTTATAATTCAATTTCCGATGCAACAATTCATTAAAATTTACACATTTATTGATCAATTTATAAAATCTTAAAAGGTGAGCGGTTCATTAAATTATAATCTCAATATTTGTTCTTATATTACTAAAGTCATGTGAAATCAAAACTTTATATGTGATAAGATATTTTATTTTATGGCTTCTAATTGGATATCCGATGGGTGTTCAGATGGTATCCGTTCCATTTTATGAGTTTGAGGGTTTAACTGACATAAAAGTTTGAGTAGATTATGGGTAAGTTTTCAGGGGCGGATCCAGAAAAAAAAATTCAGGAGTAACGTTTAATTTTTTTAACCATAATTCATAACGTTCAATTTGTTTTAACCATGATTCATACAATGTAAAACTAAACACATACCGAATAGATGTTTCCTCTTTGATTTTTAAAAACTTGAAATCGAGCCATTACAAATAGGTTTAGTTGGTTCAGGTCGGATAAAGTTGATCACGTCGTTTCTAACTTGTTTAACACTATAAGACACAATATGTCAATCCTAACAGGATGTTACACATATACTAAAACTCCAAGCTTTAGAAGAAATTAATAAATAACTCCAACTCCATAAGACAGATTCACCACCTCTAATTCCAAGAGACTAGACAATGTCACCCTTCAAAAGTCAAATATACTACTCTGCATTTATGGAACTAACAAAATTTATACTAAATTTAATCATACAAGAAACAGACTTAGCCTAATGTAATCATCCATTTATGAGAGAAATAAACAAAAAATGATACTTGTGTGCTTAAGAGAAAGCTAAATGATGAGTTATGAGCAAACCAATTATCAAATATCCGCCGCAACGTATGGGGAAATTTTATAAATATATCATTTAAAAAATATTTAATTAAGTGGGTATTATTTTTATAAATTTAATTTTCTCATTAGATCATCACAAAGGTACCAGTGAGGCTCTGAAAATCTCATACCTATGGTATTTAGAATTTGGTTACCAGGACTACGATATCACTTTTTGTTTCATTTGTCATCATACAAACTCTAAATCTATTTAATGATGTATGTCTTTTGGCACCCAGCAAATAGTTAAATAGGGAAAGTGTACAAACAGGTCACCCAACTATTCAACTTTGGTCTAACTATAAAACTATTTCAAGGGCACCGACAACTATGTATATTGTTCATTCACACCGTATCCAAAAAATAAGTCTAGATGATGAATGTAACCCCAAAATTAACACATTCGGATTATTTAGCATACTTATGCTCTTGACGACAACATAGGATTGATAAACTAATAAAAAGGTAAAATGTTTATTAAAATAACCAAACCCATAATATGATCTAATTGATCCACCCCACCATGTTGATAAAATTTAAAAATAAAAGGTAAGACATTGGTTCCCTTTATCAAATCTATCATTTACAGCGCTATAAATTGTCGCCGCCGTAACAAGCGAACAGAAAAACAATACCTCGAGGTAAATTGTCGTGCCGCCATAACAAGCGAACAGAAGACAAATAACACGTTATACACCGTCGCCGCCGCAACGCGCGGGCACACGGCTAGTATATATATATATATATGGTGACGTTCATTGTAAACATCCCCATAAGTGTAGACAGGTAGACACCCTATTTCACATGTGAAATTACTTTATGTCACATGTGTTTTCACATGTGAAATTTTCTGAACAATGAGAAAAAGGAAAAAAAAAGAAAAAAGAAATTAATCATAACCATTAGATTAAGAGATCTAATGGTAAAAAAAAATGTGTCTATCTGTCTACACTTATGGAGGTGTCTACAATGAACTTTTATATATATATATATATATATATATATATATATATATATATATATATATTAGTTTTTTTTTATCCCCGTGTGTTACACGATTGACTTTAAAAAAAATTATAAATACAATTATAATTTACGACAATTATGTACTTTATATCTATATAAAAATTTCTCAGTAATTATAGATGGGTCGGAAGTAGGGGTGTAAACGAGCCGAGCCGAGCCCGCGCTCGTCTAGACTCGAGCTCGGTTCGTTTAAATCTAACAGAGCTCGAGCTTGAGCTCGGCTTGATTCGAGCTTCATTTTCGAAGCTCGAGCTCGGCTCGTGAAAATTATTCAAGCTCGAGCTCGGCTCGGGCTCGGCTCGTTTATTATTAATTATTTTTTTATATATATTTTTATAGTTAAATTTGTATATATTTAGAATTATACTTTTTATATAGAAAATAATACATATTATATACTTATTTTATCATAATTTTATATATAATAATCATTATTTTTTAAATATATTTAAAAAATAAATTAAAATAATATAAATAAAAGCTCGTTTAGGCTCGCAAGCCGGCTCGAGCTCGTTTATTAAACGAGCCCTATTTCAAAGCTCGAGCTCGGCTCGAGCTCGTTAAGGCTCAGCTCGTTTCGAGCTTTTAATCGAGTCGATCTCGAGTAGCTCACGAGTGGCTCGGCTCATTTATACCCCTAGTCGATAGTTTTACGACAGTGGATTTCCTCTAGGATGGATGTAAAACACAGAGGGTCTTGGTTACTTGTATGGACTGTGGTCGTACGTGCCGTGGGTATCATTATTGTCATGATGAGACCCCTGGGTAACTGGATGTTTGCGGTTAAAAAAAATAAATATAATCATGGAAAATAAAGATTTTATTTATTATATTAAAATAACATACTTGATCAATTTGAATTTAAACTCAACTAAAGTAAAAAAAAAGTTATAAAATTAAATACAATAAAATATTTTATATTACATGTATAACGTTTGATTAAAATATTATTAAGAATAAAGTATTATAAGTATTATATTAAAGTATATGCAATAAAATATATTATTTTAATAAAATATAATATATATGCAATAAAAATATTATCTTGATTAAAATATTAACCTTAATATTAAAATTTAGTATATGAATTTTGTTTATTATATTAAAATAAATACTTGGTAAATCTGAATTTAAACTCAACTAAAGTAAAAAAAATATAAAATTAAATATAATAAAATATTTTATATTAAATGGATAATATTTAATTAAAATATTATTATGAATAAAGTATTATAAATATTATATTAAAGTTTTATTGTATATGCAACAAAATATATTATTTTAATAAAATATAATATATATGCAATAAAAATATTATCTTAAATAAAATATTAACGTTAATACTAAAATTTAATATTTGGATAGTAACTAACTTTAATATAAAAATTTATATTTAAATAATTATAATATTGGATAATTACTGTG
>JBCNJP010000009.1:688654-751525 GCA_039602395.1 Deinandra increscens subsp. villosa | reverse complement strand
ATGATGACATGAATGAGTGATTCTTCAAGTTTTTGAGAAAACTCAAGAACATGAAGAACAATGGCTCTGATACCATTTTTCAGGACCGATTTCACATCAAGAATCTCGACGTTGAGCAAGAACGAAGATGAGACGAGGAGATGGGATTATGAGAATCTAAGATAATCTATAACAAGAAATAATAAATCAAACAATTCATTGATTATTGCTGAATGATTACAATGAACCGAATGATTACAAACTCGTCATAGGAAATCCACGGTCACATTGGGTTGAGCTCAAACCCAATGTGAGACTCTCTCTCTTGAAAATGATAGCTCACATCTCTCTAGATCATCCTCCTTATTCTTTCACTTATTCTATCTTTTTTTTAAATGAAGCTATCACCCCTATATATAGAGAGCCCATGTGCTCACTAGCCCACTAACTCGTAAAACACAAAAACAATGAGCAAAATTACAAATAAACAACTAAAGTAAATTATTAATTAAATCAAAGTTGATTTAATTAATATGAAGCTTGACTCGCTCGAACCGATCTTCCATTGACTTTTACGTTGACCGTTGACTCGAACAGTTGACTTTTCAATAAAACGTCTTCGGTCCAAACTTGCAAGCCTCGATCATCACAACCCGTGTCTCTGAATCATTTCACAATGGATTCTTCAACCGAATTATTCGAGAATAGATTTGATGGCGTCAGTCACACTTATTATTAGTTCCAACACTTAAATCTTAATAAGTCATCGATATATGGCATTGGTGTACACTTTGATGAGGTAACAAGGATGGCGAGATAGCCGGCTACAAACCGGACCGACTTCCCTTTACGTACTTAGGAATACCGGTGGGTGCGAACATGTCTCGGGTCAATAGCTGGCAAAAAATCATTGACAAATTCCATAAGAGATTAAACAAATGGAAGCGCACTCTCCTTTCAATTGGTGGGAGATCGACCCTCGTCTCTTCCGTCTTGGGATCCCTCGGTTCTTATTACTTCTCCCTCTTTCTGTTCCCTCTGAAAGTAAATAAAACCCTTGAATCGATTCGGTCCAGGTTTTTTGGGGGGTTTGAGGAGAATGAGAAAAAATTCACTGGATAAGTTGGAATTAAACCCTTGCATGTAAAGATCATGGTGGGATTGGAATTAGTAGTCTCCTTGCGATGAACAAGGCTCTTCTTTACAAATGGAGATGAAGATTTGTCTCTATGGGTGATTCTTTGTGGGTTAAAATTATCAAAGCTATTCACGGATCGGATATCAACGAACCTACTAAACGAAAGTATTCTAGCACTTGTGTAAAACCACTAAACGATCTTACTACTACATGATTCGGTAATCGGAGAAACACAAACGAGTAAATAAAGCTTTGCTTTGTTTATTCACAAAGAGATACAAGCTAGAGAGAGAAACACACTCAGATACACACAGTTAATGTTGGTCCTCACTGATCTTAATCAGTGCTAATGATGATGTTTTGAGAAGAAAAACAATGAAATATCAACAATAAATGCTTTCCAATAGCTAAAATAGATTTCTAGTATTGAACAATCACAACTTGAACCAAAGGAATGATAAGAGATGAAAACAAGCTACAAAGATGGTATGAAATGCTCCTAGCCGTCACCAAACTTACCAATAATCAGATTTCAGTATTAGGGTTCTCAAAGTTGCAAAGGTTACAAGATGGTGCACAAAGGCGACAATTTATACACATCAGTAGACAGTTTCGCTGGTAGTTTCGCTGGCCAAGCGAAACTGTCACTGAGTCAGTCTAATCTAGATACCGAGCGAAACAACAGTTTCGCTCGGTAGTTTCGCTGACTACCAAAAAGACCAAAATTACAGAGAAACTAATCTAGACAAGTTAACTAAACAAAACAATGAATTCCTCCCTACATTGATCTTCTATATTCCCCCTAGGGAGGGATTCAGCCTCAGAATCTTCACTCATCAGCTCCGGCTTCATTCAAATCTGTATACTCCGGTTCCCCCAAAACAGTAGACTCTTCAGCAACGGGGATTTCAGCCTCTGATTCCCCCACGACCATTGGCTCATTAGCAACTGGGGATTCAGCAGGCTTATCAACTTGATCAGTAGATTCTCCAAGACCGCTCCATGTTTTGTTCATCTGGTTTGCCAGATCCCTGTCCTCTTCCATTCTATCTTCATCAGCTCGTACCTTCAATGCTAAATCCTTGATTTCTTTAATAATTCCCCTGGCTTTGTTGGCAACTCTCACAAACAAGTTTGCCTCTTCTGCTGTGTCATCTCCAGCCCCATATCTGATAGGATTCTCGCACAAGGTCTTTAAATAATCGTTGCTAAAAGAAAGGACTTCCATAGGGTCAAACAGTCTTATCTCCGCATCTTCTCCAATTCTTATAACAGCTTCACCGAATTGATTGTCATAGAACCATTTCTTGAATGTTTGCAGCCTTGACATCTGTTGATCCGGGATTCTAATCCTGCTCATAGTTTTAGCCGGTTTGAACTTCAAATAAACCTTAGGCTTTCCGGTCACTTCATCGATTTCAGTCTTTGACTTCATCCTTTGACCTTTCATATACCCAAAAGATACAAAGTCGTCTTTTGCGGCTTGCTGAAGCATCATTCTCAAATTTCCAGCCCTTATGCTTTTGTCTTCATCGATGAGGGGGAGCTCTGCCAACCTCCTCAGATCCCATCTGGGCAAGGTCGTGAAACTATCACGTTTGCGAATATAGGAGATGCTACCCCCTCTTCTCTTAATCATAAAGGCATGAACATCAGTATTGAACTTCCAGCTTATGATGTACCTATCAGAATCTTTCCTTCTTGGATGTGAGATATTTTGAAATAGAGGGGTCTGATCTTCAATCTCCGGCTAGTGAACCATTCTTCTCTTTTTAGATCAATGACTTCCTCGCTTACAGAGCTTATCTTAGCTTGATATGTAAGAGAATTTTCTTTCAAAGAGTAACTTTCAGGCTCTGTATTATCATCCACTTCAGCCTCGTCATCGCTTTCGTCAATAAGATGGAGAAATTGAGCCTGGACGATCTCAGGTTGTTTCTCTGTTTCAAAACTGTAGAGATTTACATCGCTTACGTTGATGGCTTCCAAATCTTCTTCATTAGGAGCACCACTTCCACCAGCCTCATCATTTCCACCAGCACCACTCCCACCAGCTTCTTCAGTTGTAAACCTTGTGAAGTCAGTCATTGAATTAATCTCAGCTTCACTCATTTGGTCTGGCAAGTTCAGATGCTTTTTGATACCATATTGTTGGTCCTCACTGATCTTAATCAGTGCTAATGATGATGTTTTGAGAAGAAAAACAATGAAATATCAACAATAAATGATTTCCAATAGCTAAAATAGATTTCTAGTATTGAACAATCACAACTTGAACCAAAGGAATGATAAGAGATGAAAACAAGCTACAAAGATGGTATGAAATGCTCCTAGCCGTCACCAAACTTACCAATAATCAGATTTCAGTATTAGGATTCTCAAAGTTGCAAAGGTTACAAGATGGTGCACAAAGGCGACAATTTATACACATCAGTAGACAGTTTCGCTGGTAGTTTCGCTGGCCAAGCGAAACTGTCACTGAGTCAGTCTAATCTAGATACCGAGCGAAATAACAGTTTCGCTCGGTAGTTTCGCTGACTACCAAAAAGACCAAAATTACAGAGAAACTAATCTAGACAAGTTAACTAAACAAAACAATGAATTCCTCCCTACATTGATCTTCAGTTAAGAGTATTGGAAATGACATAACTGGTTAGACTCTCTCTAACACGAACTATTTATAGTCACTAACATACTGGCCGGCGTACCACCCACGGACCAGATGGTACGGCCCACGGACCATTTGGTACGCCCGTACCATCTGGTACGGCTGACTATTTGGTACGGCCAGTTGACTATCTTGACTCACACAGACGCTCTAG
This sequence comes from Deinandra increscens subsp. villosa, assembly GCA_039602395.1. NCBI lineage: Eukaryota > Viridiplantae > Streptophyta > Magnoliopsida > Asterales > Asteraceae > Deinandra > Deinandra increscens. The sequence continues at coordinate 747,586 of JBCNJP010000009.1, read as the reverse complement.
ATCAGATACAATACACGAGACACAACGTAGCATAGGAATATGCTCTAACAAACTCCCCCTTAACGTGTATTGTAACTAACTATCTATCTATCTAACAAAACTTTAGTCTTCAATCTACAGCATCACTGCGTCTGATCTTCAACTTGAAATCTTGTCAGAAATAGAGCTTGCATGGCTGGATCAATCTTGAATAATCTTTGAACTTCAAGATCCACTTGTGAAAGACATTACATACTCCCCTTTTCACCATGCTTGAGTCTTGTCACACAGAATAACCTGCAATTTCAAAAGACAGAAACGCGACTTTCTTTTTCCTTTATGAAAAATTAATTTAATCTTGGCGCAAAACTTCTCTTCGAGAATCCAAGATATATTTTGAAATTTTGAATTTTGTATCTTGTATCGATCGGTCGAAAACAAATAAGAAACAAAATCTTTTTGGCTTTTGAAACTTTATATCAAAACACACCGAACATCTTTTTGATTTTTCTAAATTTATGCTAAAACACACCTAAAATCTTTTTGGATTTTTCAGATATGAAACATAAATGCAATACAAAATCAGACACTATTTTTGTCTTTTTGCGAGAAATATCACAACTTGGGATCTTATTGGTCATGACATGCTGAACTACACTACAATTTCAATTAATTCAGCACACAAGTCATGTCGATTACTGGTATAATTTGCCCATCTTAAACTCAGGCACAATCATACTCATAACATCTGGATATGTTATTGTACTGATTAGGTTTGCATTGACTAGTGTACCCCACACTATCAGACATTCTCAGATATGTATCTGCTTATCACACTTTGTGACTTCATCTGTGATTTAATCACATAATGATTGTATTCATGATTTAGTCAACTGTGTTTCATGCAAAAAGAAATAAAAATGTTAAATCGTCTACCTTAAGGTCGATCTTTCGATATGCAGATAAGGCCTCGGATTTAACAAAATAAGAAAATAAAACAACTTGAAATTGTATAACTCAACAACAATCAGGTCGGTACTCCCGTACACGCAAAGAAAGTCCGATGAGTTATACGAAACACCAAAGAAAATAAAGCAGAACGTCAAATGAACAACAATCAGGTCGGTCTTGTGGACACGCAAAGAAAGTCCGGTCGTTTGACAAAATAAAGAAAATCAAACAAGTTTAAATCTTTACAAAAAGAATACATGTATACACAGTGACTTCTCATTTTTTTTTTCACATATCTTTTTCTTGATATCATAAGATATACATCAAGATGTTGTCCACTTGGTCAAGCATTATTATTTAATGTGTTTATCACATCTGAATACTTTCTGATTTAATGCCGAGCCTACCAAGTACATCGAGCAATGATCTTATGGCTTGTTCATCTATTTTATCCATGCGCCAGACACGTAAGCCAATATACCATCATTTCCCAATTATGTTGGATCAATTTCTCATTTTTCAATGTTTTTGTATTTTTCCTGTTTTTCAATGTTTTTGTATTTTTCTATTTTCTTCCCCTTAAAATGAAAACTCTATTTTTGGATTTTCATTTTTAACAAAAAAACACAAAGACACTACTTTTGGTTTTTTAATTTTCTCATCCCCCTAAACTACATACGAAAAGTAAAAAGAAAGAAAATTGTCCAATCGATACTGATACCTTCCAGTTTAAGCTTTCAGAAAAACTTTCAGTTTTGAAATATGAAGCATTCAATTTAAGTTAAGCAGGAAACTCCACTATCAGCAACTGCTCAAAGCTTGAACTTCACAATCACCGAAATGTCTTCTTAAAATAACCTACACACTGGATTTAAATGATTAGTATTCAAATGACCCAAAGCACACAGCTTCTGGTCAACCAGTGTCTTCCGTAAAATCATTTACAGCTTTGCTGACCATCTTAGGTCGCCACTTTTCATTTTTAACTGAATCATCATCATATGATGAACCACCAACACTTGAATCAAATTTGAAAAATTGTTTTGGTTTAGACTTTTGATTTGAATGGTGTTGCCTCAGTAAAAATTCTGCCTGATTCATCGATAAGCAGATTTGTTTAAAAATGATCGTTTTGCAATTTCAGGACAATCCTGTGCCATATGTCCCTTTCGGCGACATTGATAGCACAAACGATATGATCATTTAGATTGTGGTTTGTCCTGAACTGGATGATATTTACCAGTAAATTCAGAATCATCAGCAATATCATCAAAAACTTGAAAACGGTTAGAATGTACCCATTTGGATGTAGGACTTTGCGGAGTAGCATTTGAACCAGAAGAAGAATAATTTTTGATCCTTTGACCATCTTTTGAAGAACTTGTAGATGAATTCTTCTTCTGTTGCTTTCCCCCAAAACCTTTTTCCATTGTTGAGATGAACACCTAGGCGAGATGATAAATTTGTTCTAAACTGGTATCCTTCTTAATCTTCCTTGAAACATTTTTCTGATTCTACTTCTCAAATTTCTGGTTCTTGTTTCCCAACCCGGAACGTTTGAAACCAGATGTTGACGATTCAGCTTGAAAACCAGAAACACCATCATTAGCCATTTGAGAAAATACAGCTTTGATATCTGTCAACTTGTTGGCTTCAACCAACTTAGCAGCAGTTGTTTCTTCACTCACTTTCTTCTCTCTTTTTTTCTCTATGTTTGTCTATAGAAAGAATACTCGTATCTGCTATAAACCCACCAGAAAGAAAATTTTATGTAGATACTTCAACCACACTTTTCTCTTTCTCCTCTTTCTTCTTTGACTTTTTCTTTTCAGATTTCTCAGAAACAAATTCAGGATAATCTCCATTTACATCAGAAGTATGAACATCTGCTAAAGCATCAGATTAAATCACAGGATGTGGAACTTGATTGAAATCGTTTCCTCCAAACACCCTTTTGAAGTTGTCATCCTGACACAAATAACTTTCAAATGAATGTGAATTTGTCAAATTGTTTACCTTTTGATTAAGATCCAAAACTTCAACATTCAAATCTGATATCTTCTTTTGAGCTTCTCCCAATGCTTTTTCCGATTCAATTAACTGTTCCGAAGCTTGGTTAGACCGAAACTTTGCTTGTCTCATCTGATCTTATGCATCATACACTTCTAGTGTAATTTTCTTCACTCGCTCTTCATGAATTATAATATTTCTTGTCAACAACTTGTTGTCATGCGCCAAGCTTGCGACTCTGTCTATTAATTTTGAATGTTCCTTCTGACGATTACTTTCCAAAATAGTAACTTCATCAAGAACCTTTTGAAGTTCAGCATTTGTCTTTGTAACAGATTCCACCTTGACTATTGACTTCTTAAACAGATTATCAAAATCTTCAATTACATCTTTTGCTTCAGTTTCCCATATTTCAACACTTTTAACTAACTCTTCTTTTTCAGTTTGTAACTTCAAAATTTGTTCTTTATCTGAATTAACCATTTCATCCAATTTTGTTTGAAGCTTAACAAACTCTTCCATCAAAGCATTATTCTCTCTGACTAATTTCGCATTGATCTTGAGAATCTCATCAGAATCTTCAAATTTGTTCTTGAGACTTTCTAATTCTTCTTCCGTCTTCTCACTTTCAACAATCAATCTTTCTTTTTCATAACTCAATTCTCGAATCTTTCTTTCTTTTTGAGCACAAAATTCACATGTTGACTCATACCCACTAACTTCAGAATCACTCATTTCAGATTTACTGATCTCAGATGCATACCCACTTGATTCAACCTCAATATTTGCCATCAATGCATAAAGTTCTGAAGGGCGGACTATAAATGCAGATTCATCCGGGAAATCTTTAGCCCAATCATAACCTTCATCAGTTTGAGATATCATAACTTTAACTTCTTTATCTTGAACATTCTTATCAATAAATACCCTTGTCAAATGACGGTTTAGGACAATCCTGAGAAAAATTCCCATAATGGCACATTTAAAACATTTAATCGTTCGTCTATCCAAACCAAGCGTTCCTCCTTGAAGAAGATATGTCTTGCCATGTTTCTTCATAAATCTTTTTCCTCTCTCCACTACCATAGCAAATTGCCATTCCAGATCGAGTTTATTCAATTGATCTTCATCCAGATGATCTAAGTCCTCGCCAAACAAAAAAGATTGACCAATTTGACTAAATATAGATCCAGACGAAGAGGATATGAAAGAAGATAACAAAGCACCTAGATCTTCGGTTGCTTGATTAGAAGTAGACTTGCTTGATGATCTATCAGGAATAGTAAAACAGCAACCTGAAGAATAACCAGTATTTTCTGACTTTCCAGCAAGAAATGCAGTTAATGGTGGATTAACACTTGAATTAGAATGTGACTTTGCTTTAGCATGCATGGTAGCAGACTTTTCTCCAAAGTATACTTCAGGATTTTGAACAGACGGAGTTGCTGACTTTTTCACAAGCAGTTCCATGTCACGAGCTTGTAATTTGCTTATCAATTGATTGAATGTCCAACTTGAGTAGTTTGGATCATTAGTCAACATCATAACAAAATTCTCCCATTTTTTGGGTAGAGCTTCTAGAAACTTCTCCTTCAACTCATCACTTTCTTTCTTGACACCTACAACTTCAAGTTCATTGATCAGATGTGAAAACCTTGCAATCAAATCTTTGATTTTCTCATTGTCACAATGTCCAAAATTATCAAATTCTTTCTTTAAAACTTTCTTCCGAGTCTTCTTGTATTGCTCATTAACCTCACATCTTTAGCAATAGCATCCCACAATTCTTTACAAGTTGTGTAGTTCTTAAACTGATGCATCAAGTCTTTAGGTAAAGCCATTGTAAGAAAGCTATATGTTTTCTTCTCTCGGGCAAAAAATTTCTTCTCATCAGCATCAAAATCACTTATCATCTTTGGCTTTCTCGGGCTTATCATCAGGTACTCATATTCTTTTTCAATCGGAATCCAAGAATCAACATCTTGAGAAATATATATGACTCAAAACGTTTCTTCCAATTGTGATAATCTTCTAATTGTAACAACTTAGGAACCTTTTGAGTTGTTCCTATCTTGTTATCATAATTCATCATTGCTTGCAACGATGTTTGAGCATCTGAAAATGCATGAAACTCACTCATATTGAAGTTAAAAATTGACCGTCAAAACTTCGAACTCAAAAACGAAGGTCTTCCAAGCGGATTTTGGGGGTCAAACCGGAGGGTACTGGCCTATATATGACTCAAAACGTTTCTTCCAATTGTGATAATCTTCTAATTGTAACAACTTAGGACCTTCTGAGTTGTTCCTATCTCGTTATCATAATTCATCATTGCTTGCAACGATGTTTGAGCACCTGAAAATGCATGAAACTCACTCATCTTGAAGTTAAAAATTGACCGTCAAAACTTCAAACTCAAAAACGAAGGTCTTCCAAGCGGATTTTGGGGGTCAAACCGGAGGATACTGGCCGTTAGGCTCCCGTAACTCTCAACGGTTCTCAAGTTACGTCAGTTTTAGTAAACACATGTATTCTGCCAGTGTACCAAACCTTTTCAACGTACCAAACTTGTTCTTAGCGTACCAACTCCGGACTAATTCAACCAGCGGACCAAAATTTGTTCAACGTACCAGATCACGGACCAGAAAGTCAACGTACCATATTCCTCGGCGTACCAATTTGGTACGGCGTAACTGTCAGCGGGCCAGAAAATAACCGTCGCGGACCAAACTTGAAGATTGTCTTCCGGACCAGAGTTCAGCGTACCAAAAGCTGATGAAGATTGCCTTGCGTACCAGAAGCGTACCAAAGGCGTACCTGCTGTTCTTCCGGCGTACCAACTGTGTATAACGCTGAAATCGACGAATTTTCGCGAATTTTGACAATTTGGACTGGAATTTGCTCCAGGTAGGTGCGAAAACTCACTAGGAATACTCAGAAATCATTTTTCTCCTGAAACCACTCAGAATTGCAAAAATTTGATGAGAAACGAAGAAAACCCAAATTTTCTCTCTCTAAAAATCCGAAAATTGACCAAATCGCAGCAGTAGAGCAACCAAATGGTCTTATACCATTTGTAAAACCACTAAACGATCTTACTATTGCATGATTCGGTAATCGGAGAAACACAAACGAGTAAATAAAGCTTTGCTTTGTTGATTCACAAAGAGATACAAGCTAGGGAGAGAAACACACTCAGATACACACAGTTAAGAGTATTGGAAATGACAGAACCGGTTCGACTCTCTCTAACACGAACTATTTATAGTCACTAACATATTGGCCGGCGTACCACCCACGGACCATTTGGTACGCCCGTACCATCTGGTACAACTGACCATTTGGTATGGCCAGTTGACTATCTTGACTCACACAGACGCTCTAGATCAGATACAATACACGAGACACAACATAGCATAGGAATATGCTCTAACAACTTGGCAACGCATTCGGATGTCTTGGGAGGATTGTCATAATGCTAATCTCATTGATCCTAACGTTGTCCGAAAATATGTGGGGAGTGGAGATGTTACTAAATTTTGGAAAGACACGTTGTGCGGGGAGTACAATTTGCATGCTCGTTTTCCCCGACTTTACGCTTTATCTCTTGACAAGGAAGGGTATGTTTGTGATTTTCGTAACAATGCTGAATGGGTATGGAAGTGGCGTCGAAATATAAGAGGGGGTCTAGAAGCCGAGCAATATTCCAATCTCTTGGCCCTTATTTCCAATGTCACTTTGTCTAGTGATCCGGATAAATGGAGGTGGCAACTCGATGGAGATACAGAATTCTCGGTCAAGTCGATTCGCAACCGTATTGATCGTCTTCTTCTTCCGGTTGGAGATCTTGCAACGAGGTGGTTAAGGTACGTCCCTAAGAAAGTTAATATTGTCGTTTGGAGAATTTTCTTGGACCGGTTACCCACACGTTTAAACTTATCGAAGCGTGGAGTTGAAATAAATAATATCCTTGGCCCCATTTGTAATTCGTTTGTGGATTCAAATTCCTACATCTTTGGAGGTTGTGATTTTTCTGTTAAAGTTCTTGAGCGCATCAAAGGTTGGCTCGATGTGGATTGTGTACGATCATCCGATCCGAATAGATTGTATGACGGGATCGAAGATTTGAAGATCTCAAGAATAAAGAAGGACACAATCCATTCCATTATGTACACTACGTGGTGGGCAATATGGAAAACCAGAAATATGGCCATATTCCAACCTAGCAAAATCCGGAATGGTAGTATCTTCGATATGATTGTTTACAATTCATTTTTGTGGTTCGGTACTAGAAATCATAAAGTTGTGGTTAGTTGGAACAATTGGATGTTGAATCTTCTTCTCTTCATGTAATTTTGCTCATTTGTGAGCTTCTTTAATAAAAATTTTATTGACGTTCCAATTTTTTTTTTACCTTTATCCAGTTTCAGTTTTTAGACTAAGCACATAAACCTCATCCCATACTTAAATCGAACATTGTTCCTAATGTTCGAATAAACCAAACACCAACGAAATATAAACAAACAATAAAAAGTTGAGGACGGAAAACTAAAACTCTCCTGACAAATGTAGCAAATAATCGTCAAGTCGACTCCTCAATCAGCTGCAAGCCTGAAGCAAGTGGATCCCCACACTTGCTTCAAACCCTATCTCAGCACATCATTCTCAAGCAACTTGGAACAAACCTGAAAAGAAAGAAAAACAACCGGCGTAACACAAAAATAGAAAAGAAGTAAAAATCAGACGAATAAAAGATAAATAAACACCCAGGTTTTGCGGTTTTGCGACCTCTTTGTAAGCACTAAGTTTACATAAAAATTTTCAGCCAGACTTGTTCCTGAAAACATAAATCAGGAGGGTTCTCTTTTATTCTCTTCCCATAAGTACTCTTCAGAACTCTTCGTCTACAACTGGCTAGGAAGAAACCAATTGTGGAACTCTCACGCCCCCAAAATGTGCAATCAAATCGGCCCACTGACTCTTAAATTTGTCGGGATCAAACCGTATGCTGATCATTTAATCTAGAAGTTGGTAATCCCAGCATAATGAAACGGCGCGCTAAGTAGGATGGGTATGACAGCCACCAATCCTTTTGCAATGTATGTATAACATGATCCTCTCTACAAGGTATTTTGAAAGCTATAAAATTTAAACTAAGTTATTACTCAAAAGTTTACATAAAAATAAATGGTAAACAATGCGTTAATAGGCATGTTTAATTAGCAAAACTAAGCTATATTAAATATTGTGAAACGTTTTACACATACAAAAAATGTTGTCACAACTAAATCCATGAGAATTGCATGATGTGTTTAAAAATTTCTTGCAAGCTACAACATTTAGTTTGTATGAAAAATAATATAGTTTCAGACGTCAATGTTTTTTTTTCCAAGCATGCCAAAATATGATGCCTACATGTGTACATAAATAGACTTGTTTCTCCACCATACAATCTCTCTTTATTGATCATTTACCTCTTTTTTAAACGGCTAACACACACCCTCTAATCTATTTCAACAACACGTTGTATGATGATATAAGTCGTAGAAGCACATGTTATGATCGTATACATAAGCTTTCTAGTGTTACTTATGTCTCATGAGTGTAAGTTTTCATCGTCTATCAAATTTACCATGTCATGTTTTCTAGATTATAAACATTCTCTCTCGATATGATATATAGGTAGCAAATATGAAGACAATGACGACATCAGAGCTTTTGGGGCTCCACCGCCGAAAAACTGTAAAGTACGTTGTGATATAAAACATGATCACATTAGTTATTGTTGTTGCGGTAAGGTGTCAAAGGAGCTATGCTTCGAGAGTGAAAAGATATGTGATAATATATGTAAGCAGCGCAAGAAAGATTGTTGTACTCCATAAGTAGATTGATATTACAAATGAATATTAAGAAGAATAAATCATCTATAGTTTAATTGTAGAAAACTATAAACCGAATCTTATCTTATAATGTGCATACACAAGCGTTTACATGCGCAAACAAAGATACGTGCGCATGAACGTGAGGACACACATATACATCTATATATGTGTGTTTAATGTGTATATAAAAAAAATAAATAGCTTTTTTTAACAACGAAAATAATTTTATCACCCCCACCAAAAAGGGACCCAACAAATTACATAAAACTAGTCTAGCAAGATGCTAGAAAGATACTTACAACACACACCCATTTACACTAGCTAGACCATAGACAAAAAAACATGTACAACCCATTCATATGAGTCTATAATTATAGAAAACACTATGAAAATGACACTAGCTTGGTTGCCACCACCAAGCTAGATACCGTCGTTCCACCACCAAGCTATATATCGCTATTGTGATAATTTTGTGAAGCAACAAAGTGTTTTTCAGTTTTCTTTGTTTATTATTAGAGAGTATATATAATTTAAATTATAATTATATAATAAACAACGTACAAGTTAATTGTACTACTCTTGCAACACAATTTACATGTTTAGAGCTTATTGTATAAGTGTTTCATGCACAACTTGAGTTGCATGTTAGTTGGATGAGACACCCACCTTCCTTGAAGCCATTTCATTGGGTTGGTTATGTTAAGAACAAAATAGAATGAGTTGATGTCCCGAAATCCTAAATTATATATATTAGGCGATTTGTATTTGAATAATCCAAATTATGTTTTATTGTTCGATAATAATTCAAACTATCAGTTTGATTAGTGACGGTCCCATCTGATTATTTTTGTGGTTTAGAGTAGTCTCAGTACCATAATTTTCATACATTTACATTTGATTTTCGCATCGTAATGTTGATTCTGAAAAAATGAAAAAACATAAAAACCAAATCAAGAGCAAAGCAAGTGTAAATATATGAAAATTATTATTATTATTTTTTCTGGAACGGCAGAATTTTATAAATAAACTTTGGCCAAGATAGCCAAAAACAACAAACAAGACTACATCAATAAGAGAGGGTTATTGAGCCATTCGGTCCAAGATAATCTATATTTTCTATTTCTATTGGAAAACCATAAAAAAGAAAATAAAACGATATTATCAAACAATTCGTCGTTCCTGATTCGCGTAGGATTGAAAATGGAGTCATTTCTGAACCTCCAAATAATCCACCAAGCCGTGAAACAAATCACATCAATGAGGGATTTCTTCTCTTTATTCAACCTCGACGCATCCAAAAGAGCTAACAAATTTGACGGGGACAGCGGAGCAAGACACCCAACCTGTAACCACTTAGCAATCGAACCCCAAATCTTCTTCACAACACTACACGAACCAAAAACGTGAGCAACCGATTCAGTATGTAAATCACACATCGGGCATAAAATGTGCGAAATATCTAAACCTCTTTTGCTCAAATTTAACCAAGTAGGAACTCTATCCAAAAGAACTTTCCAAGCCAGAATATTAACCTTTTTCGGAACGAACCTATTCCATCTTGTAGCGTTGTCAAGGATAGGCAAAGTATTCCGATCAATCACATTTCTTGTCGTCTTCACCTTGAACTCGGAATCACCATCAAGCAACCACTCCCAAGAATCATCACTGTTAGTAAGATTAACATTCTGAATAAGAGCATGTAAATCACGTAACTGTTCTTTCTCATGACCGCCACTCACCTCACGGCGCCACAACCAACCACCCGAAGCAATTCGATCTCGGACCGAGCAATCTTGTTCCACCTCCAACCGAAATAATCTATTGAAGCATGAGGAAAGATTGGTGTCCCCCAACCAAGTATCCTTCCAAAAAGACATTGAAGCCCCATTACCAATGCTTCTTTTAATCGAGTGAAAAGGAATTATATCTTTCACATGGAGCTCGGTAATATATTTGCATATACTGTTCCAAATGCCACACCCACCATTCGCAACCCCATTAACCATATCTTCTCCATGAATGTATTTAACAACTTTCACGCATATTGCATCTTTATCGTTCACGAACCTCCATCGCCATTTATACAACAAAGCCAAGTTCATAGCATGGAGACTACCGAAGCCCAATACCCCAAAATCTTTATTAGCGAGGACGACTTTCCAATTTATCCAAGGCAATTTTCTTGAAGACTCATCGCCACCCCAGAAGAAGTTAGCACGGGAACGCCTCTAATTTTTTCTTGATTTTAACCGGAACCCGAAACAAAGAGAACCAATACGAACACAACAATCCCAAAATCTAAGTAATCAACGTAGAACGACCTCCCATAGAAAGAAGTTTGCAGTTCCATGAAGATAACCTCTTTTTAAACTTCTTCACAAGGGGATCCCAACTCGAAGTACGAGAAATCTTCCCACCAACTGGAATACCAAAATAATTAAATGGAAAGGCTTCATCTTTGCAACCCATTAAACTAGCCAAACGTTTCACTTCAAGACCTATCGTACCCACTCCCATAATCGAAGATTTTTTGAGCTTTATTTTTAACCCTGAAGCAAGAAAAAGCAATGAAAAGCATTGATCATATTTACCATATTTTGCTCCCACTAGGGGTGAGCATGGGTTGGTTTGGGTCGGTTTTCACCCTTAACCGTGACCATAACCGCTTTTCGGTTAACCAAAATTTCTTAACCACCACTCACCAATAATGATCGCATCATCGGCATAGAACAAATGAGAAAGAACCAACTCGCCAATCTTTACACCATGAAACATAGCAGCTGAAACAACCTCTGAAATTGCCACATGCAAGTAAAAAAGGGGCCATCAGATCACCCTGTCTAAGACCTCTTTCCAAATTGAATTCCTGACTAGGACTACCATTAACCAAAATCGAAGTTCTAGAAGATGAAAGGCAAGCACGGATCAATCCAATCCATTTACTACTGAACCCCATATAATGTTGGCCTTAATTATTGATCAAGTTTGACACACAAAGTTACGGGTAGATTATGTAATTACTAGAAAGTATGTTTAGTATCTTTGTGTATTTGTTATTAGTTCAGGGGTTGTAAGTGTCAAAGTTGAAAGTCTACAACCGCTTTCAACCGACTTTAACCGCCATGTCATGTATATAAATAGATGCATACGCAGATTGTAAAACGGTAATCGAACGTGATGTTCGACTGAATAAAATTATGGTTTCTCTCTGATTCGTGTTCGTCATGATGATGTTAATTGATTGTTCAAAGATCCGTAGGGACCGATAAATGGTATCAGAGCCGAAGGCTCTATCAATCAATCGATTTCATCGTTGTAGGATTCGTTTGCGATATTCATCAAGTATTGCAAAGTTTTTCCCTGTTTTGGAACCCGCCGCTCGATCGCATCTTTGAACGAATTGGTTTCGTTTTTTTATTGTCGCAATCAAGAATAACAGAGGAGTGTTGATTGCTTGATTGGCGAGATTGCGGGCATCGGAATTGTGGGGTGTCGCCGCTGTTGTGATCGGACGAGAAGAAGACGGGGGAAAGGGCCATTTTTTGGGTTGTTGTGTTGCGATTAAGGGAACAAAAGGGTTTCTTTTTGTTTGCTTTGATCGAACAAGAAAGAAAAGAACGAAGGTTTTTGGGTTTGCTGTTTTCAACCAAAAGAAAGGGGAACAAAGAATTGTTCTTTTTTTTTGTTGGTACGATCAGACAAAAAAGGGAAAAGAACAAAAGTTTTTTTTCTTGTTGTTGTGATCGAAAAGGGGAACAGGAGTGTTTCTCTTGTTTGTTTTTTGAAATCAAAGGATTTCAAATTGTTGGGAAAACAGAAAAATAGTAGGGAATGCATCGAGATTTTTATGCCAGACGGGTGTTGATTTTTGGTGCGCGAATCCGAGAAATTCAAGGATCAAAGTTGAGAACTTTGATTAAATGAACACGAGGAAGAAATCGAAGTTTGTTTCCAGCGGGGAGACATACCAGTCTCCATCATCATCATCGGTTGCAGAAGGGAGGAATGCGAGTCCTCAAGAGAAACAGGGTTCGAAGGGCTCTAACCACGGGGGCCAGACGGGGCCAGACCAGATGCAAGAGGCAAAGGGGTGACTGTGGGTCTTTCGAAATTGAATCTGCAAAGCGGGTTTGCGGATAAGGGAAAATCGGTGATGGTGGATGAGGGGCAGAGTGGAACCAAGGCCAGACGGGCAAGGGGTTCGAGAAAGAAGACGGTGATTAGCCGTACAAGAGAAACCATGACATGGAAGATCAAGAAGCAAACTTGGATCAACAATTAGGGGGGGTGTATGTTGGCCTTAATTATTGATCAAGTTTGACACATAAAGTTACGGGTAGATTATGTAATTACTAGAAAGTATGTTTAGTATCTTTGTGTATTTGTTATTAGTTCAGGGGTTGTAAGTGTCAAAGTTGAAAGTCTACAACCGCTTTCAACCGACTTCAACCGCCATGTCATGTATATAAATAGATGCATACGCAGATTGTAAAATGGCTAATCGAACGTGATGTTCGATTGAATAAAATTATGGTTTCTCTCTGATTCGTGTTCGTCATGATGATGTTGATTGATTGTTTAAAGATCCGTAGGGACCAATATATAATCCATAATATCGAACAAGTAATCCGAACAAAGCGAGTCGTAAGATTTTGTAAAATCTATTTTAAAAAGCATCAGCTTTTTCTTATTTTTCTTATTTTTCGAGTACCAGTCGATTAACTCATTCAACAGCAAAGGGCCATCTAATATTTGGCGCCCTTTGATAAAAGCCGACTGCTTCGGACTTATCAAACTATCAATCACATTCGCCATTCTATTAGCCAAAATTTTAGAAATAATTTTATATTAAACTCCAATCAGACTAATAGGACGAAATTCATTAAACAAAATCGGATCCCCAGTCTTCGGAATGAGCGAGATGAAAGAAGAATTACACCCCCAACGGAATCTTAGAAGTGGTAAAAAATTCAGACACAAACTCATGAATCTCGGATTGAAGCATCATTCAATGATTCTTAATAAAACCAAAAGAAAACCCATCTAGACCTGAAGATTTAGAACTACCACACGACCAAACAGCATCCTTAACCTCTTGTAAAGTCGGAATCTCATCCAAAACCACCTTATCAATCTCAGAAATAGTACGAAATTTGCCATTCAAGTTCATCATCTTAACACCATCAAACTTAGTAAATTTGGACTTAAAAAATTCCAAGTACCCATTCTTAACCTCAATTGGATCCTCCACCCATATACCATTTATTTTAATCCCTCTAATCGAAGAATACTGTCTCTTCTTATTAATGATCCCATGGAAATACTTGGAATTTTCATCACCCTCAATACCCCACTTAACTTTAGCTTTTTGAGCTAATTCCATAGTGAGCAAGTGTTCCAAGTCATTGATTCTTTTCCACAACTCATGATGATCAGCCACTAAGACATCATTTTCCTGGTCCGAATCATCAATCCGAGCATCCAGATCCGCAAGATCACGATTAAGGCTTTTAAGAGTAGCTTCACGTGAAGGTCTCTCCGCGATCCATATTTTAATCTTTGTTTTCAAATCTTTGAGTTTGTTTTTGAAATCTAACATCTTGCACTTTGAAGCCCCATAATCACCAACACCCCAAGATTCACTAACAAACCGATTAAATTCATCATCCAACAACCACGAGTTATATAATCTAAACGGAGAAGGGCCGTAATCCACAACTTTAGAATGAAGAATAATCGGCCTATGATCAGAAAAATAACTATCAAGAGCAAGCGAGTTCAAGTGAGGGAAAAAGTCAAGCCATTGATCCGAGACCAAAAATCTATCCAACTTACTAAACTTAGAACTCTTAGGAACAACTCTAGTGAACTTGTAACCACCCATTGGGATTTCCACCAAACCACCCGAATCAATAAAACTATTGAAATTAGAAGAGTTAACCGAAAAAAAACGACCCCCGTCGTTCATCGCTAGACCGAACTGAATTGAAATCACCAAAAATTACATAATTACCTTAATTCGACCCCATAGAAGTCAAAATCTCATTCCAAAGCTTAATTTTATCTGCTTCCCCTTGAGGCACGTACACATTAATCATATAACAATGAAGATTAGCACTAATCCATCCCCCCCCCCCCCACAATAATCAAGTTCTTCGAATAAAAAGACGAAACCTTTTTAAAAGACGTCGAATCCCAAATAGACAACAAGCCTCTCGAATGCCCGCAAGATAAAACATACTCGAAATTAAACATGTGATTACCCCATAAACTTCAAACCTTATTACGATCCAAGGACGTCATGAATGTTTCTTGAATTCCCATGAAACTAATAGCATGAGTGCTCGCTAAGTTGGCCAACTTCATCCTCTTCAACCCGTCGTTCCCAAAATGACAGTATATTCATTTATCAACAATGTTCACATTAATTCTGTTCACAAGATTTTGAAGATCATTTGACGTGCCCTTCATGTCTAATCCCATAACACTTCCAATCACAATAACCCGATTCATATCATTAAGAATAGAGCCACCTTTATGAACTGTTTCTTTTACAGAAGATGCAAAATTAGAAACCTCAGACGTCACGATAACTTCATCATTTTTAAACTTCAAACCCATAAAACCCGGAGGTCTTGACGGACCCGAACTATTAGATCTAACCCCATACCCGAACTATCAGATTTAACCCCATTATTAGTTTCCCCCACTACTGACTCAATAGAAGAAGTTTCTTTAGGTCCTTCAGTTGCTAACACATTTGGGTTACCCTCTTTCTCCTTTTTATCTAACGCTTCAATAATGCGATAGGCTGAAAAGGGGTCCTCAGAAACCGGACCCGTATCCCCATTAGCATCAACTTACTCACTTGCCGGTTGAACATTATCACCCAACTCGTCCTCCATAGAATTAGCGTCGTCATCATCATCTAATAATACCTCATCATCCGACTCCTCCCCTTCTGAATTAGCTCCCGATTCCCCTCCCAAAGACGGACTCCAATTACCAAATTCCTTAACCCATACCTCAAAATTTTTATCCTCAACCTCCAAAGAAATTTTTTTCATGAATGAAATTCTTCACATTCGTAAGCACACATGCCTTTTTAATACCCAAAGGTTCATCTTTATTGTCATCCACAAATATCACTTTACCCCATTGACCACAAATCAAATTCAAAGCTTCTTTATTCCATACCGCCATTGGAAGACCCAGCAACTCCACCCAAATCATACGCTCATCCGGTATAAAATTAGTAGAAACCGGAAGAAATCTCGTGCAGACACGCTTCATGTTTTCATTTGCTTGAAACTGAGCACATTGGTCCACCGAAACAAATTCAATAGCCACCCAACGACCCCCCACGTATCTAATATTCATCCCCTCAAAACCTTCAATGTTACAAAGAACATATAGTCGAATAAGAGCCGTTACGTCAAGAAGTTTAGCCAAAACAACCTTATCAATGTTACTAAATGGATTAATGATCTCTTTAGGGATAATTACCTTCTTAATCAAAGGAAGTCTCAAGCTTTAGTGTCGAAATATTCAACTTATCTGGTACATTAACAGAAGTTGAGGATTTCACCACATATACATGCTTAGGTGGATTAACCAGTGGCAATTTAGAGAAGGCACGTGGACGTACATCAATATCCTCAACTCTCAGGAACCTAACGAATCCAAATCGGTGACCAGCCTTCGACAGATGCTTGGCAATGTAAAAGTCTGTCACAGTTCCCCACCGTTCACATCTTTTCCATAGATCCGAGATCGTCAATGAAGGATTGAAATTACAAATGTAAAAACGACTTCGAAATTGATCTCAAATCCTTATGATCATTCTGATTAGAACTCGTTACCATCCAATATTGAGAATTGTTGATACGAACCTGCTTGTCGTTAGCCTTCGATTTCCGACTTTTGATCGTCTCCCATGGTCCACTTTCATCTTCTTCCGCCAGGGGGGGTTAGACGGAACCCTAGGAGCTGCCGTCGCCATTAACACTCAAGCGCCTTGGGTATTTTTGAATTTACTTTTAAATATATAAAAATTATACTACTAAAAATAAAAATTATAAACGCAACTAGTCAAACTAAAAGTTTGACTAGTAACCATGGACTGAGATGAAAGAAGAATGAGCACGAATTAAAGCCCTACCAACAGGACAAGTGGTTTACATATTACTCTTTTATCACGGCTGAAATATAAAAATAGTATGTATTGACGAATGGGTTTAAAAAACTTAATAATTACACGGACTCGGGTTTGAAAAAATTATAAACATAATTAATTTCTAATTTAAACTGTAATTTAGTAATTAAGTAATTGGTTATTAAATAATTTAGGAGGAAATAAATAAAAGTCGGATATCTATATATCCAAAACTTTTCTTTTAATAGAAATTTTTTTTTTCAAATAATTAATTAATTTTGATGGTGATTATCTCTACAATAAATATATTTTATTTATTGCCATGGAAATACATATAATTAATTAACTAGGATGGTGAAAACGATTTTTTTTCTAAATAATTACTTAATTAATTATGATGGTGATTATCTCTACAATAAATATATTTTATTTATTGCTATGAAAATACAAATAATTGATTAATTAGGATGGTGATTATCGCTACAATAAATATTTTTTTATTTATTATCATGGAAATACAAAAACTAAAAATAAGATTTGATGATTTTGGAGGGAAAATTATTATGAGGGAGAAAGTTAGAATGCCACGTGTCCTAAAAACTTTTATTTTATATATAAGTATGATGATGATGATGATATGATATGATGATAGAATATATATTTATAGTTTAGCTACTCTTTTATTGAAATCTCTATGAAAATTACCAAAAATTACCTATCAAAATTACCTATTTGCTAGGGATTTCAATAGTTTTAATTTTATTTTGTTTAACGACCAATAAATAAAGTTTTGGCTTAGCTCTATGTATTCCTCTACACATAGAAATCTTGATGATCTTGAATCGAATCAATATCATGAATAAAAATATATATCTGAGCTATTAAATTAATTCATCGTCGAGAATTGAATAGTATAACATACGAACATCTTTTATCCATACCGAATCCAAGATTGGATTCCCGGACCAATCAAAAATTCCTTTACTTTATTTATCCTTCTGTTCGGTTCTTAATGTTCCGATATCTTCTTGTCATTTCTCCCCACACTGCCTCCCCCTTTTGAAAAAAAAGCGAAGAGGTACACTGAAATAAATAATTGTTCCGATGGAACCTTCTCTTCTACCGTAGATTGCCGTAGATACACAATCCAAGCCATTATTCTATTCTATTTGTTATTTTTTTTATTACTATTACCAAATCAAATGACTACACCTAAAAACCAAAGGATCCTTATAAAAGATAAAAGAAAGTAAAAGAAAAACTTACATTCGCGAGTGCTCGAGTGGTAAAGCCTGTTAGACTCGAGGATCGAACTCGTAACATTATAATCCTTAGCCTTACCCTCATCGTCATACCATTCGACCAAATGACCGTTGGTATAAAATTCAACCGTTAACTTTCGTTGTCCACATTATAGTCATTGGGCCACGTGGTAGTGTAACATTTTGTCAAGGTTGTAAAAATGTTTGGTGATTAATTAACAACTAATTGTACTTGCAGGATTAATCGGTAATTGATCAGTAATTAGTTAAGCTTCGCTAAGTGATTAGACGGCGATTAATTGAAAGCTTGGCGGAATTTCTACAACCATGCATGTTTTTTTTTATCCGGTTTTTAAAATGGTTTTCTTAGTTTTTGTTAGGAATGTTCTGCTCGGCTGAAATTCTCTAAGTAAATATTCCGAAGGAAGTTCCTCCGGAACTTTTTTGCACTAAGTAGTTCCTCCGGAACTTTTCTTTACTTACCTCGGAAGTTTGACTTTGTATACAGTTTCAAGTTCCAAGACAGAAAGCTGACAGGAGCAGGTTACGTTAGCCGTCATGTTGTATATTGTTCACCCGATAGATCTGCTCAACTGTTCATTATACCCATGCGTGTTGGTACAACTTATAGAGTAGATATCATTAGTTTATTTAGCCTAGTTGGCTAAATGGAAATAAAAGAATATCTTTTATTTCCTCCTTGCACTATATATATTAGTTGTATTTCTCATTGTAAAAATGTGCTTATCCGAATCTGTTCATTAGTTGTTAACGTTGTAAACACTTGAGAAGTAATAATATTGTAGTGATTGGAATTTACATCTTGCGTTCATCTACTTTACTTCTTGTTTACTTATTACCTTTACGGATCAAAAGCAACTTTGCATAAAACACAAACAAGTCTGATTCCGCCTTTCTTGTTTGATACCTTCAAGTAACTTGATAGGTTAGTAGTTACTAACCACGATCCAACAAGTGGTATCAGAGCCTTGGCTCTTGTGTTTAAAAGTTTTAATAAATTTTTGAAAACTTTTCTTGCTTGAAGGTGTTTTGTTTGCTTTAGATAAGACTGCTTCAATTCTTGATCTCTGAAAATGAGTGAACTTAGGAATGACAGCACTAACAAACCACCCACCTTTACTCCTGACGATTTCGACACTTGGAAACTTAGAATGGAAATTTTCTGTAAAAACATTGACCACAAAATGTGGACGTCCATTCACTCGGGACCATAGAAAATTACCACCAAATCTTTAACACAACTAATCGTTGACCTACCTAAACTGTATGAGAATTATTCTGATGATGATCATAAGACCTGTGAATGTGACTACAAAGCTTTGTGGGCACTCCAGACAACTCTTTCTAATTCCATACTCATTGGCTTTAAGAGATGCAAAACTGCATATGATCTTTGGCATGCTCTTATTGAATGGTATGAAGGGACATATGAGGTTAAGGATAATAAGAAAGATGTTTTGACACAGAGGTATGAAAACTTTAGTCACAAAAGAGGTGAAACCATATCTGAACAATTTGAGATATGTGAAACTTATAGATGAACTGCAGGGTGTAGAAGTCAAAATAGAAAATGATGATATAATCAGAAAATTTTTAAGATCTTTACCTGAAGTATGGACTGTCTATACAGTTAGCATAAAATATAACCGTGATCTCAAAACTTTGAAACTAGGAGATCTCTATGGGATGCTGAGTGCACATGAGATGGAGATGAATGAGAAGTTTGGTGTATCATCTAACCAGGCATCATCTTCCAAAGGCACTTTGGCTCTCATCACTGCTCATTCAGAGAATTATTCTGAACAAGAAGCACTTATATCCTTTCCTGAGTTTCCTAAGGGACATGAAGTTTCATACTATCAAAACTTTGCAAATGTTGCTAACAGTTCATACACAGGGTTCACTAGATCAGATCTTGAATGCATCGGTGCAGATGATCTAGAGGAGATTGATATCACAACCTAGCTTGCTATGGTGTCACTGAGGGCACAAAGGTTCTACAAGAGAATTGGAAGGAAGTACAATGGAGCCAAGAATGCTCCCATAGGCCTTGACAAATCAAAAGTCAAGTGTTACACTTGTCATCAGTTGAGACACTTTGCCAGGGAATGTTCACAGCCCAGAAGAGATGGTGGATACAATGCTGAAAAGAAACCAGAATACACCAAACCTAGCTCTTCTTCAAGCCCCACTCCACTAAAGCCTGCTTTCATCAACCAAAATCATGCAACTGCTGTTGTTGCAAACCAAACAGGGTTTGTAGACTTGGAAGATGTGATGAGTGAGTTTGCTCCAACCAATCATGCCTTGATGGCCAACGTTCTTCACCTGCAAATGCAGAGGTAAACTCAAACTCAACAACTGAACCTGAAAATGTTTTGTGAACACCTAAGTGCATTGAACTGGTTGAAAAGTACAAGAAGCATAATCTGTCACTAATAGAAGAAATAACAAACTTAAATGAGTTGAAAGAGTACTCAAAGAGGGCAGATATAGCTTATTCAACCAAAACTGAGGCAAACCATAGGGCTTACAAAACATCAACAAACTAATTTTATAACACAAATGGATGATGTTGTAGCACAATTGAAAATTTCAAAGAAGCAAATTGAGGAATATGTGCTAGATATTCAAACCCTAAAAGACCAGCTGAGAGAAACCATAAGCAATGCTGATAAGTTTCAGATTGCTAGTGAAAAAGCACAGAAATTATGGCATGAACACACACACGGGAAGGGAAGGTTATCTTTTAGAATAGTGGAGAATCCTGATTCCTACACTAGCCTTGAAGCTCTACCCCTCAAGGAAACAAATGTCTCCTTGACCACTGACCCAGTGGAGAATGGTCCAGTACTTGAGGACCTCTCCAATGAAATTGATTGCGTGAAAATAGATGAAGACATACCAATTGAAAATCACATTGGTTTTTCAAATATCACAACAACATCAACCAGCATTCCTGCTAAGGTTGAAAATTTAAATATTTCAAAACCAACTTTTAAGGTTCTACCTTCAAAATTTTCAAAAAGTAAGGATGTAACCACTGGAACAAAGAGTATAGACCCTGAAGGATCTCATTCTTCAGGTTCTACTACATACAAGTTGGAAAGTTAAAACTTGTTTTTAATCAAACCACCAATCAAGTTTCACCAAGATATCGGGATTCCCACAAATCAATGAGGGAATGTATCATTTGTGGTGAAATGGGACATGATGCCATACACTGTTCCTTAAATCCTTTTAAACAAATAATTAACAATGCTAACACCTCTCCTAAGAGAAATCAAAGTCTGTTTAACTCAAAGAATCAAAAGGATAACAGGAAGGTATCACCAAGGAGATCACTGGGTGATCAGGGGGAAATTGGTAAAACACAGAAAGTTTCGATTAGAAATGAGAAGAACAACAGTTTCTCACAAGTTAAAAGAAATGTTTTTCCTAGAGAACAAAACTCCGCAGGAACTTCATTTCTTCCGGGAGAACTTTCCTCCGAAAGAAGTACAGTTCCCTCGGAACATTTAGACAACACTGGGTCTGCAAAACCTTCAAAACAAAGACCTGAATTTCAATCCACTGAGTTTATAAATCAATCCTATCCCTCTTACCAAGGTGGTTCACGAGCAAAATCAGCTCCTCGTGAAAAGAAACACTACTACAAAAAAGGGCTTTCTTAACGTGCATTGCGTGTCAAAAAGGGCCTTCTTGACACGCAAATGCGCGTCAAAGAAGTCGGGGTCAAGAAGCTTCTTGACGCGCAAAATGCGTGTCAAGAAATTCTTGACGCATGAACAATGACACGCTATCTATGACACTCCATTCTTGACACCCATTATGCGCGTCATCTTAGGGTGTCGTCTGTGTTTAATATATTTTTATTTATAATATTTTTTAGTGTCGTCTGTTTATGACACGCAAAATTTGCGTGTCATTCCTTTTATGACACTCATTTTTTCGTGTCATCCTTTTAATTGTTTTTTTTTAAATATTTTTTTCTAAAATTACTGATTTCCCTATTAAATCATATTTCACAAACCAAAATACATAAATAGCTGGTGTACCAAAACAATGCATTTCATACATATAGTTCATGAAAATAATTTGATTTCATGTTCATACATGCAATTCGATCACAACGACAAAAGTAAAATGTTCAAAGTTTACATGCATATATATTGGATCACTACTACTACTTCACATCCCTGTAAATGAAGTTGCAAGCGTAGGTCAACCATTCTTCACGAATCTCATCAAAATCAGCATCTGTGTAAGCATTACTATCTCCACCAATCTGTGTAAATGATAAAATACGAGAAAAAATGATCATCAAAGATAAAGTTAATTAGAATATGAAAAAACTTACTTTGTTTTGTTCAAGGACTACAAGTCCTTGCCGAACTACCTCCTTCATGAATTTCAACACATAATAGCCACACTCTGTGATTCCTGGCTGTAGTGGACACTACACAAACAATAGAACATATGAAGTCACTACAAAGCATTTAAAATATATAACTAATCTCATAAACATATCAACGATCAGTTTGGGTCAATATTTTGGTCTTAAAACAATGTCACTATATGAACAGCAGCAGGCCAACAACAAATTAAAGATTTAGAACAACAGGAAATTAAGAACAATAGCCTTAGTCACTATATGAACAGCAGCAGGCCAACAGCAAATTAAGAACAACAGCAGCCCTAAGTTTCACTATATACTACAAACCCTCAGTGTGATTTACACATGAGATAAAACACATTAGAAAGCTAAATTATCGCAACCAGATTCATTAAGAATTGCAACCAATAGCATGTATAAAAGTAACAAAATTATTAAGAATTGCAGCCAACAGCAAGTATAAAAGTAATAAAACACTAACAATGTCAAAACAGATGATATCTAATTGAGATTCATATGGAAAAACATATTCATATTAAGAACAGCAGCAGGCCAGCAGCAAATTAAAGATTTAAAATCTTAATACAATGTCAAAACAGATGATAAGACTTTCAAAATGTTAAATGGGTTCTTCCACATGAACCATAATATCACTTGAGAAAATCCATATAAATTCAAATTGTTATGTCTATCCAAATTTTACAAACGGCCTGCCAAAATTTAAAATCTCGCTTTTTTGGTTCTATGGAGTTTAGTTTAAAAAAATCTCCATACTAAGAATCAAACCAAAACTTAACACAGATAGTTACTTCCAGGCCCAAACTACCCAGAGACCAAAACCAAATTAAAGCTCACGTTGGTTTAGTATCAGAATTTGTTTCCTATTCTAAATTGAAAATTGAACCCTAAGCTACACTATATACTGCAAACTCTCAGTGTGATTTACACATGAGATAAAACACATTAGAAAGCTAAAACAATCGCAACCCTAGTCAAAAGCTAAGCCACTAACTTGAAGCCAAAACTACAAAGCAATATTTCAGAGTTGTGAAACTGGTTTTACTAATTATCAATGCAATAAAAGACTTCCTATCCCACACAGACCAAATTGTAAAATAGGTGTTAGATATAATCAAAACAAAACTGCAGTTTCCTTAACTAACCCTAGGTGACAAAAACGGTCTTAGCAGAATAAATCACAAGTTTAAAACATTATAAAACAGCAGCAAGCAAGTATAAAACACTAACAAAATTATTAAGAATTGCAGCCAAAAGCAAGTATAAAAGTAATAAAACACTAACAATGTCAAGACAGATGATATCTAATTGAGATTCATATAGAAAAACAGATTCATATAACTGCAACAGCAAGTATATAATTGATATCTAATTGAGATTCATATAGAAACAGATTCATATACAATGGTAACAAACAGAAATAGTCACCGCTGAGTTGACCCAATTGAATTTACTCGCTTTTTTCGATCCAATTTTTGCATTATACAATCCAATTGCCCTGCCAAAAAAATGATTTGCATTACCAAAACCTTATATAAATAATATAATGATTTGTGCATCTCTATTATTTACTTAAGCATCAACTATTTGCTTAAACTGCGGATTAACAGAGGTAGGCCTTAGGGAATCAAGATAATAGCATTTCATATTTTTCATGTCTAGTACACCCAGCACCCAATGTCGTCTACAAAAAAAAAGAACATAAACCAGAATCATGTCAAACAACTGGTAGATCAAACAAAACAAAACTTTGTTCAAAATCAAACCCGGGATTGTAGGGCACTAGGACGATGCCATTGTTCTTTCTCGATCCCAACCGTTCTTCAACAAGTCGACTGGAATCATCAACATTTCTAGCCTTCCCTTTCTTATCATGGTTCATGGTTGCAGTCGGGGTCACATAACAGATTCCACGATCTATTTTTGAACCATTCTTTATTTGCTCGTACAAGTACTTGTTAATAACATACATTGATGAAAAAACCACTTATTAAATATAATAAGTAACGAACAATCATTTAAATTCAACTAAAGTACTTACAATAAATAAGAAGTAACCACAGCCCCACTCAACTCACCTATTGCAAAAACTTTGTCAAAATCATTCCAACTTAAGTACGTGAAGCTATCATACCCGAACATATCATTCTCACACTGCACTCTTATAGTATCAACATGTTTCATGTGTCCATCAACCATCATTTGAGCCATTAACATAGTAGGACCTACCATTCTGACCCTTTTCTTTCTCCCACCTCTCGTCATTACCTTTCTTTGCTCTGGCTCTTTTCCGGTCAACTTACTTTTCTTTTTCTCTTTCAACTCAATAATGCCATCGCCCATAAGGAGTTGCTCATCTGCAGTAAACAATTCCCCTACCTTTTCTTCATCGGGGTCTAATTTTCGTTTCTTATTTGATGCATCCTTCGTCTCCTCATCATTTTGTGTCCCTTTCTTATCATGGTTCCTACCCTCATCATCATTTGACTCATCCTTCTTAGACTCATTATTCCTATCCTCATTCTTCTTTGATGCATCCTTCATCTCCTCACGCTTCTTTGCATCATTTCTCACCTCAACCTTCTTTGTTCTAACTTTTTTCTTGCTTATATTGTTCTGCCAAAAATTGATATAATTAAATAGATTATCATATAACAGATTTTGTTTAGTTCAGGTGAAAAATTTGCAAAAAACCTACCAAATCAGTGAATTGAATGACTAGGTGCCTCGGCCAACTTAGTATATACCCAACGGCATCTTTGACTTTCTGGATAAACTCATTTTCAAGTGGAAACGGTATTAAAGCTTCTCCTTGAAGAATAGTTTCCATCAAAACATCAATGTTCTCACCTAATATATCAAAGTCAAAAGTAAGATCCAAGTTTATAATAAAAATATAAAATCATATAAATAAATAAATAAATACCCAAGTCATTAGAATTCATGACGGATCCTTTGGCAACTATATTTGAGGGAACATCAACTACAAGATAACATGATTTATCCTACAAAATAAAAAATGTTAGCCTCAAATCAGAAAAGTCTTAGCCTACCATTTAATTGCTTACATGAATAGCTCCTTCTTCGTGTTCTTCATCTTCTTCTAGTGCCTCATCCTCATGATTCCCTATTTGGCAACTTATCCCTTCTGAAGCAGGAGTGGCACAAAGAGTACCTTTTTTCATTCTTTCTAAGTCATCTTTAACTTTCGATAACCGTCGATTCATCTTCTTCTTTTCCATATCCAAGTAACCCTTAATGGTCTTGGGTAAGTGAAAATATTATTATTGCGATACATACTTACCCATCCCACGAACATGCCTACGTTGTTCATCATTACCCATGGCCTGTGTGAGCACATCCTCTGTTCAACATGAAACATCGTCACATATATTTTGTTTCTTTAGCTCCTCCTACACAAAAAAAGTTAAAATAAAATAAAATAGCAAGCTTCAGTGGAAAATGATCACATCACCAAAACATTCCAATGTTACAAACTTACGATTTTCTCAACAATTGGTTTGACATTTGGGTCGTAACCTCCTGATTTCAATTCTCTTTCTTTCTTCCAACATGTTGTCCTATCAATCTCCTCTTCATCCTTGCTAGTTTCTCTGATCTAATTACCAGGAATAACATAAGTGAATAAAGATCAAAATGAAAAGTAAAGTATTTGATATAAGTTAATTCATACTATCTCCTTGATGAGACCGGAATATCCCTTTCTGCTCAAACGATGATTGTATTTATTCATTGCACGAGTATTCTTAGCCTTTTTACTTTTCTCCTGCATTAGATAGATAAAAACTATGTTAGAAAAATATTTTCCTACAAAAACTAACAGTAAAGTATTTGACCTAAGTTGACGAACCTCACACTTTTTTGAAGTTCTTTGTGCTACAAAAAGTTTCCAGGCCTCCACTTTCACGAATGGATACATTGCAGGAGGAGTGAGTAAATCTGCCTCAGGATCACCTTTTTTTTGGCCAAAATGAAGTTTTTGTAAAGAGTGTGTTTGAAGTTTGTCCACTTTGACCCAATTGATTGAAGAGTGTGCTTCCGACTCTTTGGGTGAAGTACAAAACGTGTCTGAAATATATAGCAAAATAGTTCAATACAAAATTGCATATCAACCTAATTAAACCCAAAAGTTTACACTTACCAAAACAAATTTCCAACAAGCTTCCTTTATTTCCTTACCAACATCCAACCAAGAGTCATAATTTATGGGAACCATAGATCTTGCAACCTCTCCCTCGAAAGTAGATAGTTTTTTTGCACCTTCTCCATCTGGGACACCTCTTTTATTATAAGTAATTATTATTTTCTCTTTGATAGTTTTTGATTTTACTGTCAGTCCTCTTTGTGATTTGGTCACTGTTTCTTCATTATTTGAATTATCTTTGTGATCTTCATGTCTTGAATGATCAGAATCTGAATCGGCCATGGCCCCAAAAACAACCTATTCAAATAGAATATATAGTTAGTAACAACATGCATGAGAGTAAAAAATAATTTAAGCTAAGAACTAAAATTAACTTTTTATTTTCCACAAAATAGACTAAACTAAAATGCCCTCGTCATCCGAGCGCGTACAATTAAAATCATCGTCAAGATCTGCTAATGTTGGGTCTTGTACATCAACAAGAGTATCAAATTCAAACGTATCATCAATTTCATCATCATCTCCATACTTATACATCTTATGTGGTGAGAACCCAACAACAGACAGATTCCTATCCTGTTGATCCTGAACATAAAAAACTTGTCTGGCTTGACTAGCTAATATGAAGCGTTCAGACTGATTACGAAGCCTACTAAAGTTGACCACTGTTAATCCAAAATCATCTTTTTTAACACCACGAATATCAACCCAATCACACATGAAAAAAGGAACTGTAAACATGCGATAATCAAGTTCCCATATCTCTTTTATACGACCTTAATAAGTAACAGCGCCATACACGGGATTTGAGTCTTTTGCACTAGCAATCTGCATAGTATGCTTGACTATGGATACTCCACTACATTGAGTGGTTCTAGATTCATCTCGAGAGGTTGTATGTAAATTATACCCATTTATGGCAAACCGCTATATTTATTGACAACAAAATTAGACCCTTTAGCCAACCAACGAACACTAGCGCAAATATCTTTCCCATTAGCCAAACGCTTATCAACCTATTGAAAATAATTTAGTGTAATTAAAATAAAACTATTACAAAATATCTTCGGACTCTAACAAAATTATTAATAGAGAGAAATAGTAACAATAAAACATCGTTCTTAAACCAGCTAATGATTGTTCGACTATGTTGGCTCTGCAACCATGTGCTGTTTCGACGAGGGGGTTAAGATCCTTCAATTCCAACATATGTTGCTTGGTTTATATTCGAACTTAGAATAATTGTTATTTATTTTATAGATAAAAAAGGAATTTAGATTATCTTACTCGGTGTATGCTTCCACAGCAGTAGTGTTTTGCAATACATAAAGATGAGCCTCATCAAGTATCTTAGTATCCACAACATCGATCGTAGCCCCCGATAAAGGCTTGCCGGTGCGAATCCTATCATCAACACGTTCATGAGGATTTCCAATTGATTTACCATTTTTTAAGTAGGCCGAGCAAAATTCTAAGGCTTCCTCTGCCACATAACATTATTCAATGCAACCTTCGGGCCGATGATGATTTCGTACATACCCTTTCAGTATTTTCATGAATCTCTCAAATGGATACATCCACCTAAAATGAACCGGGCCACATAACCTCACCTCTCTAACTAAATGCACCATCAAGTGAATCATGACATCGAAAAACGAAGGAGGAAAATACTTCTCTAGTAAACACAAGGTTGATACGATATTACTTTGCAACTTGCTTAGTTTACTAACATTAACAACTTTACTACACAACTCGTTGAAAAAATGACAAAAGCTTATGAGTGTTTTCCTCACTTTCACATTTAACACCCCTTTAATTGCAAAAGGAAGAATGTTGCATTAGTACATGGCAATCATTAGACTTCAAACCATTCATCTTTGAAACATCATCGGACACAAGATTCTTGAAATTGGAGCAATACCCAACATGCACTTTTATGTTGGACAGTGTATCATAAAATTGATGTTTCTCTGAGCTATTCAATGTGTAGATGGCAGGCGGAAGATAAAGCTGATTCCCTTTTGGTTGAGTTTGTAATTCAGGCTTAGTGCCAAGATCCTCACGATCTTGTCATGCTTTTAACCCATCCTTCGTCTTGTTAGGCAAATTCAGCAGTGTCCCATAAACACTCTCACACATATTTTTTTCTATGTGCATAACATCTAACTGATGACGAACAAGCAACTTCTTCTAATATTTAAGTTCAAAAAATATTGACTTTTTATGCAAAAATTTAGCTCGCTCATCGATAATTTCTTTTTTCTTCTTTGAGTTTTTCTTCTTTGACTTCTCCGTCTTTGACTTTATCTTTTGCCCCCATGTATTCTTAAACCCCACCAAGTAGTCATAAATTTCTTTACCTGATAATGGTTTCTTTGGCACATCGTTCTCTTGTTCGTTGTTGAAGTCTTTTTTTCGTTTACGAAAAGGATGTTTAGGTGAGAGAAATCTTCTATGCCCAAGGAAGCATACTTTTCTGGACTTAGGTAACCATTGTGAGCAAGTATTCTCAGAACATGCTGGACAGGCATTATAACCT
The DNA here is from genome assembly GCA_039602395.1 of Deinandra increscens subsp. villosa. Taxonomy (NCBI): domain Eukaryota; kingdom Viridiplantae; phylum Streptophyta; class Magnoliopsida; order Asterales; family Asteraceae; genus Deinandra; species Deinandra increscens. The sequence continues at coordinate 718,208 of JBCNJP010000009.1, read as the reverse complement.
TTGGTAACACACCCAGATAGATTACCATATGCGGGGAAGTCAATTATAGTCCATAGTAATATTGCTCTTAGATTTAAATATTCTTTCTTATAAGCATCAAATGTCATAACACCAGTTTCCCACAAGAGTTTGAGATCTGCTATCAATGGTGCCAAGTAGACGTCAATATTGCTACCAGGTTGCTTTGGACCTGATATCAATAGAGTCAACATAATGAATTTTCTTGACATACACAAATAAGAGGGTAGATTATATGTTATTAGGGTAACCGGCCAACAACTATGCTTGGAACTTAATGACTTATGAGGATTGATACCATCAGCAGACAAGGCTAATCTAAGATTCCGATTTTCTCTTCCAAATTCTTTCCTTGTGTTGTCAACTAGCTTCCAAGAGGGGGAATCATGAGGATGAGTTAGCTTACCATCAATGACCTTACCTTGTGCATGCCAAGTTAAGTCATGTGCAATCTCCGGTGACGAGAACATTCTTCTAATCTAGGGATGGGAGGAAAATACCACAAAAGTTTTCTCGGCACGTTTTTGGTATTCTTCTTCCAGAATAGAACAAAATCATTTTCACACGCATGAAACTTCTCATATTCTAGACCTATTCCTTTTAGCAACTTCTTTGCCTCATACATCGAGCTAGGAATTGTTTTCTTTGCAGGTAAAACAGTTTTTAAGGCACCTAACAAAGCATTAAAACTAGTATTTGACCAGCCAAACTGACCCTTCAACTGTTGAAATATCATTAATCCACTAAGTGCGTTATGCTTTGACCCTTCGTAATGTGGCTTATCACATTCTTCAAGAAGTGATTTCAATGAATCAGGTTCTTTCTCCACATAAGCAAAGGCATCATGTAACATTTCCTTTGTATAATCAAACCCGGGACGTCTAGATTCATCAGGGCATCTAACTTCAACCGTAGGAGAACCTTCTCCATGGAAAGACCAAACCGTATAATTTTCATCGAAACCATTGGCAAACAAATGAAAGCGCACACTATCAATTGAGCCGGGCCTTAGATTGATACAATTTACACAAGGACAGGGTATAACATCTGATTTTGGGTTATTACTTTGCGCAAACTCTAAAAAGGCATTAACACCCTCATCATATTCTTTTGATAATCTATAAGATGAAATCCATGATTTATCCATGACCTTAAATAGAAGGAAAAGAAACAAAATGATTACTACTTTATACTTAAACTTAATTAATAAGTAAAGAATAACAACCATCTTGAATGTATTAGCCCAAATGGAACCTTTTCAAAATGTTTACTTTTTATTGTTTTGGTAATTTGTTTTGTACGCATAACGCCTTTGTTTTAATTTTACTGTTAACTCCATGTATTTATTTATAATGAGATTTAAATCTTCACACTTAACACGTGAGGAGTGATACCACTACAAATCCTTTGATATTATTGGGTTCAAAACAGCCCCAAAACAGCCCCAAAACACCCCCAAAACAGCCCCATAAACAGGTTCATAACAGTCCCAAAACAGCCCCATAAACAGGTTCAAAACAGCCCCAAAACAGGTTCAAAACAACCCTAAAACTGCTGAAAACAGCCCCATTGCTACGCTTCAAAACAGCTGTCAAGTTGCTATTATGCTAAAAACAACCTTTAAACAATATTTTTTTTAAAAAATCTCAGTCAGGCCAGTTGCTATAAAGCCTCAATATATTATATATATGATGATAATATAATTCTTGCAATCAAATTTAACACCTCACCTGAGCGAGACTTGTTGCTCTACATATTTAGCTATTACGGGTCAGAACTATAATCTTCAAATAGCCTACAAAAACGAGATTTACAAGGCATTTATGCATGTGTTAGTTAAGCATAATTTGTTAACTCAATTTCATATGATTGAAGACATAACAACTTCATAATTGAACTTGGTCTTAAAACAATAAAAGTATATTACTTGTAAACATATTAATAATTTAGGACTCTATGATAAAATAAAGTTCCTATTATAAAATAAACTATTGTCTTTTAACCATTTCACATAACACCATTCTTACGGTTAAAAGGGCGTTTCTTACCAACTGATGCCATTCTTACGGTTAAAATATCGTGCTAGCCTAGTGACATTTTAAATGTTTCTAGAGCAAGAGGTTTAGAGATCAAATCTCCTTACCAGCAAGTGCTTATCCCATCTAAATAAAAACTTCCATAAACATCAAACATAAAAAATACTGAAATTACAAACTAAGACTATCATTAATAAACACCAAACAAAATACTCAAATTAAAAGCTAAGACCGGTGAATTTTAAATAGTAACCCATTTAAACACCAAAAAAAATACTCAAATTACAAACTAAGACCCGTGAAGTCTAATTAGTAACCCATTTACCATTCAAGCATATTATTTATATTCAAACCACAACCCCCACTTACCAACTGATGTTTGATGGACCTCAACACAAGTCTAATTAGTAACCCATTTACCATTCAAGCCTATTATTTATATTCAAACCATATCCCCCCACTTACGAACTAATGTTTGATGGACCTCAACATTTATAACATACAGGTTGATAATGCTTATGTTTAACTAATAAATCAAAAAACCTAAAACTTAATGCCATAATTTAACAACACAGATGATGAACAACCTGATAAGTTTAACAAAACCCCCTAAATTTAGCAAATTTTTATGAGCTAATCACATAATTTCAAGAAAGTAACTTTAACAATCTTTATGTTGGTAAATAGTGAAGGTAAAATACTGATTATCGTATTCGGCATAAAGTTTGTCAATGTAAAAATAATTTGAATATGCCTTAGAGAGTCACCATTTGGTAAATAAAATTAATAAAACTCACAACCAGTTATGAAAATCGCACCATGATCATACAAAAGCAGCAGCAAAACTATTGAACACCTGGGGCCTTTGTTAAAACATATGCAGATACACCCCCTGATTGGTTTCACGCTATTAGAAAAACACCACAGTACATACACACAACATGGATGGTAATTAATACCTTCTTGTACATGATTAAATGGAAAGAAAATTGATTTCTCTTCTGTTCCAAACATCATCGCAAATTTGAACAGGAAATTAGGAAAAAAATAACATTCCATTGATCCATTCAGCTTAGTTATGGTAAAGGTTTAGCTAGATCCAGGAGGATACAATCAGTAAACTATACACAGACAGATCTGCTATTCAGATGAAAATCAACAAAATTGACAATCGAGTAATGGATCACACATCGTCGACCTAAGTTTGCCGGAAACTCAAAATCTTTGCAGGAAGACTAACGAATAAAATTTCTAGGGCTTACGGAGACGAAGTAAATCATACATATAACAATAAGATTTGGGATTGGAAGATTAGGGTTCATAGATAAAATTGTGGGAAAAGAGGAATTAACATACCCACCTGCGATTGCGAGTGAAGAACGAGTTGGAAGAGAGTTGCCTGAAGACGTCGTTGGTGGAGCAGAGTCCGTTGAGTATGTGGCGCCGGTGGTAGGGTTCAGGGTGAGTGACGCCGGAGAGTGGGTTAACGGGCAGGTGGTTTAGGTCAATGGTGGAGCAGAGTCCGTTGATGATGTGGCGCCGGTGGTAGGGTTTCTGGTGAGTGACGCCGGAGAGTGGGTTAACGGGATGTGGCGCTGAGACGGTGGTAGGGTTTCTGGTGGAGATACGCTATTGTGGCGGAGAGGCGGGTTTTTTGTGTAAACGGTTTTTTGGTGGAGCTGAGATGAGTTTTAGGGAAGGGTGGGGAAATCTAGGGCAAAATATTGGGGGGGGGGGGTTTGGCGCCAAAAATTTTTAAAAAGGACACCTCCTTCTTGACGCGCGGTTATAGCTATCCTCCGTGTTTTTTTAAATATGACAGACATTCATGACACGCAAAAATGTGCGTCATCTATACTTAAGATTTATCTATTCTTGACATTTTAATATGACACTTTTTTTTGCACGTCAGGAAGTGACCGAGTGTCATCTTTCGCGTGTCAAGGAAGGTAGTCTTTGTAGTAGTGAAAACAGTTTTTGAACAGTATGATGTGCATGATCATCCTACACAAGTGGGTTCCTATGGAACTCAGTTCTCACATACTAAAACTCCCAATGTTGCCTCTCAACCAAAATTTGAAAATGCAAAACAGAGAAGCAACATAATATACTAGGAAAAGAAGGCTTTTATAAAGAACATGGTTTTCCCAAATAGCAAAGTTATAACATGAGTGTAAATGAGAAAAGGGTTAACTTTTCAGAACATAATGAACTCATAACTAAAAACCAAGGACCCAATCAACTTGTTTTGAGAGATTACTCTTATAATGATGCCATGGGAAGACCCAAGACCACAAAGGCTTGGGTCCCATACGCTAAATAACCATGTTGTTTACCTGTGTAGGGGCTACCTAATAAATCTCAAGCAAATGTTTGGATTGTAGATAGTCGGTGCTCCAGTCACATGGCAGGTAATAAAATTCTTCTAGAAAACAAAAAAAGATATGATGGAAGTTCTGTTAATTTTTGGAAGCAATGAAGGTTACATTACTGCACTTGGTAATGTATTAAATGGAAGTTTTACTCTTGATAAGGTAAGTCTTGTCAATGTTCTGAATTTCAATCTGTTGAGTGTATCACAAATTTGTGATAAGAACATGAATGTTCTGTTCAATAATAAAGAATCTCTAGTACTTAAGCCTGGTTTCAAAATTCCCGATGAAATGATTTTAATTAAAGTAAAAAGGCAGGATGGATTTTACTTACTTGATATGGCAAGTGCTACATCTCATGATGGTAATGCTTGTCTGATATCTAGAGCTTCTATTGATGAGTCTGACCTTTGGCACAAAAGACTTGTACATGTAAATTACAAAACCATGAACAAACTTATCAATTTAGGTTTGGTTAATGGTCTACCAAAGAAACATTTTAACTGTAATGAACATTGTACAACTTGTTTAAAAGTTAAACAACACAAGTCCTCTCATAAGTCCAAATCTGAAAATTCAATTTCTCAGCCCTTAGAACTGTTGCATATGGATCTCTTTGGTCCTACAAGGGTAATGAGTTTGGGAAAGAAGTCTTATTGTTTTGTTATAACAGATGAGTTTTCAAGGTACACATGGGTTTCCTTCCTAAGAACCAAGGATGAAATCCTTGAAATTTAAAAGTGTTAATCATGCAACTTGAAAAATAGTCAAATTTTAAGGTCAAAACAATTAGATTTGACAATGGTACTGAATTTAAAAACCATGTTTTAAATTCATTTTGTGAAGAAAAGGGTATCTAGGCAGTATAGTGCTGCTAGGACTCCTTAGAAAAATGGGGTAGTTGAGAGGAGAAATAGAACACTAATTGAGGATGCTAGATCAATGTTGGTTGAGTCTAAGCTCCCTGTAACTTTTTGGACAGAAGCAGTAAACACTGCCTGCTATGTTTAGAACAGGGTGCTAGTGGTTAAAGGTAAGAACAAGATACCTTATGAGCTTTGGAGAAACAGAAAACCAAGTATCCACTTTCTCAAAGTTCTTGGTTGTCTTGTTACAATATTAACAATCAGTGAGAACTTAGCTAAGTTTGCTGAGAAGGCAGATGATGGCTACATGGTTGGATATTCTGGTGTGTCCAAGGCATACAGGGTATACAATTTCAGAACTAAAATTATTGAAGAGTCAATAAATGTGTTTTTCAATGAAAAATCTAGAAATAGGTTTAGTTCTAAACCCTCATGGTTATTTGATATTGACTCACTAACCAATGCTTTCAACTTCACTGTTGATAAGTCTTTTAGTGAGCATGTGCAGTCTCAGGGGGAGAACTCAAATGCAAAGAAGGATAGCTGCAACTATGGACCTCTCTTCTCCTCTGTTAGTACACAACCTTACATACCACCTGCTAAGCTAGCTACTGCAATTCAATAAGTTACTGATCCCACACCAGTGAACCTGGTTGAATCACTTGACTCAAAGTCATGAATTCCCAATTTTTTAGAACACAAATGTCAGCAAAACTCTTCTAATTGAGAATGTGATTGGTGAAGTGAATGCTCCTGTTCTTACAAGAAGCAAGTCAGCTGCTGATGCAAACATTTGCTTGTTCGCATGCTTCCTATCCCAAGAAGAACCAAAGAAAGTTGAGCAAGCACTAAAAGATAATCACTGGATTGAAGCTATGCAAGAGGAATTGTTTCAAATAAAAAACAGAAGGTTTGGGAATTGGTTGATTTTCCTGAGGATGCTCAAACAATTAGAACTAAATGGGTTTTTAGAAACAAGAAGGATGAAAGAGGAATTGTTATCAAGAACAAAGCTAGGCTTGTTGTTCAGGGATATGCTCAAGAAGAAGGAATAGACTATGATGAGGTTTTTACTCCAGTTGCAAGATTAGAGGCAATCAGAATCTTCCTTGCCTATGCATGTTACAAGAACTTCACAATCTATCAGATGGATGTCAAAAGTGCTTTCCTTTGTGGAAAACTGAAGGAAGAAGTTTATGTCTGTCAACCACTAGGGTTTGAAGACCCACACCATCCTAACAAGGTGTTTAAACTGACCAAGGCTCTCTATGGTCTCAAGCAAGCACCAAGAACATGATATGAGACACTCTCAAACTATCTGCTTGGCCATGGTTACAGGAGAGGAGCCATTGACAAAACTTTCTTCTTCAGAACTGTTGGAAAAGATAAGTTACTTGTTCAGATCTATGTGGATGATCTCATCTTTGGGTCAACCAATCCTAAGTTGTGCAAGGAGTTTGAGACCCTAATGCAAGATGAATTTAAGATGAGTTCAATGTGTGAACTTAATTTCTTTCTGGGTCTTCAAGTCAAGCAAACTGCATAGGGCATTTTCTTGAATCAGTCCAAATATATTTAAGACATGCTTAAGAGGTTTGACATGCTGTCTACCACTTCTGCAAAAACTCCTGTTTCAACCTCTCACAAACTGAAGTCAGATCCAGAGACTGAACCAGTTGATCAGCACACTTACAGGGCAATGATTGGATCATTAATGTACTCAGCTACAAATAGGCCTGATATTATGTTTAGTGTATGTAACATCTCGAAATTTGTTTGTTTAAAATATATTACTTTGGGTGTCGTTGCATTTTAAATACTGAACAAACATAAAGTAATTGATATTTTATTGGTTGAAAAATTTAGAAATAACCAATAAATATGTATGAAAGTTTAAGGGCTATATTGTAAATATAAATTGTAGCAAAATTTATAAAGTTGTGTTTATTTAAAGGACTAGAAAACTAGTGTTGTAAAAAAGGGATAAATAAAAAAAGAATTAAGGGGGAGGAGGGTCGCATCTGCGACCTACGCAGATCAGGAAAAGGGAAACAGGGGGAGACCCCTATGGGCGATGATCGAGTAGAGAGAGGGAGGAGAGGGGCTGGAGGTCGACGATTCTTGCCTAAATCATACACAGGGATTTCGATTTTATAATGATTCAAGCCACGAGGTAATCAAATTTAGTTTATATTTCTTCCCCGCATGGGTGATTCCATGTATGTTACGAACCTAGGGTTATGAGGTTCGAAAATTAGCTTTAATTTGGTCATTATTTGGGTTGTAAGCATTGTATATGACGATTATTTTGAGGCCTAAACATTTCTTTTGAAGTTATAAATAATATTGTTCAAGAACTTGAAGTTAGTGTTCTTGAGTTTGGAATTTGGGGAAGGAGACCATATTGGGTTAAATGCTATGTTGATGTTTCATAGTTGCTAACCCTAAGCTTCGTATGGAATCATTCTAAGATATGATGAATGTAGTACTTAGCTAAGCAAACTCATATAAGTTTTCTCATGAATATTGCTTAACTAAGTAAAGATGACATAGAAATTGTTATATGGTGTTGATTTCAAGAAACAAATGTCATTGGGAAGTTCTAAGGGTATTGTCAACTAGCCGTAGTGGTCAAGACGGAAATTCATGCTATCATGGAAATTTCAACGCAAGGACTTGAGGTAACACGGAAGTTGTATTTTATTTTGTTACTAATTATGTAGCATTGTGACTTAGTTATTGGTATGACCATCATTCTAGTTAGAGCATAATAATTGTCAAATTTTGTTGGTATGTATCACATAGTTGACGTTTAATTTTTAAGATACATATGACCATTTGTGGTAAGTTGTAATTATACTTTATGACAATAAGGTAGGTGTGCCTTAAATGTTGATTAGCTTAGCCTACCTCATAAGACGAAATCATCGGCTAGGATGCGTAGGAGAATTGACATTAGCCAGGATTGATTCCCTTAAGTTGTTGTTAATTGTGTGTGATGGTGAAGATCATATACAACCCTAAACCAAAAGTTGGGGTCTTTGACCCATATGTTGTGTTGATGTGTTTAGGGTGAATAAGGGTGATAAACCCTTTACATCTGAAAGTATGATTTGAGGATCCTTGCATCCAAATGTGAAAGTTGATGGTAGTTGGCCCTACTAGGAATAGTCATCTGGGTAGAACACTAAACATCTAGGTGACTAGTTCCACCTATGTAGTTGATGTGTTGTTTGTAATGTGTTTATATTAATAAACGGACATTGGTTGTGTAAATTTAATATTAGATGTTGCAGTTAACGTCTACTTATTAAGTAATATGGAGAATCAAGGTATAGTGAATTATTAGTGTGAATTGATCTTAACAGGTTAACGGGTTTGATCAATTAGTTTAGGGTGGTAGTTTTATATCAAAACCCATAATGCAATGATAGAATCATGTGGGTTCTACTCGAATAAATCTTCGTTATTGAGGGTTGTTGCAAAAGGGGGAAAAGAAACATGAACAGGTTGAAAGTTGGTAGAACATGAAAAAATTGTACAATTTCAACTAAGTATGGAAAACTGGGAAATTTAGTCGAAACCCTGGAAAATTCATTCCAAGCGTATCGCTCGGAACAAAGCTAGTTCCAAGCGATACGCTTAGTATGCTCGCGGTACGCGGAGCTTCGCTCGCGATACGCGAGGGGTAGCTCCGACTGAATCTGTTGTTTCCTATTGTTTCTTGTATTCCTAATCACTTGGTTATATTTCATTATTGTTTATATGCAATGATAACTAATGAATTACTAGTGAATGGTGGTAGGAAATGATCGGTTGAAGTGAGAACCTTGTTGTGATTTAGGATACGTTGATATTTGTGGTGATTTAGGATCATAATGACCCTAAATAATCAAGTTGATAATTGTTGAACAATATTGTTGCGTTGAAGATAATAATGGTTGGGATTTAGGATCATGGTGACCCTAAATAATCAAGTTTATAATTCTTGAACATTGTTGTGTTGAATATGATAATTGTTGAGATTTAGGATCATAGTGACCCTAAATAATCAAGTTGATAATTGTTGAACATTGTTGTGTTGAAGATAATAATTGTTGAGTTTTAGGATCATAATGACCCTAAATAATCAAGTTGATAATTAATGAACATTGTTGTGTGGAAGATCATAATTGTTGGGATTTAGGATCATAGTGACCCTAAATAATCAAGTTGATAATTGTTGTATATTGTTGTGTTGAAGATAATAATTGTTGTGATTTTGGATGATAATGACCCTAAATGATTAAGTTGATAACTGTTGAACATTGATGTGTTGAAGATGATAGCTAATGTGATTTAGGATCATAGTAACCCTAAATAACCAAGTTGTTAATTGATGAACATTGTTGGGTTGATAATGATCTATGGGCCGTAATATAGGATTACATTAACCCTCAACTAGCAAGTTTTTATTGAAGTTGATTGCAGGTTAAAACTCATGGTGGAGGCCAGATATAAGTTGGGAAAACCAACATTTTGGAAAAGTTCGGATTTAGAACAAATCCAGAAAGTCCCTGTCGCCCGGGCATAGTCACTATACACTAACCCGTTGGCAACACGGGATGAAATGAGACTGGACCCTCACGACATGCGAGGGATCCCTGTATCATAAAGTTTATTTGTTGTTTGTATTGTTAAAGATCATATGTAGTTACCTTGTTGACTATCACATACACTAACGTGTTACTGGTGTTTGTGATAGGTGAATTGGCGAAGCATCCCGGGACACGATCAATATGGAGCCGCAAGAATCGAACACCTGTAGTTGATTGTTTGGGATTTTACCATTCCTTATTTAACAATAATGGTTGTTTATTCTGTGGTTGCAAAAAGGGTCATGTTAACCCTTTTGTTATGTTTTGGAGTTAAACTCCACCTTTCTCTTAGTTATTTGAAATTGTGTGTCATGTTGAAGAAAAACAAAGAGGTAGACGTTCGTAAGGATTATGAACTTACGAATAGGTCATGCCGAAATTTCTATTTAAAGTTGTCAATTAAGTACATTTGTAGTTTATAAAATTAATATGTTTGGTATTTAAAAAAAATGGGCCTATCTTCCGCAAACGTTGAAATAAAAGATTAATGGGTAACATGCGTTACAATGTATGCTTATGCTCTAGATATCAGTCTGCTCTCGATGAATCCCTCATGAAGGCAATAAAGAGAATCTTTAAATACCTCAAGGGACAACCAAAGCTTGGGTTGTGGTATGCAAAGAATGATGACTTTACACTTGTGGCCTACACTGACAGTGACTATGGTGGCTGCTACTTGGATAAGAAATCCACATCAGGAGGATGTCAATTTCTAGGAAATAGGCTTGTATCATGGCTTTGTAAGAAACTAACCTGTGTTTCTACATCAACTGCTGAAGCTGAGTACATTGTTGCTTCAAGCTGCTGTGGTCAAGTGCTATGGATTCAAAATCAAATGTTGGATTATGGGATCACATTTCTAGAAACTCCTATGTATGAAGATAACACTAGTGCCATCTCAATCACCAACAATCCAGTCAAGCACTCAAAGAAAAATCACATTGAAATAAGGTATCATTTTATTCGAGACTGTGCAGAAAAGAAATTGATTAAGTTACACAAAGTTCATACTGATCTTCAATTAGCTGACATTTTCACAAAGGCATTTGATGAGGCAAGATTCTTCTTTCTCATCATAGCCATTGGGATGATGAACTTTGGTTAACTTTTGCTGTCAATTATTGTTTTCTGTACATACATTTCGGTTTCCTTAAGTACTTTTATCTACATGTCTTTTAATCGACTTCTTTAAAAACATAAAAATCCTTTGAAAATTTCAAAGAACTGTGTCCGTAACTAAAGCTGCACAAACTTGCTAAATCTACCAAGTTATGAGATTTTCTAAGTGTTTTAACATTCCTGAGTATGTTCCGAGGGAATTCAGTTAGCTCCGAGGGAAGTTACTCCTGAAGCAGTTTCTTTCATAAGAGATGCTCCGAGGGAACTCTCTAAGGCTTCTAATTTGTTTCAAGTGTTTTCCAAGTAAGTTTCAGGGAACTCCGGTGGAAATCAAATCTCCTGGGGAACTTCCAAGGGAAGTGCTCCAATGGAAAAGTGAGGAGAAGAAAATCCAAGGGAAAGAGTTCCGAGGGAACACATTTGTTTCGAAGAAAAAGTTCCAAGGGACTTTAATGAAGACTTAATCTTTTTCAGATTAAGTGGGACCCTGAACAGTTATGTCACTGTTATACAGTACAAACGCACAATGCGTTAACAGTGACAGTTAACTGCCGGCCCCACTAACCCCACCTTTACACGTTACCGTTAATTCCCTCTCTCCTCTGCCTTTAACTGTCTCTTCCGGAGAAAACCTTTCACTTACGAGCCCTAAATTCCAAACACCCACCAGTTGCTCTCGATCTTTTCTCAATTTCATCCAGTTTCATCAAAATTTCTGAACCAATCACTCAATAAAGAACAATGGCTGCATCCCTGTTTCAACCAGAGCACAATCAACGTGCTTACTTGGAGAAATCGCAAAAGTCTGCTCGGTTTGACAAGATGATCGACTTTCTGACTTCGTCGGAGTTGTATTTTGCCCTAACTGTAAGCCCTGTCATCTATAACGAGACTATCACACAGTTTTGGGACAATGCAAAAGTGAGTGCCCATGATGAAAACGACGAGCAAGTCACGCAGATAGAAATTATGGTACATGGAAAGAATGTGTACATCACTGAAGCAATGATCAAAAATCATTTACAAGTATAAGATAACGGAGGTATCTTTAAAGTTCCTAAGGAAGAGTACCAGACAACCCTTGGATACACAATTCCCTGATGTTCCACGTGCTGGTACAATCCATAACCAGAAAAACTTAACTGAGAAAATATTTTCTTATTTGCTTTCTAAAAATGCTGTTGATAACTGTCTTGGTGTGAAAAATAACCATCCACTACCAGAACCAAGACTTGTTCCTACACAAGTTGTGCAAGAACAAGCAGTTGAAGTTCAAGAACCTCTTGAGCACCTTGCTCCAGGTGACAACACTGATCCTGCACCATCAGTTGTTGAGCCCACATCTGAAATTGACCTTCTTTACAAAAACAAAGTTCAATCCAAAACATATTAAAGAAAGGAGGTCAGACACTCAAAAACCACCACCTCAACTTCCATTCCTACTCAACCACAAGTTGTTGAAAGGGAAACCAGGTCTATTCCACCTATGTCTCCCACATCCACCCAACCTGAAAACCTTGAGCATAACCCACTGTCTGCTCAATTTTTAAAGTTTAGGGTTTAGCCACGTTCAGGATGATGTTTCAGTTGAAACTTCATCTTTTACCAGATTGGATGCACAACCCTCATCCTCCTTGTTTACCTCCATAAACCTAAACCAAGATTCATCTGTGAATGAAGTAGAAACTGATCCTTCTCCAAATGACAATCTCTTCTTTTCATCCTCACCACATGAAGATGATTGGATGGATCATGATCATGTTTCTTCTAACCCCTAGTCACTCATTAAGGAGATGAACATCAGGAGTGATGAAGATCTTCATGTAGAAAGGGCTACTACTACTACAATTGATTCCCCACTGGAACAATTGGACAGTAGTAACATTTTTAAGACCTAATCTATGGCAACTAGCAGCCAGTTTGCACTAAGGGAACCAGTAATGGAACCCGAGGCAATAACTGTGTCTGCAGGGAATCCCAGAAGCCAAGAAACTAGGGTGTTGAGCCTGATCAAGCTAGGCTTGATGGCTCTTCTTCGCCCAAGGATACTGAGAAATCAGTTGAGGGCAGCGCTTTACTAACTAAATTGACGACCAAACAAGTTGACCTACAAAATTAAATGCAGTCCCTGCTGCAAACAATCAAAGAGCAGTATGTCTTGATCAACAGACATAAGCAGGAGAAGGCTGGTGCATCAAACCCTGAAACTGGTGAAGTTGTTGCTACCAAAAGGGGGAGATAGATAGTTCTTCAAAACCATATCAGAAGATTTCTGCTGAACACAAATCTGGTGAAGACTCTTTAAGCTCTAGTGAGATCGACCTCGACCCAAGAGAGAGGTTACTTGAGCATCTAATAAACAAAATATTCAAAACCTGTGGAGTTAAGTCCTTCAACCCAATAGAAGGTTTGCTTAATGTCCATATGGATCAACTGATGCAGGTAGCACCTGATGAATGCAAAGCTAGTCACTTAGATTTTCTTAGATTCGTGATGGCAGCATCAGGTGCTCATCCTCACAACATTGAAGAGGTGAAGAATTACTTGACAGATGTATATCTAGTCAGAGAGCAAGAGTATCTACAAACAGGTCAAGATCAGCTTGAGGATGAAGGAGATGATTTGGTTGGACAATCAATGCCAACAGATCAAGGTGATGAACAGGTTACTGAACCTGCAAGTGGACTAGAAAAGGAGGTTGATCTGGTTGAAATTGAAGTTAGTGAAGTACTTCTCAACTTGAACAAACCCTCTTCCTCATCGGAAAAAGATACAATAGAAGAAACTCCAAAGGAAGTTACCCCGGAGGAGTTACTTTTCACTAAGGAAAATCCGATGGAAGTTACTCCGGAAGAACCCCTCACTACTGAGGATGTTCCTAAGGAAGTTACTTCGGAAGTTGCTTCTGAGGACTTACCTAAGACTATTCCGGACCAAGTTGTCTCGGAAGACAGTCTTAAGGTAGTTACTTCGGATGTTTGTACTAAGACTATTCCTGAGCAAGTTATCTCGGAAGTCAGTCCTGGTGCTGCAACTTCACTTCATGAATCTCCTAAGGCTGCTGATGATGATTCTCTTGATGAGAAAACTATTTCTGGTTTCACTGACTTAGAGAATGACGATCAAAGCACAGGATGCCAAGGTGATGAAATGGATCCTGCTACAAAAGCTTTGATTGATCAAATAGCAAAGGAAGATGTTGAGCTTCAATAGAAACAAAAAGAAGAACAAGAACATAAGGATTGTGCACTATTTGAAGAACAAAAACAACTGCTCATAGAGAATGGTATCTATGAGTATGTCTCAAACAATGCAGATCTGATGCTCTTTATCAATGAAGCCAGGAGAAGATCTGATATGTACACTGAAGAGGATATTGCTAAGGCTGAACAGCAAGGTCTTTCAGAAAAGGTTGACAACTACAGAAGGGTCTTACGGAATGATTACTGGAGAATTCAGATGAAGAGTAATGAAGATAACAAGATCTTCTTAGCTCAATTCAGTGAAGTGCTCAAAAGCAAGGAGTGTTTCTCTGATAAGTGGTTTGATGAAATGAAGGGAGATGACCTAATAAACTGGATGTATATGTTCTTAGCCATCTAGGCTGATCCGGTCAAAGAGATGAATGTCAAGATTATGATGGGAAACCTTAAAAGAATCAACTCTTGTAGATTGTCAAGACTAAGACACGAATATGATGTCATCAGGAAGAGGCAAACTGAAACAGAAAGAGTCTCTGGTGAGAAGAAGCCACCAGGTATGTATGCTCTTTATGACTCAATGCATCCTGAAGGTATTAGCTATTTGAAACAGAAGAAGAGAAAGCCTCTTGTCTCAACTGATCAACAGAAAAAGCCAAGGATCAACATTGTCAAAGAAATGTTTGACACTGTCTCTGATCCTCTTACCTCATCATCTCAACCCTTCACCACATCAACACAACCCACACCCTCCACATTCCAAACTCCAAATCAGCCAATCCCATCTCCACAAACATCACCACCTCCAAAAGAACCAAAGCCTACATAACCTGAAACAGAACCCACATCCCAGCAACCATTAACTATTCCTCCTATCAAACTCACTTTCTCTGGAAGAAAGTAGTCTGTTGCAAGAAGAAAGAAGATTCTGGCAAGTGAATTAGAAGATGAGTCTGAACCTTCTGATCCTCCTAACCCACCTGTTAGCCCAATTAAGCCTACTGATACGCATCCTAACATCATAAGGATTGAGGTGCATAATAGGGAAGACTTACACTACATCTTCATGAGCAATGGGGAGGTGATTAAGAAGAAAAATCTGAAGTTGATTGAATGGGATAATTTGCATCGGAAAGACATCATGAGCATAGTGGGAACTGACAACTTTGTTTACAAGTTGTAACGCTGGTGTAGAGCTCAATTCAAAGCACAAAGAAGATTCAGAGCTCATAATAGTTTTTGGTAGCAACATCTTAGGGGAGACTGTTGGGAATGTTCAGCTCGGCTGAAATTCTCTAAGTAAATATTCCGAAAGAAGTTCCTCCGGAACTTTTCTGTACTAAGTAGTTCCTCCGGAACTTTTCTTTATTTACCTTGGAAGTTTGACTTTGTACACAATTTCAAGTTCCAAGACAGAAAGTTGACAGGAGCAGGTTACTTTAGCCGTCATGTTGTACACTGTTCACCCGATAGGTCTGCTTAACTGTTCATTATACCCATGCGTGTTGGTACAACTTATAGAGTAGATATCATTAGTTTATTTAGCCTAGTTGGCTAAATGGAAATAAAAGAATATCTTTTATTTCCTCCTTGCACTATATATATTAGTTGTATTTTTCATTGTAAAAATGTGCTTATCCGAATCTATTCATCAGTTGTTAACGTTGTAAACACTTGAGAAGTAATAATATTGTAGTGCTTGGAATTTACATCTTGCGTTCATCTACTTTACTTCTTGTTTACTTATTACCTTTACGGATCAAAAGCAACTTTGCATAAAACACAAACAAGTCTGATTCCGTCTTTCTTGTTTGATACCTTCAAGTAACTTGATAGGTTAGTAGTTACTAACCACGATCCAACAGTTTTAGTTCGTTTCACACTGTTGTTTTTAAATATATGATTTTATGTAGATCGCGTGTCATTCTTTATTATATTTATATTTTCTGTATCATTTTTAATTGTTATTCAAGTTTCGTTTTTTCTAATCGTTTAATTCATTTTGGTTTTACACCGTTGTCTATAGCTGTCTAATTTTATCGTTATTTTTACGTCTTTGCTTTGTCTTTTTATATTTCCGTTCTTCCATATAGCGTTTTAACATCTCACTAGTTTATATACCAACGTATCCCTTGGCAATGCATAGTTAACAGTCAATTAGTTGACATACTAGTTTTAAGCTTTTAATTACACTATGTTAGTTATAAAAACTTTTTTGACTTTTAGTTACACTATGTTACTTATAAAAATTTGTTTCACGACATTAAATTACATAAACATCAACCATACCAATAAAGTCAGATTAATAGCACAATAGTATTAGTAGGGTCTGAAGAGAATGAGATGTAAACAAGTCTTACATCCACCCCCAAGGCTAGAAAAACTGCTTCTTGTGAGACTCTCAGCTCCGAACTACACACAAACGCGTCTAAAAAAACCAGACAGATGACACAAAATCAGAGATTAGTATATATCTATAAGGTATTACAAACGTCATAAAATTTTAATCACGCTATATGCAATTTTGTTAAAAGAGAGTATGTATGATATAAAAGATTATAAATGGTTTTGCACATCCCAAGTTTGACAGTTTGTGACACCTATATTCATGAGAAGTACATTATATGTGTTTAAGAATTTATATATAAAATTTTAAATTGAGTACCCTATATGTGTTTAAGAATTTGTTGGAATTTTGGGAGAAAAACTAGTGAAAAATGGGTTTTTTCCCTAAGTGTGGAAATGAGTTTTTCACCAACTTTGGACTAAAATAAAATACAGATAACATAGGTTGTTGCCTCTTTATTTGATAGGTTTGTGTAGTACGTTGTGAGGGCTTTCCAACGCTTCAAACCACGTCCAAATCCGAGCTCGTATGAATGAGATATCGAAGCTCAAAGTTGAGGTCTCGCAACTAGTGAAGCTGCGAAAATTAGAGAGAAAAATGCTAAGTATAGCATGTTAACTCATCCCACATTGGTTGGGGATTGAAACCAAAAGTGGTTTATAAGGTGGGAACCTTACCAACTATTGTTTCCTTTAGTAGGACACATCCCTTGGACCCTGAGGGGTGCGTAGCACCCCTAACTCGCACTCGCACACGCACGCGCGCGTGGTGTGGGCGTATGAGGCGCAATTTGGCGCTTTGATGGCGCACTTTACACTTCGCTCGCATCGCCGTGGCGTGGGCGTATGAGGCGCACTGTGGCGCTTTGATGGCGCACTTTGCACTTCGCACGCTCGCATCGCCGCGAGCCGCTTGAGAGCCGCCTTATTGTTTTTAAGTTCAACCGGAAGTTGGTCCGGTTGAAGACCAGGCGGATAGGTTCAAGCGGACTGTGAGTTGAACCGGAAAAAGTCAGGTTCGAGCGGAACCAGTTCAAGCGGACCTGGGTGGTCCGGGCGGAACTGAGTTCAACCTGAACAGTAGTTCCGGTTGAAGTTCAAGTGGAAAAGGAGCTCCGCTTGGAGTTCAAGCGGAAGTTGAACCGGAAGATCAGTTATTCCGGAAAACAGCTGTTACGCGGAGATTCCTCTGAAATGACAGCTGTAAACGCGTTTTGAGCTAATTAAGGTAATTCTGTGTTAATTAGAAATCAATTTGCATTAAAGACGTTTAATGCAAAGTTTGACTACGAATTAACTTTTGTGTGCTCAATAAGCCACTCCCACCACTATAAATATAGGCTCATTAGTTGAGGCAAAACACACCAGAATTCTTCCTCTCTCTATAAATCTCTCTTCTTCTCCTTCTCCCATTATTCATCCTGTTCGTCAGGTTCTTCGAGAACTCAAAGGTATTTTCAAGCTTAGAGTTATCCCGGCCGTACAATAGGGTTTAGGCGATTGTACTCTGGGAAAGAAAACGGATCTTCGGTAGACCCGGAATTTGTTTTAAGGGACCCGGGTTTTGACCCGAATCCTTCGCCAAGGTTCCTTGGAACCTTTCTCGTTTTCTTAAACAATATCAAAATATTTTTCTCAAATCCTTTTTCTTTTGACTTTCAATTAGTATTTTATCATTCAAACCTTTTCTTGAACTCTCTGTTTCCTTTTCTTTTATTCAAATCACTGTTATTTCATTTCATTTGTATGTAATTTCATTTCTGTGTAATTTTTATGCATTTCATTGTAATGCAATTCTTTATTTCCTTGTAACGTAATTCATTTCCTTGTAATTGTAATAGGAGTAGATCTAATTTCTTTCACTTGTATTGTAATAGAATAGGTTTATTTGATTTGTTGTAATCGCACTAAACAAAAGTATTTATTTTATTTAAATTTGCGAACGGTTTTCCTACAGAATTTATATATAAAATTTTAACATCGAATTTCTTCACCCAATCAGGTTGGTCGGAGATGGAGGGGAATTTTGAAGGGTTGGGTTGTGCGAGGTTATGTACGCCGGTGACGTTTCTTCCGGCGGTGTTGAACCACTCCGACGTATGGCGAGCTCCGACACAACGTTTCTCCAAGTGACTCCAACCAAACCTGTAGTAAGTAACTAAAATGTCAATAGAATTCGGAAGACGGGGTTGTACGTGCCGCAGAGGGAGTTGTACGTACCAAGAAGGAGGTGAAGAAGGCAAAGAAAGCACCAAATCCAAGGATGACGAAGTACCTAACACTTTGATTCAGGATAGCTTTGCCGCCAAAGAAACTGCCTAGCCTCACACAACTGTCGCCGGATGTCTGGTAATACTCGCCGGAGAAATAAAAGTGAGGACAAGTGGCCATGTATGTGTTGCGTTGCGTGTGTGAATAATTAGACTGAGCTATAGTGACAGAACTAACGGGTATAGGAAATTAGGAATGATAGAAAGTCAAACAAGAGATGTGAATATGTGATCAAGTTGTAGGAGGAGTATATACATAGTCATAGGTGCTTTGTGATTCTAAAATAGGTCCCACTAGAATCAAAACCAGAATATTTATTTATATTATATATATATAACATTTATGATTTTTCGCCCACGAGTGCTTTCACTATACTACGTCTCCGCTAATTTTACAAATGGTCACATGTGTAGGTTGTCACGTGGTGTTTGGTTTGTTTAATCCCCCCTTTGTTATCATAGTATATATATCTTACACTCCGGATTACTTTACATATTTGTTTCTAGCCCAGTGGTTTGACGGCTGCTATATAATTGAGAGGTTCCGGTTTTGAACCTCCGCTACTCATTTTTTCTTTAGTTTTTACGCTGCTTCTAACAAAATATTATATACTGTTTTTGCATTATCATTATTAATAGTTCATTTGTAAGAGTGGTTGTTACTATTCTTTCCAGCCAAGATGTCTCAGGTTCAAGACATGTCTACTACTTTTTTTTAGTGGGTTTTGTCAGCATTAATTTATAAAAAAGAATATAAAAATCACAATGACAAATGCATGATCTGTCGTGTATGTATTTTGTTGAGTGTGAATTTTTTGTTTGAGGTGAATACGACTTATTTACTTCAAAACATAAAACAATAAAAAATACACTTTAAAAAAGAAGCTACCGCGGGGGGTATGCATCTTGTTTAAACAAATACAATTACAAGAATTGTGACAACTTACAAACAAAACTAAATACTTGATTTCAATTATCTCATTCAACATTCAAGTCCAACAAATACATTTATACATCAACATTCAATAAATACATCAACATTCAAGGCTCATTGTCTGAAAAAAGAATACATAAACCTGAAAAAGAGTTGGATTCGAGGGCTTCCCTGTTCGAAATCTCACCCCTCGTGCCTTCTGTTCTTACTCGAAATCGCCAATTAGTCAGTCCTGCTGGCTGCTGCTCTTGGTGCTACATGGTCGCTGGCTGCCTGGCTCGCTGCTCTTGCTGAGTTGCTCGACGAGACGACGAATATGACAGTGGCGGAGGTCCTGGTCACTGGTAGTCTGGTCTGCTGCCTGGTTACAGGTCACTAGTTCTTCCCTCTCGTTCTTTTTTGTTCCTTCAAGCCCTAAAGCCGATTTGATTCAAGTTTTTTATTAATTTTAACATTAAAATGTTGTTTACTAAAAGTATCCTTTTATTTAACAGAAGTAAAATATATTCCTCGTCTTAAATTTTTTCAGTAAATGACATAAAAGTTTAAATATAATTTTTAACGGCGACCAACTAAATATATTATACATAATTTTTTTAGTGGTGACCGATTCAGTACATAAATTTTTTTCTATGGTGACCGACTCAATACATATAATTTTTTTTTACCGAATTACACGTATTATCGGTACTTCTGGGCAAAAAATCTGTGGCGACCAGGATTGCTACGAACACTTCAAAAGTTGCGCGCCTAGGTCTGGGGAGAGTGGGATGTAGGCAAACCATACCTCCACCTCAAAGGATGGAGAGACTGCTTTTAAGGAGACGCTCAGATCCGAACTACACACGAACGCGCCTACAAAAACCGGACAATATGATAGACGACACAAAATTAGAGATCGGTATATATCTATAAGGTATTATAAAAGTTACAATATTTTAATCACGTTATATACAATGTTGCTATAAGAGAGTATGTATGATATAAAAGTATATGAATGGTTTTGCACATCCAAAGTTTGTTACAACTACATTCATGAATAGTACATGATATGTGTTTATCCAAAGTTTGTTACAACTACATTCATGAATAGTACATGATATGTGTTTAAGAATTTCAAACAAAACTTAGACTTGTATCTCTACTATTCAATCTCTCTTTATTCATCTTCCTATTTAACAGGACTAATTCAATTTTAATGACACATAATACAATGGCAAAAGCACATGTGATGATGGTCTTGACCGTGTTTCTAGTGTTACTTGTGTGTCATGAGTGTAAGTTAATTTATACTTTCTATTGAACATACCATGTCAGATTTTTAAATAAACATTGATCTAATCACAATATTATTTCTTCAATTTATTTATATATGTAGGTAGTAAATATAAAGACAATGGAATAAGAGCTTTTCAGGCTCAACCACCTAAAAATTGTAAAGTACGTTGTGATTGGAGTCTCGATGGGAACAACTATTGTTGTTGCGGTGAGCTCACGCAAAGCCAGTGCTTCGGAAATGATAAAATATGTGATATAAATTGTAAGCGTAGGAAAAGTTGTTGTCCTTGATAAGTATATTAATATTAATAAGGAATATATATTGAGAATAAAATATCTTTAGTTTGTTGAAAAACTATTGAGTGATCGAATTACAAATTTTGTCTTGTATAGTTATCTTTTTTAAAGCTTTGTTACTAAAGTAAGAAAATAACAATCGTTGTTGTTTATGTTATGTCTTTGTTTCCTCTAACGAAGGTTAGACTTCTCCTTTAAGTGCACTAAATAAAAATGTATTTTAGTCTTTTTATTGGTATTATTCTTGTAATTTTATTAAAATTTTATACTTCAATTAAAATAAACATCCTATTGAAACTATTCTTGTAATAATTCAAACCTCCGCTGGCGTTTCCTCCTTGGCCACACCACAACCTGCTCTTACAACATCATCTACAATTCACCCTAAAAAATATGTAAATGGTTCCGCCAATTAGATCAATATGGTCAGTGAATCATTTTATTGTGAATTTCAATTTCCACATTCCTTTCTTTTTCTTACCCTCTTTTATCAAGTTAGGGCAGAAGCTTATTTTTTTATAACCAGCGGCGGCAACCATCGTGTACTAAATTGAACGACGATTGGCATTTTACAGCCAACAGTGGCGACAACTTGTGTTTTATAATTAACAACGATAGATGCTGTGTGTAGAAGGTAATGTTGTAAAAATAGGCTTAGGCGGGCGACTACTCTATGAGCATTTGGACTTCGAAGGGTTGCCGAAGCGTCATTTAATAAATCGGTTGAGGCAAATTGGAATCTGTCAAACTCGGTCCAACTTGAATCAAGTAGGAAAAATCAGTCAAACCCGAAAAAAAAATAAAAATCCAAATTTTTCTAAAGAATATAAATAAATTTTACAAATTTTAAAAATTTAAATAAAACTATGTTAAACTCCGGAAAAATCGATCAACCTTGCCTGGAAGAGTGTTTTTTAATCATTAAGTTATTTTATTCATGCATTTTAAACATGTATTCTATTGATATTAATGTATTTTGTTGTGAATATTGATATGCTGAAAGTGGTCTTATAAAACTTAATAAAATCTAACCTAAAACACGAGTTAAAAACACTAGAAAACCCTAACCAGACCAGGCACAACATGCAAGTCTACCTATTTAGTGTAATATACCTTAAGGAAGTCTGGATATTGAACCAATAGAGACACTCGTACACCGAAACTAGACTCGAAAAGTGACTTAAAATAAACTAAAGAAAAGACTAGAAATTGGTAACACTTTAGACGTAATTAGACATGCTTTGGCCTAATAGGTTACGACACTCTCACCAAGAATTCCCAAATCGGCACCCTGGTCCAT
Source organism: Deinandra increscens subsp. villosa (assembly GCA_039602395.1). Lineage (NCBI taxonomy): Eukaryota > Viridiplantae > Streptophyta > Magnoliopsida > Asterales > Asteraceae > Deinandra > Deinandra increscens. Next base: position 695,535 of record JBCNJP010000009.1, on the reverse strand, counting down.
CGATAGATTTTGATTTGTGCGCGGTGCATTTCTAGATAGAAAACTTAGCCACTGGTGTTTTCACCCTTCAAGTCAATACATGTCCATTATGTGCAAAGTATCATCGAATAAACAATTTTGGTTACAAACGTTGTGAAAAGACGAAGACTTACTAAAAGTAGGAACTTACTAAAAGTGGAAATTACTAAGAACAAAACTTAGTACCGGTGTTTTCACTCTTCCAGTTAATACATGTCCGTTATGTGCAAAGTATTATCAAATAAACAATTTTGGTTAAATACATTATGAAAAGACGAAGACTTACTAAGGCGGAAATTACTAAGAATTAAACTTACTAAACTAGGAATGTAAAGACACCTAAACAACTGACAACGACAACCTGAAAGAAAGATGAAAACAAGAATAGAAGTACTATCTAGGCTAAGAATCCTACTTGTAACTGTAGGATCGGTATTAGTTAGACTTTAACTAAACAAGAAACCCTCTACTTGTAAATATAACCCTGCGGAATTAAAGTTATACTTCACTTTACTTGAGTAGATTTTAGTTCTCTTGTATAAGGTAGTGTTTGATTTGCATAAATATAGTAACAACGAAGTAAGAAATACTCGACACAACTTGCATTAACTCAAAGTTACACTATTACAAGGTGATCAAGAACCGTGTGTAAACTAGAGCTAACTAATTTTATATATAGTGTTGATGAGATCAATGACAGCCATTGATCTCGAATGATCTAATCTAAACCGTTAATACAAGTCAAATACAAACTAACAAAAGAATAATCTTCAACAATTGGAATATCTTGCGTGTGATCAGCATCATACTGCTTTAGGAGAGTGGCTTTGATAGATTTGGAAGCAACCGAGAAGCTTTTGCAAGATTGGACGACTGAAAAGACTTCTTAGGGAAAAGTCCGGTTGAACTCATTATCTGGTGGATAATCGAGTTCACCCGGAATATTCGCTAACAGACAAAATTGCTTCTTCCGGTTGAATTGTCAGTTCCGCTTGAACTTGAGACTTCCGCTCGAACTTCAACTTCAACCGGAACTCTTCAAAATTGGCTTTCAGCGGGAAATCTTCAAAGCGATATTCCTTACAATCTCCCCCTATGCTGATGCTGTCAAATTATTCTTCAACTTCGAAGTCTATCTCCAAAAATTGACTTGTACCAAAAAAATTCTTCTCCTTGACCTACTTGTCCAAGGACTTGATGTTGGCATCTAGACTTTGAGAAAGCTCTTTAGAGTTGGTTTTGGTCACCTTCACATGTTTGAATGATTCCCAATCTCTTTCACTCCATTCAGTCTGAACTGAAATGGATTCATGAGCAGTGAAGGTGTCATCGGCTCTGTGCACATAAAACAACTTCTCTTCTTCTTTCCCAAATGATAAATTTGATATCACTGACAGGCTCTTCTTCTTCTTCCACTGGGTCATCATCTAAGTTGCTCCTGTAGAGCATTCCACATTCGAGCACTATTGGTTCAATGTGAAGCCTTAACAGGTGCTCAGCTCTTGATGGACTTAGAATTTCTCTAAGTTTCAGAATGATGTCTGTCATCTGTAGTGCAGAAAGAAGTGTAGTGGCCTTGTGAGCATTCACCACTTGAGTTGTGTCATTTTCCAAATTGAAAGTGAAATCAAAGTTATCTTCATTCACTGTCCACCCAATAATTTTGTTCTTTCTGGGTGGCCCTCTTCTCCTTTGGATTTGATCTTTCTTCTTCTTGGCATGCATCAATATTCTTTTTTTCATCCTTCCCCCTTCATCAGAATCACTTCCTGATTCTTTCACAGCAAGTGCTTTCCCTTTGCTGAGGATGAAGAAGGACCAGGTTGAACTTGAGTTGGTTTAGCAGGGGGTATACGAGCATTGGTGGTTGAGGGTTCTCTGATGGTAAGTGGTGGCAGAGATGTTTGAGGTGGTGGTCTACTAGCTTCGGGTGTAGGGCTGGAAGGAAGAGTTGGTGGGAAGATGTCTGAAAAGTCTATGGTAGGTGCATGCTTCTTCTTGAAGGGGATAATTGGAGTAAAATTGTCTGTTCTGTACTTTAGGTTTGAAAGTTTGGTGGCTACCTTCTTGGATATTGAGGGTGGCTTATATGGTATGATGGCAAGTGACTGAGATGCTGATGGAACAGTTGTAGGTGTAGGGTTTGGGTTATAGATAAAGGAAGGCGGAGGTAGGATATCTACATCATTAGTAAATTCTAGTTTGACATTTAAGTTAGCTGCAATACCTGAAGTGAATTCTGAAGGTGGAGGCAACACCAGGTTTGAGTTTACGGCAGCTACATCACCTTTGAGCTCTTGAAAGATTGAATCAGTTAGATTGCAATGCTCCCTAACATTCATCTGAGATACTTCTTCCTCTGATTTCAAACTTCTGACAATCAGGACCCTCTTTACCTTCTTCAACATCATGTAGTTCTCATTATTCTTCACCAACTTGGTGGGCATCTGGGAGGCAATAGAAATTAACCTTTGCCTTTCAGCCTCAGTCATGGCATCCTGATTGTATTCCCTCAGTCTCCAGTTGAAGGACCTCTTCTTTGCTTCTTCAAGCAAATTTTCAATAACCCAATCTTGTGAAAATAGATCCAATTCTTCTTGAAGTTCTTTTGCTAACCTTTCATCTTCAGCAGCCATTCTGGCATCTTCCACCATTTTATTCACAGCTTCTGATTCACGAGTTTGAACAACCTGCTGAATAGTTATGATATTTGCAGGTTGAACTAGCTCTTCAGCTTGAATGTGCTCTTCAGCTTGAACTTGCTCTGTGCTCCTCATAGCTATTAATGCCTCAGCTATGCCCTCAGCTTCATCACTTAACTGTTCTTCCGGTTGAACCTCAGTAAATTGATTAGGTCCAAATATCGACTGACTGAGTCCATATACTGGATCAGGAGCATTTTCATCGATCAATACATATTCAACCTGGGTTTCTGTTTCCGGTTGAACTACAGTGAAAGCTTCATGTAGACCTTCAGTCACCACCTAAGGTTGGGTGACTTCAGGTTCTTTGTCTGTTTATTCTAACACCTCAGTTCCTTCACCTTCTCCTATCACGTTCTCATCACCTCCTTCAGTCATAGTTCCCATTGCCAAGGTTTCAGTGTTGTCTTCAAGATTTTCAGGAGCTGCCTTGCTGGTGGAAGCAATGCTCTTCTCCGCTTGATCACTAGCTCTTTTAGCCGGAAAGATGACATCCTTCAGCAGCCTGGTGATCATGTTTATATGCTCAGGGAGAGCACCTGCAACCAACATTGACTACTGAACCAGTTCAGTGAGATTTGGGTCTTCAAATGGTGAGATAGCTATGAGTTGGCTACTCTTCACATTCATCCAACTCTCTTCGACTGAAAAAGGTTGAACACCAATTTTCTTGCAAGCTATGACTCTAATTTCAGCTGGAATTCTGTCAGTTTCTTCTATTTCAATCATGGCAAGTGTTGAAGTCAGCTTCTCCCCCAATTTGACAGTATCAGCTTCATCCACATCTCTATTTGGGTTTGAAGGACCTGCTTCAGCTTGGACAGGAACTCCCTTGACTATGGAAGCAAAAGTTGCATTCAAAGAGTCAACCTGTGTTTGGAGAGTTAGGTACAATTTCGTCAAATCAGGTAGTGTATAGTTGTCCTCAACTGGCTTTTTACGAGTATCCCGGGACAAAACCAAGTTATCAATCCGAGATTGATCAACCCTGGTACCCATGGCTTCTTGGCACCTGGGATTCTACTCAACTGTTTCAGAAGCCCTTGGTTCCAATGAAGGACCCGTGGGTGCTGATTCAGAGAAAATTGCCGCAAATTGGGTCTTATCTATATTACTGCTGACACCAGGGTCCAGTGGGGACACATGGGCAGCAACAGCCCTTTCTGCATGGATCTCTTCATCACTCCTGAGATTCACCTCCGGTGAAGAGTGGGGGTTCACTGCAGTAATGTTTAGATCCATCAGGCTGTTCTCGTGTAATGAGGCAAGTGAGTTAATAACACCTTCATTTGGATCCAGAGTGATTGCAGTGTCACTCTTGGGTGATAGGGGATGTAGGGGTGAAAACCTTTCAGATGGGGATTGTATATCTGTTTCTATTGACTCCCCCTCAAAAGAAGGTTCATCCCTAAGAGAAAATTCCAGTCTAACTAGCTTCCGCTTGGGCTTTTTGCCTTTAGCGAGGCTTGAAGCTTCAGGTTGGTTGGTGGTTATAGGTGGAGGAGACCTAAAGACCACATTTCATTGTCTTTTGAAAATGACAGGTGGGGATTCGGATGAGGAAGTGGCAGTGGTGGTAGTTTGAGTGGAAGCTTTCCTCTTTTTGGAATGATAGGTTTTTAGACTAGAGGAAGCAGGGACAAATGTGGGATCAGAACTATTGGGTTTGTAGTCCTGTCATCTTGAGCAGGTTGCTCAACTGCAGCAACAATTTTCGTTTGAACCTCAGCCTGAGCAGGTTCATCAGGAAACTGCCTTGGAATTGGCAGGAATTGGTCAGTATCCCTTCCAAGAAAAACTGACTTGTTTAAAGCTAAATTTGAGAAGGTTTTCTCATTTAGGAGTTTCGGTTGTAAAATTGAACCTCCCAAAACAATTTGGGGGTATTCCTCCCTGAGAATGCAAGTCAAAAACCTGGGATATGTATAAACCTATTCTGGTGTAATGTTTGTTTTTAGGCCTTTGAAAATTAGTTTAGAAAAATTGAAATTTTGACCTTTAACCACAACAAAGAATGTTGATGCTTGTTCAGCAGCGAGTTTATCAAAACCGCATTTCTTGGGAGTTAAGCAGACCAAGAGGGTGTGGGCCAAAAACCTCCATTTATATGGCAGTTGCCCCTTCTTGATGGTCTTGCTTCCCATTGAACCGCCGTAACCAATATCTCTGAATAGAGGTAGGTACACTTGTGAGTCAACAAACGCATAGCCATCGTCATCCCTTAGTTTCAACACTTTTCTAATTTTGGCTTCATCTATCTCCACTATTGTGCCTTGAACTGTTGACACAATCTTCTCACCACCGCCATTACCTTCAGCAACCCTAGCATGACACTAGAATTCTTCCATGATTTCTTCAAAGATCACCGCTTCAACTGTCAGCGCGTGATGAAGATGTGAGTTCTTGAGGAAGTCAATCATGCCGTTGTAAATGTCAGTTTTACTGGGTGCTTCAAGATAAGCCACCAGGTTGTGTTCCTCAGGAAACTTTGAATCACTGGCAGGCTTCTTGCCACTCGAACTCGCCTTGGGAGCCATTGTTGATGTAGAATTTGAGAGAAATTTACGGTTTTGGGGAAGTTATGGAGAGAGTTTGGGAGTAATTTCGGAGCGGGGTTTGAGAGAATGGGGAAATGACGGTAATTTAGGGTTTTTTACCTTTTCCGTCGGTGATGTGGAGGAGAGAGGTTTTAACACAACCGTTCAGTAACTGATGTGACTGGTGCTTTATGGGTTATACGGTATAACACGTTAAAGCATGTCATTATCTAAAAGGATATTTACTGAAAACTCGGATATTTAATGGTTAAAAACTTAATGGGTAATTAAATGTGTATCAGCTTAAAAGGATGTGCCTTCCGGATAATTTAATAAAGAGTGACTTTGACTTGTTGACCCGGAAGTTCAAGTGGAACCCATTTTCTCATTTATTTTAAAAACCAAATTTCTTCCGTTTGAACTTCAAGCGGATAATTTTTTTTGCTTGGAAGAATTGTTTTCAAAAACTTTTTCCATACAATTTACAAAGCATTTTTCCGGTTGAAGTTCACCTGGAGATTTTCAAAAGTTTTATTCTCGCAGGTTGAACCGGAACTTGGACCGGAAACCAAAACACATGATTTTTGAAAATTTGTGTTATTTTTTCATAGTTTAACAGCAGTTACTGACTATGAACTGAAATGTTTTTCTAATTAACACAAGGAATTTTCATTTTTTCTTTTCTTTTTGTATCAAGAGACGGGCTCTTGAGCACATGCCTCTCTTTTATTAAAATTGTGAAAAGTATTGTGTTAGTCAAAGTTCATCATCTCAATGGCTATGATAAGGTAGAAAAATCTTGCCTCATCAAAAGCTTTGGTGAACAGATCAGCCAGTTGATGATCAGTATGAACTTTGAATAACTTAATCAGATTCTTTTCTGCACAATCTCTAATAAAGTGATACCTTATATCAATGTGCTTTGTTTTGGAGTGCTTGATTGGATTGTTGATGATGGATATGGCATTGTTGTTGTCTCCAAAGATAGGAGTTTCCATGAAGGTGATCCCATAATCAAACATCTAATTTTGGATCCAAAGAACTTGACTACAGCAACTTGAGGTAGCAATGTATTCAGCTTCAGCTGTTGATGTAGAAACACAAGTTTGTTTCTTGCACTGCCAGGAAACAAGTCTTTCACCCAAGATTTGACATCCTCCTGATCTTGATTTCTTGTCTATGTCACATCCTTCGTAGTCACTGTCAGTGAATGCTCTGAAGGAGAAATCAGAATTCTTAGGGTACCACAAACCCAATTTTGGTTGACCCTTCAAATACTTGAAAATTCTTTTGACAGCTAGCATGTGAGACTTCTTTGGTGAGGACTGATATCTTGCACATAAGCAAACACTGAACATGATGTCAGGTCTACTTGCAGTGAGATATATCAGTGATCCTATCATTGTCCTATACATATGTACATCCAATGGCTTCCCACTTGAGTCACTTGTTAATTTGTTAGAAGTGGAAATAGGAGTTTTTGCACTTGAACATGCTTGCATGTCAAATCTCTTCAGCATATCATGAATATACTTTGACTAGTTCAGAAAAATCCCAGCTGCAGTTTGCTTCACTTGTAATCCCAAGAAGAATGTTAATTCTCCCATGGAACTCATTTCAAATT
>JBCNJP010000009.1:657363-688154 GCA_039602395.1 Deinandra increscens subsp. villosa | reverse complement strand
TTGCGGGTGATCAACATCATACTACTTTAGGAGAGCGGCTTTTATAGATTTGGAATCAACTAATAAGCTTTTGCAGGATTGGACGACTGAAAAGACTTCTCAGGGAAAAGTCCGATTGAACTCATTATCTGGTGGATAATCGAGTTCACCTGGAATATTCGCTAACAGACAAAATTGCTTCTTCTGGTTGAATTGCCAGTTCCGCTTGAATTTGAGACTTCCGCTCAAACTTCAACTTCAGCCGGAACTCTTCAAAATTGGCTTTTAGCCGGAAATCTTCAAAGAGATATTCCTTACGGTAACTATCGGTTTCGCTCGGCTATGAATAAATTTGGATCCCACATCAGAGAGCCACGAATCAACCTAATCCCGTCTCAAGATATATGAAGGCCCGGGTTTAAATTGTGTAGACTTTCCCACCACAAAAAGTAAAAACTCATATGTCTAAAAAATTATGGAAATGAATGATGGGTGAAGGAATTGAGCATTTATTCATCGTTTGTTATTATTTTTATTTATATATATTTTCAGAACATAACGTAGTGGGACTTCAATCAAGCTATACCTCAAAGGGTAGCACACAGGCTTTAGTTCTTTATTCTTTTCTCTTCTCAGTTTTTCGCATTAGTGAACCTAACCGAGTGGTGTTTCAATCGAGCTGTTAACCCAAAGGGTAAGCTTCAGTTCTTTATTCTTTTCTCTTTTTTCGCATTAGTGAAGCTAACCCAGTTGTGTTTCAATCGAGGTATGTTGGGAATGTTTAGCTCGGCTAAAGTTCTCCAAGTCAGAATTCCGAAGGAAGTTCCTCCGGAACTTTTCCTGTACTAAGTAGTTCCTCCAGAACTTTTCCTTAGTTACCTCGGAAGTTTGACTTCTCACACAGTTCAAGTCCCAAGACAGAAAGCTGACAGAGCAGTTCACTGTCCTCCATGCTTTACACTGTTCACCCGACAGAGCTGCTCAACTGTTCACAGTACCCACGCGTGTTAGTATAAAAAATTTTGGAGTAGATATGATTACTTTATTTAGCCTGGTGGCTAAAAGGAATAAAATAATATCTTTTATTTCCTCCTTGCACTATATATATTAGTTGTATTTCTCTTGTTTATTTTTGATGTGTGTTCTTCTCGTTCATCAACTCTAACATTTGTAAACACTTGAGAAGTAATAATATTGTAGTTCTTGAAATTTATATCTCGTGTTCAACTACTTTACTTCTTGTTTACTTATTATCTTTTCGGATCAAAAGCATCTTTGCTTAGAACACAAACAAGTCTGATTCCGCCTTTCTTGTTTGATACATTCATGTAACTTGATAAGTTAATCGTGTTTAACCACGATCCAACAAGTGGTATCAGAGCTTTGGCTCTTGTTTTATAAAGTTTTAAAGAATTTTCGAAAACTTTTCTTACGTGAAGGTGTTATGTTTGCTTTAGATAAGACTACTTAAAATTCTCGATCTCTGAAAATGAGTGAACTTAGAAATGACTGCACTAACAAACCATCTACATTTACTCCTGATGAATTTGACAACTGGAAACTTAGAATGGAAATTTTCTGTAAAAATACTGACCACAAAATGTGGACTTCCATTCACTCAGGACCACAAGTCATTACAACCAAATCTGTAACCAGTCCAGGCGTTGACCTAATTAAAATGTATGAGAATTATTTTAATGATGACCATAAGACCTAGGAAGGTGACTACAAAGCTTTGTGGGCACTCCAGGTAGTTCTTCCTAATTCCATACTCATTGGCTTTAAGAGATGCAAAACTGCACATGATCTTTGGAAAGCTCTTATTGAAATGTATGAGGGGACAGATGAGGTTAAGGAGAATAAGAAAAATGTTTTAAAACAAAGATATGAAAACTTTTGTCACAAAAGAGGTGAAACCATGTCTGAACAATATTTGAGATATGTGAAACTTATAGATGAACTGCAAGGTGTAGATGTTAAAATAGAAAATGCTGATATAATCAGAAAATTTATAAGATCTTTACCTGAAGTTTGGACAGTCTATACAGTTAGCATAAAATATAGCCATCTCAAAACTTTGAAATTAGAAGATCTCTATGGGATGTTGAGTGCACATGAGTTGGAGATGAATGAGAAGTCTGGTGTAACATCTAACCAGACATCATCTGCCAAAGGCACTTTGGCCGTCATCATTGCTCACTCAGAGAAATATTCTGATCAGGAACCACATATATCTTTTCCTGAGTCTCCTAAAGGAAATGAAGTTTCATACTTTCAAAACATTGCAAATGTTGCTAACAGTTCATACACAGGGTTCACTAGATGTCACACCCCGGTCAAAGGATTTGGGTGTGAGCGAGACGGAATCATAGTCGCAGATATACAGAACAACTTCTACTAAATTCAAACGTCATTTAAAACATAACACCATTTATGTTGCAGCGGAAAGTTGTGGTGAAATGATAATGTCTTACATTTGAATAAAAGTCTTGGATTGATATTGAAATCATAAATCAGTTTATTTAAGATAGGTCGGGACTACGACTCCAGTGAAGCAGGGTTGAAAGTTACAGTGAAGCCCCATTTGCACGTCTTCCATGATAAGCTTAGATACCTGAGAAATCATGAGTTTTAAAAGGTCAACATAAAGTTGGTGAGGTTCACAGGTTTATGATTCTATGGTAAGTTTATAAAAATAGTTTACAGTGTGTTGGAATAACAGTTTACGGCATGTTGGGATAACAGTTTACGGCATACTTAAATGTTACGTTGGTTTACTGTCGTGGTTGTAAGATCCTACCATGAACCTCAAATTCGAATACTAACGGATTACCCACTCATAGCATTCTATCCCAAGAATACCGAACAGGCAAGAATAACTGACGTGTACCCCTTGACAATATACGAAGTTAGGATTGGAGCTACCAATCTGGGCAGGGTTGTCAACCCAAATAGATCTATTCACTAGTTATCGTTTCGAGCAGAACTAATCGAATTCAATTAATAGTGGGATTCAGTTGTACTAACGTTGATAACGATAAAGTACCAGTTGTTTGGGATACAGAATGGAACATGTAGTCATACGGCTAACAGGTAAACCATAACATTAAGTAAAAAGCAGTTTATCAGTTCATGATTTCTCCCCCATAAGTGTAAAACAGTTGTAAAGAAAAGGGGCCGTGAAACTCACTTGATTCAGTGATGATGATGGATTGCCGAGTGGCAACTAGCAAGTAACGTCCTAATAAAACATAAGACAACATTCATAAGGGTCCACTTAATCATTTGAGTAACGAACGTTACCCAAATGATACCGGTCAAGTCTTGACATATAATCCCGTTTGTAGCGTTTGAAAACCCGTTAGTTAATCAGTTTACAATCAGTAAATGCTAATGTTCACATATAAAAGCATTTATGTAATTTGGATACAAGAAATGAGCATGCGATCACGTATCATGAAGGCCAGTTCAATCAAGTCTTGAATATTGTTTTAAATAATAATATTTATTATTATTTTTAAGTTCGCTCGATCGATTGAATAGTTAATCGCGGTAAGTTATAATATATATAACCAGAGTTGATAATTATTATTGAAATAATTATTCTAACTTGTTGGAATAATTTATCAAATTATTACAAGTTACACAAGTAGGTTAATATTAAAGGTTATTTTAATATTAAACTCATGTTAGGGAAAATTAGGGATTCCATGTTAATATAATTATAATTATTATTAAAATAATTATCATTAATAATCATGATGAGTTTAACTCAATTTAGGGTTTCTAAACTCATACGGATAATTATTTGTCGAAAACAATTATTTACGTTTCGATACGTCGCAAAACGTTTTTAAAACGTTTAAAGATTTCGTTTCAATTTCAAGCGTTTAAAAATAAACATTTGATCTGGTTAAAACGTTTTGATTATTTTGATTCATTTAAAATAATCAAAAATGTTTAAAATATGTTTTTCATAATTTCTATAAGTCTTTTGATTTTATTTTTATAAAATCATTTTTAAATAACTTTATTTATCAAATAAAGTTAGGGTTTTAAATTAAAGACTTATTATAGAAAATTCCCAACATAAAACATTTTCCACTTTTTGTATAAAATTCAAGATTTATACTTTTTATGTCAAGTGACACAAATATGCTCCTTATCATTTTTGTATTTATATATAAAAATATATTTATATATTTTTATCCATTTTATTTTCTATAAAATCCAAAACAAGCATTTTAAGTCTTGTTTTCTTAGAAATCATATTTTTATAAAATGTGACAATTTTATATATAAATTCCATGATGTCATTTTATGGTTTTAAAATCCAAGTAATTTTTATAAAATTACTAAATTAATAAGTTAACCATAATAAATTCATTTAAAGGTTTCTAAGCTATCATTTTATGTCCAAAGTTTATATAACACTCCTAATGTCCAATTAAGTCCATAAGTGTCACTAAGCATTATACTTAGTCCATGATAACCATCATTAGCATATATTAGGTTATAACCAAGATAAATAACAACATAAATTTACAACTAACAATCTTAGCATTTTATAACATATTACTACATGATTTTAACAACACTTAACCATTTATAACTCTTAGCATATAATAACATCAAATTTTAATCATGCTAACACATAAATAATCATCATAAAATCATGCTAATATTGATAGATAACATAACATCATTAACAAAACCCTCATTTCCAAACCTTATAATCTTAAGGTTTTTAAGGAAAATAAACGAAAGAAAAAGTAGTTCGGTTATACGATTGTTAGAAAAGCTTCACGTTGTAACGGTTCGTTGTCAAGACTCGGGAATCGTTTGGGTCGTTTAAATCGTGTAAAACGTAAACGATAATCGTTTAATGGACTCACAAAGGAGAGGAAAGAGGGTGGCGGTCGGCTCGGTGGTCCGTGTCTGCAACAACAGCTCCGGCGGCGGCAGGTCAGTAGCTCCGGCGGCGGCACAGTGGCGGACAGCAGGAGAACACAGCAGTAGTGGCGAAGGTGGCGGTGGGGCTGGGTGGTTGTCGCCGAGAGGAAAGAAAGGAGGAAAGGGGAAGGTGGCGGTGGCTGTGGTGGATGTTTGCGGTGGCTGGACAAGAGCAGCAGCAGGAGCACCGCAGCAGCAGCAGCTCCAGCGAGAGCAGCAGCTCCGGCAGCCGCAGTTCCAGCAGGTGGCGATGACAGTGGAGGTTAACAGTGGCAGCGAAGAGGGTGGCGGCTGTGTGCTTCCGAGGGAAGAAAAGAGAGGGGCTGAGTGCAGTGTTTCATAGCTGTGGTGGTGGTGTGGGGCTGCCGGGAAGAAGAAAAGAAGGAGGGAGGATGGCTGCGGTGGTTCATGGTTGTGGTTGTTTGTTGCTATGCTGCCGAGAAAAAAAAAATGAAGGTGGTGGTGAGTTGTTTCTTTCACGGCAGTGTAGAGAGGGAGGTGCTTGGTTGCTTGTGATCAAACAAAACAACAAAAGAATTTGAAAGGGGAAAGGAGATGGTGGGTGGTGGTGGTGTGCAGCCATGAAAAGGCAAAGGGGGAGGAAGGTGGTGGTTGTGTACTTGTGTTGTTTGTTCACCGAGAAGCAAAAGAAAAAGGGAAAGTGTGAATAGGGTGTGAATGTGTAGGTTAGTAGGTTGGGTTGGGTTGGTGAATGGTGTGGTGAAGAGCATTGTGTAGTCACTATCAAGTACAATGTGGTAGGAGCAAGATGTGGCTAAATCATATTCACAATTCTTATAAAAAAAATTCTCCTAACTCTTTTTATAAAAACAACCAACAAGTAGGTGATTTTTCCTAATAAAAGTTTGTCATCTTTTATAAATTATATAAGGCATAATACACAATGTGTAAATTCTAATAAATATATAAGGATTTAGGAGGAAGTAATCCTTAGTTTTTATAAATAAATAATGTATAAAATCTTTACAAGTTTATAACAATTTTTATAAAAATTAGAGGTGATGTCAACTTTTATAAAAATGAAAAGTTGATGGGCCAATAATATTTAAAATAATCCATTGGGCTTGGGATTTATATTGGGCATAATCATTTAGAGGAAAAGTGGATCGGGCCGGTTCGTCGGTTATGGGCCTTACGGGCCCAAACGGGACAGCCGGTTCAAGGCCCGGGCCCGTTGTGCATCAGTTGAGGTTACGGATCGCCACGACCATTCGAAATATTAAGTTTGAGTAACGGGTTAAGGTTTCGGGCTCGGTTTCATTGTTTGAGACTTATTGGGCCTATTGGGCCAAGTCGGGCCCAATTAGATTAACGGTTGAGGTTTAGGCTTAAGTCCTGACAACGATTTCAGTTTGTGACGTTTTTATTTCATAAAAATAATTGTTTAAGTTGATTATAAAAGTTTTCCAGAAATCAGTTGCGTTTTTCAGTTTTTCAGACGGGTCACGGATAATGTTTTCAATTTGCCAGTTTGTAACAGTTTTAAGCTCGACCGTTCATATTGTTTAAAACCGAATAGTTTTAGACGATCGGTCGCTTATTAGTTTGACGTGTCGATTATATAAACGTTCGACACCAGTTCCGGATAAATATAAATATACATTTTATATTTATTTTTCTTGTTATTGAAGTTCCATGATTGACACATGAAATCGTTATGTTTTTAACGGATATACGCTTCTAGTACAAACGCGGGATTAGGTATACGTCATCAGTTAACAGTCAAGTACAGTAATTAACAGTTTAAACAGTAATCAGATCGGTTAATGCACATTAATGCTTAATTAAAAGTCAAAGTAAAGAGGTTTGACCTAGGGTTTTTGGACGAGGTGTCACACTAGATCAGATCTTAAATGCATAAGTGCAGATGATCTAGAGGAGATTAACATCACAACGCAGCTTGCTATGGTGTCACTGAGGGCACAAAGGTTCTATAAGAGAACTGGAAGAAAGTATAATGGAGCCAAGAATGCTCCCATAGGCCTTGACAGATCAAAAGTCAAGTGTTACAACTGACATCAGTTGGGACACTTTGTCAGGGAATGTTCTCAGCCAAGAAGAGATGGTGGGTACAATGCAGAAAAGAAACAAGAATACACCAAACCTAGCTCTTCTTCAGGCCTAACTCCACCAAAGCCTGCTTTCAACCAAAATCATGCAACTGTTGCTTTTGCAAACCAAACAGGGTTTGTAGACTGGGAAGATTTGATGAGTGAGTTTGCTCCAACCAACCATGCCCTGATGGCCAGTGGTTCTTCACTTGCAAATTCAAAGGTAAACTCAAACTCCACAACTGAACTTTAAAATGTGTTCTGCACACCGAGGTGCATGGAACTGGTTGAAAAGTACAAGAAGCATAATTTGTCACTAATAGAAGAAATAACAAATTTAAATGAATTGAAAGAGTACTAAAAAATGGCAGATATAGCTTATTCAACCAAAACTGATGAACTGAAACAAACCATAGGGCTTATGAAACATCAACAAACTGATTTTATAACACAAATGGATGATGTTGTAGCACAACTGAAAATTTAAAAGAAGCAAAATGAGGAATATGTGTTAGATAATCAAACCCTGAAAGACCAGCTGCGGGAAGCCATAAGCAATGTTGATAAGTTTCAGATTGCCAGTGAAAAGGCACAAAAATTATGGCATGAACATACACACGGGAAGGGAGGGGTATCTTTTAGAATAGTGGAGAATCCTGATTCTTACACTAGTCTTGTAACTCTACCTCTCAAGGAAACAAATGTTTCCTTGACTACTGACCCAATGGAGAATGGTCCTGTAATTGAGGATCTCTCCAATAAAATTGATTGTGTGAAAAAGGATGATGACATACCAATTGAAAATCACATTGGTTTTTCAAAAATCAAAACAGCATCAACCAACATCCCTGCTGAGGTTGACAATTTGAAAATCTAAGAACCAACTTTTAAGGTTCCACCTTCAAAATTTCCAGAAATTAAGGATGTGACAACTGGAACCAAAAGTAGAGACTCTGAAAGATCTTAGTCGTCAGGATCTATTACTCAAAAGGTTAAAAAATCAAAACCTGTTTTTAATCAAATCACCAATCAACTGTCACCAAAATACCAGGATTCCCACAATCCTGTGAGGGAATGTATCATTTGTGGTGAAATGGGACATGTTGCCATACACTGTTCTTTCAATCCTTTTAATTAGATAATTAACAATGATAACATTTCTCCAAATAGAAATCAAAATCTGTTTAACTCAAAAAGTCAAAAGGATAACAAGAAGGTGTCACCAAAAAGATCACAAGGTGATCAACGGCAATTTGGTAAAACACAACAAGTTTGGGTGGGAAATGAGAAGAACAGCAGCTTCTCACAAGTGAAAATAAATATTTTTCCTCAAGAACAAAATTCCGCATGAACTTCATTTCTTCCGGGAGAACTTTCCTCCGGAAGAAGTACAGTTCCCTTGAAACATTTCAAAAACATCAGATCTGCAAGACCTTCAAAACAAAGATCTAAATTTCTACCCACTGAGTTTGTGAGTCAAACTCATCCCTTTTACCAAGGTGGTTCACGAGCAAAAACTGCTCCTCATGAAAGAAAAGAATTTTCTGAACAGTATGATATGCTTGATCATCCTACACAAGTGAGTTCCTATGGAACTCGGTTTTCACATACTGAAATTCCCAATGTTGCCTCTCAACCAAAATTTGAAAATGCAAAACAAACAAGCAACAGAAAGTACTCGAAAAGAAGGCTTTTATAAAGAAATATGGTTTTCATAAATGGCAAAGTTATAACAAGAGTGTAAATGAGAAAATGGTCAACTTTTCAGAACATGATGACCTCATAACTGAAAATCAAGGACCTGATCAACTTGTTCTAAGAAATTACTTTTATAATGATGCCATGGGAAGACCGAAGACCACAAAGGCTTGGGTCTCATACTCCAACTAACCATGTTGTTTACCTGTGTAGGGGCTACCTAATAAATCTCAAGCAAATGTTTGGGTTGTAGATAGTGGGTGCTCCAGTCACATAAAATGTAATAAAAATCTTCTAGAAAATACAAAAAGATATGATGGAGGTCCCGTTGCTTTTGGAAGCAATGAAGGGTACATTACTGCACGTGGTAATGTATCAAATCGAAGTTTTACTCTTGACAAAGAAAGTCTTGTCAATGTTCTGAATTTCAACCTATTGAGTGTATCATAAATTTGTGATAAGAACATGAATGTTTTGTTCAATGATGAAGAAGCACTAGTACTTAAGCCTGGTTTCAAAATTCCTGCTGAAATGATTTTAATTAAAGCAAAAAGACAGGATGGCTTGTACGTACTTGATATGACAAATGCTACATCTCATGATAGCAACACTTGTTTGATATCAAGAGCTTCTATTGATGAGTCTGACATTTGGCACAGGAGACTTGTACATGTTAATTACAAAACCATGAACAAACTTGACAATTTAAGGTTGGTTAATGGCTTACCAAATAAACATTTTAACTATAATGAACATTGTACTACTTGATAAAAAGGTAAACAACACAAGTCTTCTCATAAGTCCAAATCTGAAAATTCAATTTCTCAACCCTTAGAATTGTTGCATATGGATCTCTTTGATCCCACAAGGGTAATGAGTTTGGAAAGTATCCGGTATTAAGCTAAGTTTGCTGAAAAGGCAGATGATGGCTACATGGTTGGATACTCTGGAGTTGCTAAGGCATACAGAGTATACAATCTCAGAACTAAAATTATTAAAGAGTCAATAAATGTGTTTTTCAATGAAAAATCTACAAATAGGTTTAGTTCTGAACCCTCATGGTTATTTGATATTGATTCACTAACCAATGATTTCAACTTTACTGTTGATAAGTCTTTTAGTGAGTATGTGCAGTCTCAGGGGGAGAACTCAAATGCAAAGAAGGATAGCTGCAACTATGGTCCTTTCTACTCCTCTGTTAGCACACAACCTTACAAACCACCTACCAAGCCAACTGCTGCAATTCAACAAGTTATTGATCCCACTCCACTGAACTTGGTTGAAACTGAGTCAAGTGATACACAATCACAAGGAGAAGGATATGTCTTAGATACCAGTGATGATGGGAGTGTGCAGCATTCACCAAATGAGAATCAAACTGCTGATCATGATGGTTCTCATGAGTCAAACTTTTCTGACTCACTTCATGAGGAGAACATCAATTATGTTATCAATATGAATGATCAACATGTCTTTGCTGCCACTACATCAAACTTACCTCCTTCACAAAGATTACCAGGAATTGAGCTTAGTATTCACCTGCCCCCAATTATTCCACCTACTATACAAGTTCAAAGTCATGAATTCCCAATTTTTCAGAACACAAATGTCAGCAAAACTCATCCAATTGAGAATGTGATTGGTGAAGTGAATGCTCTTGTTCTTACAAGAAGCAAGTCAATTGCTGATGCAAACATCTGTTTATTTGCATGCTTCTTGTCCCAAGAAGAACCAAAGAAAGTTGAGGAAGCACTAAAAGACAATCATTGGATTATAGCCATGCAAGAGGAACTGTTTCAAATCAACAAACAGAGGGTTTGGGAACTGGTTGATCTTCCTGAGGATGCTCAACCAATTGGAACAAAATGGGTATTTAGAAACAAGAAGGATGAAAGAGGCATTGTTATCAAGAACAAAGCTAGGCTTGTTGTTCAAGGATATGCTCAAAAAGAAGGAATAGACTATGATGAGGTTTTTGCTCCTGTTGCAAGATTAGAGGCAATCAGAATCTTCCTTGCCTATGCAGCTTACAAGAACTTCACAGTTTATCAGATGGATGTTAAGAGTGCTTTCCTTTATGGAAAACTGAAGGAAAAAGTTTATATCTGTCAACCAACAGGGTTTGAAGACCCACACCATCCTAACAAGGTGTTTAAACTGATCAAGGCTCTCTATGGTCTCAAGCTAGCACCAAGAACATGGTATGAGACACTCTTAAACTATCTGTTTGGCCTTGGTTACAGGAGAGGAGCCATTGATAAAACTCTCTTCTTCAGAATGGTTGGAAAAGATACGTTACTTGTTCAAATATGTGTGGATGATATCATCTTTGGGTCAACTAATCCTAAGTTGTGCAAGGAGTTTGAGACCCTAATGCAAGATCAATTTGAAATGAGTTTGAACTAAGTGAACTTAATTTCTTTCTGGGTCTTCAAGTGAAGCAAACTGCAGAGGGCATCTTCTTGAATCAGTCCAAATATATTCCAGATATGCTCAAGAGGTTTGACATGCTATCCACCTCTTCTGCAAAAACTCCTATTTCAACCTCTCACAAACTGAATTCCGATTCAGAGAGTGAACCTGTTGATCAGCACACTTACAAGGCAATGATCGGATCATTGATGTACTTAACTACAAGTAGGCCTGATATTATGTTCAGTGTATGTTTATGCTCTAGATATCAGTCTGATCCCAAAGAATCCCACGTGAAGGCAGTAAAGAGAATCTTAAATACCTCAAGGGACAACCAAAGATTGGGTTGTGGTATGCAAAGAATGATGACTTTACACTTGTCGCCTACACTGACCGTGACTATGGTGGTTGCTACTTGGATAAGAAATCAACATCAGGAGGATGTCAAGTTCTAGGAAATAGGCTTGTCTCATGGCAGTGCAAGAAACAAACCTGTGTTTCTACATTAACTGCTGAAGCTGAGTACATTGCTGCTTCAAGCTGTTGTGGTCAAGTGTTATGGATTCAGAATCAAATGATGGATTATGGAATCACCATTCTAGAAACTCCTATGTATGCAGACAACACCAGTGCCATTTCCATCACCAACAATCCAGTAAAGCACTCAAAGACAAAGCACATTGAGATAAGGTACCATTTTATTAGAGACTGTGCAGAAAAGAAATTGATTAAGTTACGCAAAGTTCATACTGATCTTCAACTAGCTGACCTTTTCACAAAGGCATTTGCTGAGGCAAGATTCTTCTTTCTCATCACAGTTATTGGGATGATGAACTTTGGTTAACTTTTGCTGTCAATTTTTGTCTTCTGTATATACTTTTCTTTTTTCCTTAAGTGCTTTTGTGTCTTTTAATCCTCTTCTTCAAAACAAAAAAATCCTTTGAAAATTTTAAAGAACTGTGTTCATAACTAAACACTGCTTAAAATTTGCTAAATCTGTCAAATTAGCTTTATCGGAGATTTTCTAAGTGTTTTAGCTTTACCGAGAAAGTTCCGAGGGAACTCACTTAGTTCCTAGGGAACTTACTCCGGAAGCAATTTCTTTCATAAGGGAAGTTCTGAGGGAACTCTCTAAAGCTTCTAATTTGTTTCAAGTGTTTTTTAAGTGTTTCAAGAAACTCCGAAGTAATTCAAATCTCCGAGGGAAGTTCTCCCATGGAAAAGTGAGGAGGAGAAAAACTTAAGGGAAAGAGTTCCGTGGGAACTTTATTCTTTCGAGTGAACACAACTGTTCCGAAGGAAAAGTTCCGAGGGAACTTTAACGAAGACTTAATCTTTTTCAGATTAAGTGAGACCCTTTTACAGTTATATCATTGTTGCACAGTACAAACGCATAATGCGTTAACAGTGACGATTAACATTGGCCCCACTAACTCCACTGTTACAAGTTCCGTTAATTCCCTCTCTCCTCTCCCCTTAACTGTCACTTCCAGAGAAAACCTTTCACTTACGAAACCTAAATTCCCAAATACCCAGAAATCGCTCTCGCTTCTTTCTTAATTTCATCAAAATTCCTCTCGATTACTGAAGAAATCACTCAATACAAAGCAATGGCAGCATCCGCGTTCCACACAGAGCACAATCAAAGAGCTTATATGGAGAAATCACAGAAGTCCGCTCCGTTTGACGGGATGATAGATTTTCTTACTACGTTGGAATTGCATTTTGCCCTAACTGTGAGCCCAATCATCTACGATGAAACCATTACACAGTTCTGGGATAATGCAAAGGTGAGTGACTGTGAAGAAAACGGTGAGCAAGTTGCACAGATAGAAAGTATGGTGCATGGAAGAAACGTGTACATAACTGAAGCTATGATCATAAAATCATCTGAAGTTACAAGATGAAAAAGGTATCTCCACTATTTCCAAAGAAGAGTACCAGACAACCTTCATGGGCATCGGCTACGGTGGAAACTCCAAAAGCAAGACGGTAAAGAAATGCCATCTTCCACCAGTGTGGAGATTTATTGCTCAAACTTTGCTTGCCTGTCTGACTCCTAGAAGATCAAATGAAAGCTTGGTGAATTACAAGCAACTACACTTCATGCAGTGATCAGGGGAGAATGCTTTAACTTCTCTAAAATGATTTTTGATGGGCTCAGGGAAAATTTTAAGAAACCTTTTAAAATGTATCCAAGGTTTTTGCAACACATTTTGGATACACAATTCCCTGATGTTCCAAGAGCTGGCACAATTCATCACCAGAAAAGTTTAACTGAGAAAATCTTTTCATACTTACTTTCTAAAACTGCAATAGATAACTGCCTTGGTGTGGAAAATGTCCATCCACTACCAGAACCAAGAATTGTTCCTGCACTTGTTGTGCAAGAACAAGCAGTTGAAGCTCAAGAACCAATTGAGCATATTGCTCCAGGTGACAACACTGAACCTGCACCATCAGTTGTTGAGCCCACACATAAACTTGACCTTCTTGATAAAAACAAAGTTCAATTCAAAACATATCTAATAAAGAAGGTCAAACACTCATAAACCACCACCTCAACTTCCATTCCTACTCAAACAAAAGTTACTAACAGGGACACCAGGTCTACTCCACCTGTGTCTCCCACACCCACCCAACCTGAAAACCTTGAGCATGACCCACTGTCTGCTCAATTTCAAAGCTTAGGGTTTAGCCATGTTCAGGATGTTGTTTCACTTGAAAAATTCATCTTCTATCAGATTGGATGTACAACCCTCATCCTCCTTGTTTACCTCCATAGACCTAAACCAAGATATACTTGTGAATGAAGCAGAAACTGGCCCTTCTCCAAATGACAATCTCTTCTTCACAATCTCACCACATGAAGATGATTTGATGGACTGTGATCATGTTCCTTCTAACCCACATTCACCCACAAAGGAGTTGAACATCATGAGTGATGAAGATGTTCATATAGAAAGGGCTGCTACTACAATTGGTTCCCCACTGGAATAATTGGACAGTAGTAACATTTTTAAGACCCAATCTATGGCAACCAGCAGCCAATTTGTATCAAAGGAACCAGAAATGGAACCTGAGACAACAACTGAGTCTGCAGGGAAACCTAGGAGCCAAGAAAACCAGGGTGTTAAGCCTGATCAAGCTAGGCTTGATGGCTCTTCTTCGCCTAAGGATACTGAGAAATCAGTTGAGGGCAGTGCTTTACTTACTGAATTGACGGCCAAACAAACTCACCTGCAAAATCAATTGCAGTCCCTGCTGCAAACAATTAAAGAGCAAGATACCTTGATTAACATACTTAAGCAGGAGAAGGTTAGTGCATCAAACCTAACTGGTGAAGTTGTTGCTACCAAAAGGGGGAGAAAGCTAGCTCTTCAACACCATATCAGAGGATTTCTGCTGAAGACTCTACAAGCTCTAGTGAGATAGACTTCTACCCAGAAGAGAGGTTACCTGAGCATCTGAATACCAAACTATTTAAATCCTGTGGAGTTAAGCCCTTCAATCTAATAGAATGTTTGCTTAATATTCACATGGATCAACTGATGCAGGTAGCACCTGATGAATGCAAAGCCAATCATTTGTAATTTCTGAGATTTGTGATGGCAGCATCAGGTGCTCATCCTCACAACATTGGACAAGTGAAGAACTACCTGACCAAAGTGTATGTAGTTAGAGAGCAAGAGTATCTCCAAAGGGTCAAGATCAGTTTGAGGCTGAAGGAGAAGAAAAGGATGATGAACAGGTTGATGAACCTGCAAGTGAACTAGAAAAGGATGTGGATCTGGTTTAATTCTACTAAAGAAATTCCGAAGGAAGTTACTCCGGAAGAACCCCTCACTACTGAGGATGTTCCGAAGGAAGTTACTTAGGAAGTTGCTCCTGAGGTATTGCCTAAGACTATTTCGGACCAAGTTGTCTCGGAAGACAGTACCAAGGTAGTTACTTCAGAAACTGGTACTGAGACTATTCCTGTGCAAGTTATCTCGAAAGCCAGTCCCAGTGCTGCAGCTTCACTTCATGAATCTCCAAAGGCTGCTGATGATGATTCTCTTGATGAGAGAACCATTTCTGGTTTCACTGATATGGAGATTGATGATAAAAGCATATGAGGCCAAGGTGATGAAATGGATCCTGCAGCAAGAGCTTTGATTGATCAATTGGAAAAAGAAAATGCTGAGATTCAACAGAAACTCAATGAAGAGCAAGAACAGAAAGATAGTGCATTGTTTGAGAAACAAAAACAACTGCTCATAGAGAATGGCATCTATGAGTATGTTAAGAACAATGCAGATCTGATGTTCTTCATCAATGAAGCTAGGAGAAGATCTGACTTGTAAACAGAAGAAAAAATTGCTAAAGCTGAGCAGCAAGGTCTTTCAGACAAAGTTGAAAAGTACAGAAGGGTCTTAGGGAATGATTACAGGAAGATTCAGATGAAGAAGAATGAAGAAAACAAAATCTTCTTAGCTCAATTCAGTGAAGTGCTCAAAAGCAAGGAGTGTTTCACTGATACGTGGGTTGATGAGATGAAGGGAGATGATTTGATCAACTGGATGTACATGATCTTAGCTATCAATGCTGATCAAGTCAAACAGATGAATGTCAAGAGGTTTGTTGACTATGCCTATGAGCAGGAGAAGGCACAAGAGAAGAAGGGCATCAGATTTCAAACACTTTCTGAAGAAGATGATCTGCTGATTCACAGGTGGTACTTCAAGGAAATCTTAATGGAGAACCCTAGAATAATCAACTCTTGCAGATTGCCTAGACTGAGACAAGATTTTGATGTCATCAGGAAGAGTCAGATTGAAAAAGAAAGAGTCTCTGGTGAGAAGAAGCCACCAGGCATGTATGCTCTTTTTGACTCTTTGCATCCTGAAGGTCTCAGTTACCTAAAGCGGAAGAAGAGAAGGGCTCCTGTCTCAGTTGGTCAACAAAAGAAGCCTAGGATCAACATTGTCAAAGAAATGTTTGACATAGTCTCTGATCCTCACCACTCATTATCCCAAACCTTCACCACATCATCACAACCCACAGCTTCCACATTCCAAACTCCTAATCAGCCAATTCCATCTCCACAATCATCACCACCTCCTAAAGAACCAAAGCCTACACAGCCTGAAACAGAACCCACATCCAAGCAACCATCAACTATCCCACCTATCAAGCTCACTTTTTCTGGAAGAAAGAAATCAGTGGCTAGAAGATAGAAGATTGTGGTGAGTGAACTAGAAGATGAGACTGAATCTTCTTACCCTCCTAACCCACCTGTTAGCCCAATCAAGCCTACTGATTCTCATCCAAACATCGTAAGGATTGAGGTGCATAAAAAGGACGACTTGCACTACTTCTTCATGAGCAATGGGGAGGTGATAAAGAAGAAAAATCTGAAGTTGATTGAATGGGATAGTATGTATCAGAAAGACATCATGAGCATACTGGAACTAGCAACCTCGTCTATAAGTTGTAAGGATGATGTAGAGCTCAATTTTGAAGCACAAAGAAGACTCAAAGATGAGAACAGTTTTTGGTAGCAACATCTTAGGGGGAGACTGTTGGGAATGTTTAGTTCGGCTAAAATTTTCAAAGTTAGAATTCCGAAGGAAGTTCCTCCGGAACTTTTCCTGTACTAGGTAGTTCCTCCGGAACTTTTCCTTAGTTACCTCGGAAGTTTGACTTCTCACACAGTTCAAGTTCCAAGACAGAAAGCTGACAGAGCAGTTCACTTTCCTCCATGCTTTACACTGTTCACTGGACATAGTTGCTCAACTGTTCACAGTACCCATGCGTGTTACTACAACAACTTTTGGAGTAGATATGATTACTTTATTTAGCCTAGTGGCTAAAAGGAAATAAAAAGAATATCTTTTATTTCCTCCTTGCACTATATATATTAGTTGTATTTCTCTTTTTTTTATTGTTGATGTGTGTTCTTCTCGTTTATCAGCTGTAACATTTGTAAACACTTGAGAAGTAATAATATTGTAGTGCTTGGAATTTATATCTCGTGTTCAACCACTTTACTTCTTGTTTACTTGTTATCTTTTCGGATCAAAAGCATCTTTGCTTAGAACACAAACAAGTCTGATTCCGCCTTTCTTGTTTGATACCTTCATGTAACTTGATAGGTTAACTGTGTTTAACCACGATCCAACAAGGTGTTAGCCCGTAGGGTAACACATAGGCTGCAGTTATTATTTTTATTATGTTTTCGTATAAAGCTAAAAAATATGGAATAAAACGGAATATTTGAGCAACCAATCTCTGATTTATTTTCATAAAAAGATCATGGTGTGTTGGGTAATTTCTAAAACATACGAATTTTAACCTAAAGTGGTACTATATTGACAGTTTCGGCTTTACAATTTCTCCTAAAATGGAAACCCACAAGATATCCTGATTTATTTATTATTTATTCATTGTTATTCACACTATCAGGATATTTAAACCATCAAAGTCGGTAGGGCTTACCAATATATCACAAATTAGACGCGTTTTCTACCTTTATTCATTCTTTTTCTTTTAAAAACCAATTCCTGATATTACATATCAACTTCCATTTAATAGCAAATTAAATTAAGAACTTTTTTTTTGTTTTTTTCTTTTTTTTCATCGTGTGTTGCGATAGAAATAGTATATCGACGAACCATTTTTACAGAAGGCTTTTTCAAAATTTAAAATTTTTAAAAATTTTCAACCTTTATCAAGTTTCAGTTTTTGGACTAGCACTTAAACCTCATCCCCACATTTAAATTGAACATTGTCCCTAATGTTCGAATAAACCAAACACCAACGAAAAATAAACAAACAATAAAAAGTTGAGGACAGAAAATTAAAACACCCCTGATAAATGCAGCAAATAATCATCAAGTCGATCCCCACACTTGCTTTAAACCCTATCTCAGCACATTATTCTCAAGCAACTTGGAACAAACCTGAAAAGAAAGAAAAACAACCGGCGTAGCACAAAGATAGAAAATAAGTAAAAATCAGACAAATTAGAGATAAATCAAACACCCAGGTTGCCTCCTGGTAAGCACTAAGTTTACAGAAAAGTTTTTAACCAGACTTGCTCCTGAAAACATCAATCAGGAAGCTTCTCTTTTATCCTCTTCCCATGCATCAGTACTCTTCAGAACTCTTCATCTACAATTGGCTAGGAAGAAACCAATTGTACATAGTACTCTCACAGGCCCCAAAATGTGCAATCAAAATCGGCCCACAAACTCTTGAATTTGCCTGGATCAAACCGTATACTGATCATATAATCTAAAAGTTGGTCAGTGAAAAGCTCATTGTAGACACCCCCCATAAGTGTAGACATGTAGACACCTTTTTTCACCATTAAATTATGATTAATTTCCCTTTTTTTCTTTTTTATTATTATTCAATAAATCTCACATGTGAAAAAGAGTCATTTCACATTCGAAAGTGTCTACAATAAACCTCACCCAAGTTGGTCATCCCAGCATAATGAAACAACTAATCAAGTCCCCAACGTGTTTAACTTTGTTTTCTATATGATATCATTCTACCTATGGATTCCACATCCGAGAGCCACGAATCTACCTAATCCCGTCTCAAGGCATATCAAGGCCTGTGAATAAATCGTGTAGATTTTCCCACCACAATAAGTAAAAACTCATTTGTCAAAAAAAAAAATTATGGAAATGAATGATGGTTGATGGATTTGAGCGTTTATCCGTCATTTGTTATTATTTTTATGCTTATATTTTTTTCAAAACATAACCTCATGGTGGTGCTTAATTCAAGCTATATCTCGAAGGGTAGCACATAAACTTAAATTCTTTATTCTTTTCTCTTATTTATTTTTCGCATTAGTGAACCTAACCCAATGTTAATTTAATTGAGTTGTTAACGAGAAGGGTAAGCTTAAGTTCTTATTCTTTTCTCTTTTTTCGCATTAGTAACCCTAACCTAGTTGTGTTTTAATCGAGTTGTTAACCCGTAGGGTAACACGTAGGCTGCAGTTTTTATTTTTATGATGTTTTCGTATAAAGCTAAAAAAGATGGAATAAAATAGAATATTTGTCCAACCAATCTTGAATTTATTTTCATAAAAAGATCATGGTGTGTCGTGTAATTTCTAAGACATGAATTTTAACCTAAAGTGGTACTATATTGACAGTTTCGACTTTATGATTTCTCCTAAGATGGATACCCACAAGATATCCTGATGTATTATTTATTTATTTATTTTTATTTATAATTTATATACCGTCAAAGTCGGGTGGGCCTACGTACAAACATATCACAAATTAGACATGTTTTCAACCTTTATTCATTTTTTTCTTTTAAAAATCAATTCCCGATTTTACATATCAACTTCCATTTAATATCAAATTAATCAGGAACATTTCTTTTTTCTTTTAGTTTTTTTCTTTTAATTCTTTTCTCTTTACTTCATCGTGTGTTGCGATAGAATAGTATATCGACGGGCCATTTTTACTAAAGATTTTTCAAGGTTTCAAATTTATAAAAATTAAATTTTTTTAACCTTTATCAAGTTTCAGTTTTTAGACTAAGCACATAAACCTCATCCCATACTTAAATCGAACATTGTCCCTAATGTTCGAATAAACCAAACACCAACGAAAAATAAACAAACAATAAAAAGTTGAGGACGGAAAACTAAAACTCTCCTAACAAATGCAGCAAATAATCGTTAAGTCGACTCCTCAATCAGCTGCAATCCTGAAGCAAGTGGATCCCCACACTTGCTTCAAACCCTATCTCAGCACATCATTCTCAAGCAACTTGGAACAAACTTGAAAAGAAAGAAAAACAACCGGCGTAACACAAAAATAGAAAAGAAGTAAGAATCAGACGAATTAAAGATAAATAAACACCCAGGTTTTGCGGCCTCTTTGTAAGCACTAAGTTTACATAAAAGTTTTCAGCCAGACTTGTTCCTGAAAACATAAATTAGGAGGCTTCTCTTTTATTCTCTTCCCATAACTACTCTTCAGAACTCTTCATCTACAACTGGCTAGGAAGAAACCAATTGTGGAACTCCCACGCTCCCAAAATGTGCAATCAAATCGGCCCACTGACTCTTGAATTTGCCGGGATCAAACCGTATGCTGATCATATAATCTAGAAGTTGGTAATCCCAGCATAATGAAACGACGCGCTAAGTAGGATGGGTATGACAGCCACCAATCCTTTTGCAATGTATGTATAACATGATCCTCTCTACAAGGTATTTTGAAAGCTATAAAATTTAATTTAAGTTATTATCAAAAGTTTACATAAAAATAAATGGTTAAACAATGCGTTACTAGGCATGTTTAATTAGCAAAACTAAGCTATATATATTAAATATTGTGAAACGTTTTACACATACAAAAAATGTTGTCACAACTAAATCCATGAGAATTGCATGATGTGTTTAAAAATTTCTTACAAGCTACAACATTTAGTTTGTATGAAAAATAATATAGTTTCAGACGTCAATGTTTTTTTTCAAGCATGCCAAGATATGATGCCTACATGTGTACATAAATAGACTTGTTTCTCCACCATAATCTCTTTTTATTGATCATTTACCTTTTCTTTTTAACGGCTAACACACATCCTCTAATCTATTTCAACTACACGTTGTATGATGATGATCAGGGTCGTAGAAGCACATGTTATGATCGTATACATAAGCTTTCTAGTGTTACTTATGTCTCATGAGTGTAAGTTTTCATCGTCTATCAAATTTACCATGTCATGTTTTCTATATTATAAACATTCTCTCTCGATATATAGGTAGCAAATATGAAGACAATGACGACATCAGAGCTTTTGGGGCTCCACCGCCGAAAAACTGTAAAGTACGTTGTGATATAAAACATGATCACATTAGTTATTGTTGTTGCGGTAAGGTGTTAAAGGAGCTATGCTTCGAGAGTGAAAAGATATGTGATAATATATGTAAGCAGCGCAAGAAAGATTGTTGTACTCCATAAGTAGATTGATATTAAATTGATATTATTATTACGAATGAATATAAAGAAGAATAAATCATCTTTAGTTTAATTGTAGAAAACTATAAACCGAATCTTATCTTATAATGTGCATAAACAAGCGTTTGTATGTGCATACAGAGAGACATGCGTATGAACGTGCAGACCCATATATACATCTATATATATATATATATATATATATATATATATATATATAGAGTTGAGTTAGGCTACATCAACCAAATTTCCTACATCACTAAATCAACCTTCTTTTTCACAAAAAACACCAAAAAACACTTTCTAACAAATTTGTTTTTTTTGAAAACACTATACCTCTAATCGCTATGTTAGCTTCCTAGAACACTCTTTTTTTTTAATTTTTGTGGTGTTTTTTTTTGGTGTTTTTTTTTCGGTTTTTTTTTTCTTCAAAAAAAACACCAAAAAAATACTTTTTGTTAATTAATTTTTTTTTCTAAAAACACCATTCTTCTAGACGCACCAAAACACACATTTTTTTGAAATTTTTTTTTGGCGTTTTTTATTTAAATAATAAAAACGCCATAAAAAAAAGGTGTTCCAGAAAGAATATATATCGATTTGACTTATGATGTTTTTTAAAATTCTTTTTTTTTTAAAGAAAGTGTTTTTTTTTTGAAAAAAGGGGGTTGATGTAGATGATGTAGGGAATTTGGTTGATGTATTCTACCCCAAATCTATATATATATATATATATATATATATATATATATATATATGTGTGTGTGTGTGTGTGTGTGTGTTAATGTGAATATACAAAAAAATAAATAACTTTTCTTAACTATAAAAACAATTTTATCACCCCCACCAAAAAGGGACCCAACAAATTACAGTAAACTAGCTAGTCTAGCAAGATGCTAGAGAGATACTTACAACATACCCATCCACACTAGGCCAAAGACACAAGACATGTACAACCCATTCATATCAGCCTATAACTACTGAAAACACTATATGATGATTTTTCAATTACCAGGGCCGGCCCCGAAAACCCCTAAAAAAAATTGGGCCCTAGACGGAAAAACAAATAGGCCCCCCTTATAATAAAAAGACAACAAGAATTGATTCAGAATAGAAACAGCAAATTGATTTAGATGCCAAAAAACAAACATAAGAAGCCAAGGAGATGACGTGCACAAACATTTTAATTTTGACATTCTGACCCTAAATTACAGTTTAGATGCATATAATCACAGCAGCGTCAACCAAAGATGCCATTTTAGCAGTTCAGGAAACTACTTTGGCAGTTCATACATTCTGACCCTAAATCACATAATGGTCACAACAGAAGCAACTAAAATTACCAATTTCACAACAAACATGATGATGGTAAATTACCATTTGTGACCCAAACAGCTAATACAAAATGGTCATGTTCAGGAAACTACTTTGGCAGTTGGCCCAACAATGTATAAATGATAAATTACACCAAAATTAAACCCTAAATCATCATTCACTAATGCATAAATCATTGACAGAATCATAGAAAGTATCTAATTACCCTAAAAATTTTGATTTTGTAACCAAAGAATTGAACCCTAAATGAAAAGGAGTAAAATATTTTACCTCCTTAGGGTCACTGGCAGTGTCGTCACTTCTGTCAGAGTCGGAGCGCAGCCGCAGTGCCTAGGCTGGTCGGCGGCTGCCTGGAACCGAAGGAAGAGGCTGAGACGATTGATTTGAGCGCTGCTTGAGTGCTTGTAGTCGCTATGTTATGTTTGTTGATTTGAGGGCTCCTGATTTGGGTATAAACGAAAAAGAAAAGTTTTGAGGATTTACAAAATTAATCCCTCAAGTTTAAAAAATAAAAGAACCGACGGACTTCAAATAAAAAAGAACTCTACGGGTATCGAACCAGCGACCTTTACTTGCTGTTATCGAATATCAACCAGTGGAGTGGAGAATGGAATTGTTAATATCTTGCACAATTATTAATATGTATACTAAACGTAATATATATTAATATATATAACAAAATATTTTAAAAATTTCGGGCCCTCCGAAATCCCGGGCCCTAGGCGGTCGCCTATCCTGCCTATACCCGGGGCCGGGCCTGCCAATTACACTAGCTGCCCCATTCTAGAACCACCCCTTTTTCTCCTATATTTAGCCCATAAAAATGGCACTGGCTTGTTTGCCACCACCAAGCTAGATATCGCTATTGTGATAATTTTGTGAAGCAACAAAGTGTTTTTCAGTTTCTTTCTTTATTATTAGAGAGAATATATAATTAAAATTATAATTATATAATAAACAACGTACAAGTTAATTGTACTATTCTTGCAACATATTTTACATGTTTAAAGCTTATTGGATAAGTGTTTCATGCATAACTTGAGTTGCATGTTAGTTGGGTGAGACCCAAGTTATAGTCCAATTTACATCACTTAGTGATATATTGGTGGGCAATGAAGGATTGGGTCTTGTGTTTGATCCTGAGTCACAAGGAAGAGTTTACGGGCTTGTCCGGTTCCCGCCCGATGGTGCAAATGGGGGGCGCTCCCGGGTTCCCTCCCTATGAGGTTCGGACTCGGGACAGTGGGTAGGTCTAGGGTAACCAGTCCCGATACACCACTGAGCCAAAAATTGCCGTTCAAAAAAAAAGTTGGGTGCGACACCCACCTTTCTTTAATGGCACGTGTAACATCCCAATTTTGGGATGTGATAACTACTAAATCACACCATTGGGTTGGTTATGTTAAAAACAAAACTATGGTTTATTGGTCGACAATAATTCAAACTATCAGTTTGACCATTGGCGGTCTTATCTATTATTTTTTTGGTCTAGAGTAGTCTCAGTAGTATAATTTTCATACATTTACATTAATTTTTGCCTCATAATGTTGATTCTAATTAAACAAAATGAGAAAACAAAAAAGCAAAACCAAAAACAAAGAAAGTAAAAATTTATAAAAATTATACTATCAAACATGATCTAGAAATAAAAATTATAACCGCCACTAGTCAAACTAATAATTTGACTAGTAACCAATGGATTGAGATGAAGAAGAATGAGTGCGAATTAGAAATTCTAAAGCCCTAGCACGAGGATAAGTGATTTACATATTACTCTTTTATTATCATTTATAGATAGATTAGCTACTCTTTTATTAATATCTCTATGAAAAGTACCGAAAATTACCTATTTGCAAGGAATTTCAATAATTTAATTTTTATTTTGTTTAACGACTAATAAATAAAGCCCTGGTTCACAGAGAGAGCTGACTGGGCAAACAGAATTCCTTACGGTAGCCCGAACTGGCAACAATTGAGCTTATTTTAGAAAAACTTACATCCGCAAGTGCACGGGTGGTAAAACTATTTGGGCTCGAGGATCAAACTCATGACATTTCAATCCTCAGTCTTCCTCTCATTGCCATACCATTCGGCTAAATAACCGATGGTATAAAAATTCAACTGTTAGCTTTTGTTGTCCACATTGTAGTCATTGGGCCACGTGGTAGTGTAGCTTGTTTTCAAGGTTGTAAAAACGTTCGGCGATTGACCGGGGTTAAAGGATTAATTGACGATTAATCAGCATTAGTCGGCAATTAATTGTCTTTGCAGGATTAATCGTTTATATATCGACAATCGGTTAAAAGCCGCTAAGCGATTAGTCGACGATTAATCGGAAGTTTGGCGGAATTTTTACAACCATGCTTTTTTGTTATCTGGTTTTTAAAATGTTTTTCTTAGCTTTAGTTTCGTTTCACACTGTTGCTTATAAGTGTATGATTTTTTTGTAGTTCACGTATCATTCTTTATTATATTTGTATTTTCTATATCGTTTTTTAATTGTTATTCAAGCTTTTTTTTTATTATTTCATTAATTTTGGTTTTACACCGTTGTCTTTAGGTGTTTAGTTTTGTTGTTAAATTTAGCTAGGCCTCTTATTTTAACATCTTTGCTTTAAATTTTTGTATTTCTATTCTTTTATGTTGCGTTTTAACAATGTCACTTTTTTATATACCAACGTTATCCCCTAGCAATGTGTAGCTAATAGTCAACTAGTTAGTTACAATTTTGGTCGGATATTACTATATATTACATTTTACAACATTTTTTGAATATTTTATTAAGGTTATAATATTATATTATTTCTTTTATATTATTTTATTCAAGTGTTATTATTATTTTAATGATTACATATATATTAAACTAATCTAATGTTAAATATATATTTAATTAATTAAATGGTTTTTATATATTTAATTAAATGATATTACAATCAGTCTAATGGTTTTGTGTGTTCACGTTATTCTAGCAGTAACATCTATTGATCGTCAATTTTGTGTGTCCGCGTTTTTTCAGCGGTAACCTCTATTGATTACCAACAATTTATATTATGCTTGCATATTACAAATGCAATATTCATGTTGTCAGAGTGATAACCTTAATTGCAATGATTTTGTGTGTTCGCATTATCCCAGCGGTAACCTCCATTTAGATTATTTAATTTTATATATTTTTTTACTTTTTATATTTTTGTTTTGGTTGTGTAATACGTAAACTTTTAAATGGTAAATATAATTTGGTCATAATTTTATAAGTGATTTTGGTGGTTCAGTGTTTTTTTTTTCGTTTCCTCCACGTATCCTTAAAGTAATGCAATGGTTTTGTGTGTTTGTGTTAACCTCCATTGATCACCAATAATTTATGTTGTTGGTGGTGTAGCAGTTTAACTATTTTTTCTACCCGTGTTATCCAAACGATTAAAACAAAAGAACACAATCAAACGTGACCGCGTTGAGATGAAGTCATGATCTTTTGTGAAGCTCACTCTATGTAAAACAAACAACAAGCTAAGCTAATAGAACTAACGCAACAACGTTGCAATATTGGTAACATCATGATGTCATTCTTAAACACCCCCGCGCAACGCGCGGAGGGTTAAAATCTAGTGTCTATACAAAATTAGAGATCGGTGTCTACACAAAGCGATCATTTGACATACTAGTTTTAAGCTTTTAATAACAATATGTTACTTACAAAAAACTTTTTAGGCGTACCAGTTTTAAACTTTTAAGTACACTATGTTACTTATAAAAACTTGTTTCATGACATAAAATTACAACAACAACCATATCCAATAAAGTTAAATCAATAGCATAGTAGTATTCATAGGGTCTCAAGAGGGTGAGATGCAGGTAAGTCTTACATTCACCCCGAATTGAAGGATAGAAAAACTGCTTCAAGTTAGACTCTCAGCTCTGAACTACACATGAACACGCCAACAGAAACCAAACAGATGACACAAAACTAGAAATTAGTATATATCTATAAGGTGTTATAAATGTTATAAAATTTTAATCACGTTATATACAATGTTGCTAATTAAAAGAGAGTATGTATGATATAGAAGAATATGAATGGTTTTTCACATCCAAAGTTGTGACACCTACATTATGAGAAGTTCATGATATGTGTTTAAGAATTTCAAACAAATACAATTACAAGAATTGTGACAACTTTCAAGTCTCATTGTCTCAAAAAAATACATAAAATCTGAAAAAGAATTGGATTCGAGGGCTTCCCTGTTCGAAATCTCACCCCTCGTGCCTCTTATTCTTGCTCGAAATCGCCAATTAGTTGGTGTTGTTGGTTGCTACTCTAGGTGCTACTCGGTCGCTGGCTACCTGGCTCGCTGCTCTTGCTCAGTTGCTCGACGAGACGACGAAGACGACAGTGGCGGAAGTCCTAGTCGCAGGTCGCTAGTTCAATTCTTCCCTCCCGTTCTTTTCTTTTTCCAAGCCCTAATGTCCAATTTGATTCAATTCTATTTTATTAATTTTAATTTTAATATTTAAATGTTGTTTACTAAAAGTCCTATTTTCTTTAACAAAAGTAAAATATATCTCTCATCTTAATTTTTTTTTTCAATAATGACATAAAAGTTTAAATATAATTGTTAATGGCGACCAACTAAATATATTATACATAACTTTTTTAGTGATGACAGATTCAATACATAATTTTTTTCTATGGTGACCGACTCAATACATATAATTTTTTTACCGATTTACACGTATTATCAGTACTTCTGGGCAAAAATCCTTAGCGACTGGGATTGCTACGGGCACTTCAAAAGTTGCGCGCCTAGGTCTGTGGGGAGTGATATATAGGCAAACCTTGCCTCCACCTCAAAGGATAAAGAGATTGCTTCTAAAGAGACCCTCAGCTCCGAACTACACACGAACGCGCCTACAAAAACCGGACAATATGATAGACGAAACAAAATTAGAGATTGGTATATATCTATAGGGTATTATAAAAGTTACAAAATTTTAATCACGTTATATACAATGTTGCTAAAAGAGAGTATGTATGATATAAAAGATTATGAATGGTTTTGCACATCCAAAGTTTGTTACAAACTTACAACAAACATTCATAAATAGTACATGATACATGATATGTGCTTAAGAATTTCAAACAAAACATAGACTTGTATCTCTACTATACAATCTCTCTTTATTCATCTTCCTATTTAACATGAGTAATTCAATTTTAATGACACATAATACAATGGCAAAAGCACATGTGATGCTCTTGACCGTCTTGTACACAAGCTTTATAGTGTTACTTGTGTGTCATGAGTGTAAGTCTTCACTGTTTATTGCACTTACCATGTCAGATTTTTAAATGAACATTGATCTAATCATGATATTATTTCTTCGGTATATTTATATACGTAGGTAGTAAATATGAAGACAAGGGAATAAGAGCTTTTCAGGCACCACCGCCTAAAAATTGTACAGTACGTTGTGATTTGAGTCCCGATCAAAAGAAATATTGTTGTTGTGGTGAGTTGATACCGAGCCAGTGCAGCGGTAGTGATAAAATATGTGATAGAAATTGTAAGCGTAGGAAAAGTTGTTGTCCTTAATAAGTATATTATAGTATTAATACGGAATACTTATATATGAAAAATAAAATATCTTTAGTTTGTAAAAAAATGATTGAGTGAATTACAAATTTTGTTTTGTATGTTTATTTGTTTTTTTAAGTTTTGTCCCTAAACTAATTAAGGAAATAATAATCATTGTCTTTTTTGTTATACTTTTGTTGAACGCTTTGTCTTTTCCTCTAACGAATGTTAGATTTCTATGTTAAGTCCACTAAAAAAGAGTATATTAGTTTTTTTATACGGCTTGTGATCATGTCGGGTTCTCAGCCAGTCTTAATCTTGATCAATTTCACCGGTTAAACGACTTGAGTCTAAGTAGGGGCGAAGCTTGATCAATAATTCCGCGCGAGCTGACTTAGTATATAAATTTGTTTGATTAATTGGATCGGGGCGAGTTAAGTATTTAAAAAATTTCGGACCGAATATGTATAAATTACTACTTCTGAGCGAAAAAACAGGACGGGCCCGGGCCCGGTCGGGCCCTCAAGAAGCTTCGTCCCTGGGTCCAAGCCATGTGAAGGGTCACACGGTCGTGAAGTTCAAAATTTGCTACTGTTATCATCATTACTTGGCAGTTGGTCCAGAACTGTTATAGCGGTTACTAGTTCAGCAGAACCTAAAGGGTTTACGTACTTTTAAGGGGATTCATGATCTTATTCTGGATGAAGATGTCAGCAGGAAAAACTTTGGTGGATCATCAAGTAAACACGTCAATTTCGTTAGGGGTAGTCGTTAGGGGTAGGAAGAATAATAGATGTAGTGAGAGCGGGAATAGAAGGAGTCAGTTTAGGGCTCGAGATGATGTGACCTATTGGAACTGTAAACAGGTGGGGCACTTCAGGTGGCAATTGAAGATAATCAAGCCTTCAAACGGGAGATTGTTGGGTTTGTGGAGCCTTGATTCGACACGATGGCTTGGGCCCGTGTTTTGGCCCGCTTATTTTTTGTAACCCCAATCTCATATCTAATTATATTCTCTTGTACTTGTAATTCTCATCACGAGTGAGACAGAGCAATAAAAAAGTATCCTGGTTGCAGCTTGTGGATATAGGTCACACTGACCAAATCACGTTAATTCTCGTGTGTTCATTCGCGTTCTCTATTTTTTTATGCGGTGATTGTTACTTTAGAGTATGTCTGAGTTGTCACAAGTCCTAACATGCATTATGAAAGTTACAAAATTTTAATTAAGTTATTACTCAAAAGTTTACATAAAAATATATAATATAAGTGGTGAACAAGTTGCATTACTAGTCATGTTTAAATAGCAAATGTAAGTTATATTAAATATTGTGAAACGTTTTATGCATCCAAATTTTGTGACTCCTAGCTAAATCCATGACAATTGCATGATGTGTTTGAAAATTTCTTGCAAGTTACAACATTTAGATTGTATGAAAAATAATACAGTTTCATTTCAGACGTTAATGTTTTTATTCAAGCATGCCTAAGATATGATGCCTACATGTGTACATAAATAGACTTGTTTCTCCACCATACAATCTCTCTTTATTGATCATCTACCTCTTTAATAGGAGTAATTTAATTTCAACAATACATGGTATATA
Source organism: Deinandra increscens subsp. villosa (assembly GCA_039602395.1). NCBI lineage: Eukaryota > Viridiplantae > Streptophyta > Magnoliopsida > Asterales > Asteraceae > Deinandra > Deinandra increscens. The sequence goes on along the minus strand of JBCNJP010000009.1, from coordinate 658,542 downwards.
TGATGTTGAGAGTTGTAGAAGCTCATGTGATGATCTTATACATAAGCTTTCTAGTGTTACTTATGTCTCATGAGTGTAAGTTTTCATCGTCTATCTAATTTACATGTCATGTTTTCTAGATAAACATTCTCTCTCTATATATAGGTAGCAAATATGAAGACAATGATGACATCAGAGCTTTTGAGGCTCAACCTTACGTTGTGATATGAACCTTAGAGCTGGTTATTGTTGTTGCGGTAAGGTGTCAGATGAGCTATGCATGGATAGTGAAACGATATGTATTACGAAATGTAAGCAGGCCAAGAAAGATTGTTGTACTCCATAAGTAGATTGATATTGTGAAGGAATATAAAGAAGAATAATAAATCATATTTAGTGTAATTGTAAGAAACTATAAACCAAATCCAGTTGATAGTCGCATCGCAGATCTATGTCAACTTTTTTTGTGACCGTTCCTAACCTAGCCAAGCAGCCGGGTAAAGGTCGTTTTGTCATAATCGAGTCAGAAATCGAGAGTATATTTCTAGTCACGGTGAAAATTTGTTATGTCATTTCAATGTTTTGTCTCTAAAATATATCTATTTCAATGTTTTGCGACCGTTTTGTGACCATTTTTAGCGACCATTTTTAGCAACCGAAAAGTTCTTGTGACCGATTTTACGACTAGAACTTTGGTCACTAAGTTAGTGACCATGTTTGCGACTGAACAATAGATGGCGACCGATTTTGTAACCGAATCATTAACGACCGATATTGCGACGGAAATTGTGACTTACCAGTTAGTAACCGCATTTGCGACCGGACAGATTTTGTGACCGATCTTCCAACTAAACTATTAGCAACGACATTTGTGACCGAACTTTTTTCCGACCCATTTTAAGACAATAACTAATGACTGCCTTTATGACCAACTTTTGCAACCAATTTAGCAACCAAGTTTCACTTATAAAAATTGCAACCAACTTGGAGATCACTGTTTTGGTCACATAAAAGCTATGAAGAGAAGAATTGCTTTTCCTATTTTTCACTGTTTATATCAATACCTAAAAACAAATAAATAATTCACAAAATACATTCATATAAAAATTATCCAAACACTTAATATTAAACACGACCAATCATCCAAAAAAAGATATCCAAACAATCCAAAGTTGTACAAAAATAAATATTTGAATTGGA
>JBCNJP010000009.1:592542-656863 GCA_039602395.1 Deinandra increscens subsp. villosa | reverse complement strand
TTTTTTACCGAATTACACGTATTATCAGTACTTCTGGGCAAAAATCCGTAGCGACTGGGATTGCTACGGGCACTTCAAAAGTTGCGCGCCTAGGTCTGTGGGGAGTGAGATATAGGCAAACCTTGCCTCCACCTCAAAGGATAAAGAGACTGCTTCTAAAGAGACCCTCAGCTCCGAACTACACACGAACGCGCCTACAAAAACCGGACAATATGATAGACGAAACAAAATTAGAGATTGGTATATATCTATAGGGTATTATAAAAGTTACAAAATTTTAATCACGTTATATACAATGTGTTGGAAATATACCTACATGAATGTGTCATTTGGGATCATTTATTAGTAATTGCCAAAATGATATAAAGTCATATAAAGTCCTTATTTATGTATGACATAAAGTCCTTATTAATATAGTCATTATTTGATGGGAATAATGACATAATATGAAAGGTCTCTTGCCCTTTGATGTCTTATAAATATATGACTAGAGAACATAAACAACACCAACACATACACTATTCTCTATAGTCACAAAATCCATCAATAGAAGACATCTAAAGGGAAGAGGAACATCATGGCTATGGCATCATCATCGTCATCTATAATCTCAATCCCTACCGGTATGTCCTCACCTTATATGTTTTGTGTATTACTTGATTGAATTGATCAACACAATGTTGCTAAAAGAGAGTATGTATGATATAAAAGATTATGAATGGTTTTGCACATCCAAAGTTTGTTACAAACTTACAACAAACATTCATGAATAGTACATGATACATGATATGTGCTTAAGAATTTCAAACAAAACATAGACTTGTATCTCTACTATACAATCTCTCTTTATTCATCTTCCTATTTAACATGAGTAATTCAATTTTAATGACACATAATACAATGGCAAAAGCACATGTGATGCTCTTGACCGTCTTGTACACAAGCTTTATAGTGTTATTTGTGTGTCATGAGTGTAAGTCTTCACTGTATTGCACTTACCATGTCAGATTTTTAAATGAACATTGATCTAATCATGATATTATTTCTTCGGTATATTTATATACGTAGGTAGTAAATATGAAGACAAGGGAATAAGAGCTTTTCAGGCACCACCGCCTAAAAATTGTACAGTACGTTGTGATTTGAGTCCCGATCAAAAGAAATATTGTTGTTGTGGTGAGTTGATACCAAGCCAGTGCAGCGGTAGTGATAAAATATGTGATAGAAATTGTAAGCGTAGGAAAAGTTGTTGTCCTTAATAAGTATATTATAGTATTAATAAGGAATACTTATATATGAAAAATAAAATATCTTTAGTTTGTAAAAAAATGATTGAGTGAATTACAAATTTTGTTTTGTATGTTTATTTGTTTTTTAAGTTGTCCCTAAACTAATTAAGGAAATAATAATCATTGATTTTTTTGTTATACTTTTGTTGAACGCTTTGTCTTTTCCTCTAACGAATGTTAGATTTCTATGTTAAGTCCACTAAAAAAGAGTATATTAGTTTTTTTATACGGCTTGTGATCATGTCGGGTTCTCAGCCAGTCTTAATCTTGATCAATTTCACCGGTTAAACGACTTGAGTCTAAGTAGGGGCGAAGCTTGATCAATAATTCCGCGCGAGCTGACTTAGTATATAAATTTGTTTGATTAATTGGATCGGGGCGAGTTAAGTATTTAAAAAATTTCGGACCGAATATGTATAAATTACTACTTCTGAGCGAAAAAACAGGACGGGCCCGGGCCCGGTCGGGCCCTCAAGAAGCTTCGTCCCAGGGTCCAAGCCATGTGAAGGGTCACACGGTCGTGAAGTTCAAAATTTGCTACTGTTATCATCATTACTTGGCAGTTGGCACTACTACAAAAATGGCCTTTCTTGACGCTTTTTGCGCGTCAAGAAAGGGCCCAGATGACGCGCAAAAAAGCGTCAAGGAAGGTAGGGTCAAGAATCCTCTTGACGCGCAAAATGCGCGTCATCCCGTTTATGACGCGCGAACGATGACGCGCATTTTATGACGCTCAATGAGCGTCATAAAATGTGCGTCAAGGAAGCCCCCGTCATAAAGGATAGATGACACGCATTTTTGAGCGTCAAGAATGTAAAAAAAATTAGAAAAAAAAAACCTTTAATACATTCAGTTAATTCTATATCAAATGAACATTAACCTGATATTACAAAATAAATTATAGCAATATAATGTATTTCATATAAACAACATTAGAGAGTTACAATGAGTTTACAAATGAATTCATATGCTACAAATTACATTTATCAACCACGTAATTGGATGATGGAAGAAGAAATCCTTGTGCACCTAATTAATTCTTCATCATTTTGCTTTTTGATCTTTGTCCCAAACAGAAGAAGAAAACATTCATTTCAATGCAGTCCCAAACAGTTAACTACCCCTAATATTTTTTGGATTCACCCTGCATAAAAGAGTTTTGGCAGCTGAAATAAATAGCTTACAATGTACACATTCAGCTTATTAAATAGCACAAAGAACCAACAAGTTTTTTTTTGGTATTAATGTGCTAACCTGAACGATACAGATGATGGATGAACGAAAACTTCTTGAGAACTCCTAACAGTCTTGTAAGCCCTGTTATGACTGAATGGCTTCACAAATGAATAATGGGCAGCTTCTGCAAGCTAAAACAAACAAAGAAAAGACATGTTGATGAAGTTGCTAAGTCTTGGTTTTGTTTTGCTGATTCTGATTTTAGCAAAACACTTGCTAAGAGATCATATAAAAGATAGTGTCGTGCCATGCTGATTCATAAGAATGACTTGATTTATTTGGTGCTGAGCTTCTAATAAATCTACTAATGTAGCTCATAGGCATAGCAGAAAGCTTACAAGCCAAATAAACAAGATGACAAAGAAAACATGTTACGTGTATCAGTAAAAATTATATAGATTAGCATGCAGGTCTTTAACTTCTTGTGAACTAAAAGATGATCAATTGGTTTGTGAGTCGACCCAACCCTACTGGTGTTAAGTTTTGACACACAGAAAGCGTATAAAGCATACCTGTTTTGACCCATTTATCAAACCACCACCTGTTCTTGTTGAGCGTATAAAGCATACCAGTTATCAATCCAACTGCCAAAGCTACAGATAACACACATTCTTTAATCCCAGTAAACCTATCTTCCTGCACAAAAAACAAACATACAGCTTCAATTTCCCTCATAACTAACTAAATACACGTAACAGCAGCATGCTAAAGTCTTCAGACTGCTGCTGTTTTGCTAAAGTCTTATACTGAGGATTTTAGAGGGACCAAGAACAGCTTTTGCTACCTGTTATGCTGCTGTTATGCTGCTGTTTTGCTGCTGGCTTGCTGCTGTTTGCCACCACAGAGTTAAACACTCTTGACTATGTTTGAATCATATGAAGAAAACAAAAACATGCAAGAACCTGTATAAACTACAGAGGCTAACCGGACAGAAGTTACTTAAGCTGATAGTATTGGTTTATATCCATAAGTTACTTTTGTTTTTGTTTAATAATTAGTTTGATGGAATCAAAATAGAAGTACCTATCAGGTTCCTCTTTTCCTTCAATAAGTTCCTTGGTAAGCAACGCGGATGTTTATTCCATCATTACACGGAGTAACAAATTCTTTAGTAAGAATCAGATCAAATTAAACTGATTATTTTCATATATTGATCATATAAAGTTTTGAAACTAAAATGTTAGGTATGTAAGAGACTCACATGACTACCACCCATTCAAGGAACACGCCTCGTAGAGATCATAACAAATATATCAGTTTCTTGATAGCATCTAGTTTCATTCATCTACCACTAAGTGCAAAGTATTAAAAACAAATTAGGTAAAAGTTTAATAAACCTGATTAGTACAGACCTTCAATCATAAGTAATAACAGTAAAAGTTCAATAAACCTTCAATCTATGGGCTTTGCTAGTTCATTTCCTGGTAAAAAAAAACAGCAACCTTAAATCAATATGCAATAGATAAATAAATAAAAAAAGAACATAAATAAATATACAATAGATAAATAAATAAAAAAAGAACATAAATATATAAGTGTTATTGATGCAGAAAACACTAACTGAAAGCGAGGCAAAAAGTAGATGATTTGAGTCCCATTCAAGACCCATGAAGCTACTATACATTGGCATCCAAATGCTAGGCAATTCTTTTGGTCAACTTATACTAATAAAAATGGTAAATGACTTTTTAATACTTCAACTATCAGCATTCATTCTCTCCCTAAGTTAAGTAACTGTTAATTAACTTAAATAAAACTAATCAGTAATCTCCTATGCCAAAATTCCTCATTATTGATTGTATATCAGACCACCAAACATATAGAATTATATGAGTGGGCTTTGTACAAAAAAGAGTTAAAAGGGGCACACGTAATGGCAGATTCTTAAGGTTTTGCGGGACGAAGTAAAAGAATTTAGACAAAATAAAAATTGAAAGTTCAGGGTCAAGAACCTCAAGTAGTGCTGCTGCAGGGTCTCCACCTAAGATCCGGTCATATCAATCTCTTCCAGCAACGTAACGGGATTGCCAACAGCTACTTTCTAAAAATCAAAGAAACATTAGAAAGTCAAAATAGTAAAGAAATAAATTACTTATATCATTTGATTGCTGAATATGATTGGATGAAAGATGTCTAACTATAATATAGCAATAGATTAACCTTACTTATTCCTACCACATATAAATACTTTATGCACAGAGCAGAATCACACAAGGATGTTATACATTTGATCCTCTTGTTCTTAACTTTCATGCAACTCAATGTTACACATTGCTAATACAACGACAAAATCTTTTAAATTATTCAGATTTCAAAATAGTTGCAACATGCATATAAGGTCGTTATATAAGAGATAAAAGAGTGAAGAGCACTAGCAATCAATAGTCCTTAGTTCCATAGGATTGCCACAACTTACACTATACTAATTCAGAAATGAGGCCAACTTTTCTAGAAGGATTGCCACAACTTACACTATACTAATTCAGATTATGTTAAAACAAATGCTTAGAAGTTGCAAATTTGTAAGATTTGTGATGCAAAAACTTCATATTTATCCATTCAACATTGCTAATTCACAAAACCATAATCTATATACACATAATCCATTTTAATCGGAATCTAATTACCAATTCAGGAGTAGCCAACAATGTAGCCACTAATTAAGATATATACAGATTCAAGTTTAATGATAGAAGCAACACATGGGTTTGTAGTATTAACTTTTGGGTTACTTCTTCATGTCATTTTGGTTAAATGAGAAGATGCAGGTGTATCCCGCTTACCTTAGAAACATTGTGAGACTCTGATTTAATCTCATCCAAACCAAATCAGAAAGGCCTAAAGCAACCAGACTTAACCACAGGAAAATCTGAAACAACAAAAGGTACAATAAGATACATAATAAATATAATATTAAAATCTTATTTTGCATTATGTAATATCAAAACAAAATTAAACACTAAAATCCTCGATTCAACAACCAAAAACACACATCAAACTAGCAGATTAAGCAAACCCTATATTAGAAACCAAAAATCAATTGATTTCAAATTGGGGTGGAGATACCGTACCAGATTCAATAAACAAACCCTAACTAGAAACCAGAAAATCGATTAATTTCGAGTTGGGATGGAGATACCGTACCAGATTCAGTAAGCAAACCCTAAATTAGGAACCAAAAATCGATTGATTTCGAGTTGGGATAGAGATACCGTACCTTTGTTGCAGATTTCGAGTGGGGAAGAAGGTCGACTGGTGGAGGAGCAGAGAGGCGGAGGGGAGAGCGAGGCGGAGGTAAAGAAGGTCGCCTGGGAAGTCGATTGGTGGAGATGCGTCTGGAGGAGAAGAGCGTCGAAGGGGAGGAGGGGCAAAGATGCGTCTATTCCATTTTATCACTGACCGAAGAGGGAAGAAGAAAACCGAATCGCAGCTTTTGCTTATATTTGTAATAGTGGGTGATCTTGAGAAACCCTAATAGTTGAGCGGATAAACAGAGGTGGAGGTAAGGTAGAGCGATGGAGGCGACGAGATTTGGGGAAGAGTGTTGAGAAACCCTAAATAACTGAGCGGGATTTACCTTTTTCAGGATTTTTTATTTTGGCGGGAAAAAACATAAGGCGACAAAATAATTTTTACGCTTGACGCGCACTGAAGTTTAGTCCTCCGTGTTTTTCAATTTTTTTTCAGATGACACAATATTTATGACGCGCGAAAATGCGCGTCATCTACCCATAGAAATTTGCCAAATACGACAGTTATTTTTATGACACTTGTTTTTGAGCGTCATAAAATACCGAGTGTCATTGTTCGCGTGTCAAGGAAGGGTCTTTTTCTAGTAGTGTGGTCCAGAACTGTTATAGCGGTTACTAGTTCAGCAGAACCTAAAGGGTTTACGTACTTTTAAGGGGATTCATGATCTTATTCTGGATGAAGATGTCAGCAGGAAAAATTCTGGTGGATCATCAAGTAAACACGTCAATTTCGTTAGGGGTAGTCGTTAGGGGTAGGAAGAATAATAGATGTAGTGAGAGCGGGAATAGAAGGAGTCAGTTTAGGGCTCGAGATGATGTGACCTATTGGAACTGTAAACAGGTGGGGCACTTCAGGTGGCAATTGAAGATAATCAAGCCTTCAAACGGGAGATTGTTGGGTTTGTGGAGCCTTGATTCGACACGATGGCTTGGGCCCGTGTTTTGGCCCGCTTATTTTTTGTAACCCCAATCTCATATATAATTATATTCTCTTGTACTTGTAATTCTCATCACGAGTGAGACAGAGCAATAAAAAAGTATCCTGGTTGCAGCTTATGGATATAGGTCACACTGACCAAATCACGTTAATTCTCGTGTGTTCATTCGCGTTCTCTATTTTTTTATGCGGTGATTGTTACTTTAGAGTATGTCTGAGTTGTCACAAGTCCTAACATGCATTATGAAAGTTATAAAATTTTAATTAGGTTATTACTCAAAAGTTTACATAAAAATATATAATATAAGTGGTGAACAAGTTGCATTACTAGTCATGTTTAAATAGCAAATGTAAGTTATATTAAATATTGTGAAACGTTTTATGCATCCAAATTTTGTGACTCCTAGCTAAATCCATGACAATTGCATGATGTGTTTGAAAATTTCTTGCAAGTTACAACATTTAGATTGTATGAAAAATAATACAGTTTCATTTCAGACGTTAATGTTTTTATTCAAGCATGCCCAAGATATGATGCCTACATGTGTACATAAATAGACTTGTTTCTCCACCATACAATCTCTCTTTATTGATCATCTACCTCTTTAATAGGAGTAATTTAATTTCAACAACACGTGGATATGATGTTGAGAGTTGTAGAAGCTCATGTGATGATCTTATACATAAGCTTTCTAGTGTTACTTATGTCTCATGAGTGTAAGTTTTCGTCGTCTATCTAATTTACATGTCATGTTTTCTAGATAAACATTCTCTCTCTCTATATAGGTAGCAAATATGAAGACAATGATAACATCAGAGCTTTTGAGGCTCAACCTTCGAAAAACTGTAAAGTACGTTGTGATATGAACCTTAGAGCTGGTTATTGTTGTTGCGGTAAGGTGTCAGATGAGCTATGCATGGATAGTGAAACGATATGTATTACGAAATGTAAGCAGGCCAAGAAAGATTGTTGTACTCCATAAGTAGATTTATATTGTGAAGGAATATAAAGAAGAAGAATAAATCATATTTAGTGTAATTGTAAGAAACTATAAACCAAATCCAGTTGATAGTCGTATCGCAGATCTATGTCAACTTTTTTTGTAACCGTTCCTAACCTAGCCAAGCAGCCGGGTAAAGGTCTTTTTGTCATAATCGAGTCAGAAATCGAGAGTATATTTCTAGTCTCGGTGAAAATTTGTTATGTCATTTCAATGTTTTGTCTCTAAAATATATCTATTTCAATGTTTTGCGACCGTTTTGTGACCATTTTTAGCGACCATTTTTAGCAACCGAAAAGTTCTTGTGACCGATTTTACGACTAGAACTTTGGTCACTAAGTTAGTGACCATGTTTGCGACCGAACAATAGATGGCGACCGATTTTGTAACCGAATCATTAACGACCGATATTGCGACGGAAATTGTGACTTACCAGTTAGTAACCGCATTTGCGACCAGACAGATTTTGTGACCGATCTTCCAACTAAACTATTAGCAATGACATTTGTGACCGAACTTTTTTCCGACCCATTTTAAGACAATAACTAACGACTGCCTTTATGACCAACTTTTGCAACCAATTTAACAACCAAGTTTCAGTTATAAAAATTGCAACCAACTTGGAGATCACTTTCACATAAAAGCTATGAAGAGAAGAATTGCTTTTCCTATTTTTCACTGTTTATATCAATACCTAAAAACAAATAAATAATTCACAAAATACATTCATATAAAAATTATCCAAACACTTAATATTAAACACGACCAATCATCCAAAAAAAGATATCCAAACAATCCAAAGTTGTACGATAATAAATATTTGAATTGGATAGAACAAATAACATGCTTAACTACTTGGAGAAAGTTTTTAGTATGTTCTTCAAGAGGAATTCAATTTGTTGTTTCATTTCAGAGTTCACAACTCTATTTTCTTCGATTTGCTCCATGTAAGTTTCTCTGCTCTTTCTTTTTTCTTTCTCTACTCTTTCTGCTTCCTTTTCTTGTTCCAGTTGTGCTATCTTCTCATTCAACCGTTGCACCTACAATTATAATAGCACATTAAAACTGAACGTAACCACCAAGTGACTCATGATATCACTTGAATATAGAGAAAATATTGATAAAATTAAAATAAGCACACCTATTCGTTTCTGGTAGATATATACGAAGTACTAACACTTGGTGTTGACGATGTAAAAGTTATATATATGTATGCACTTACTCGCCTTGGATACAATGGCAAAGCTTGAAAGAAAATCCCGAGGGGGCAGAGTTCAAATATTCTATAGAGGAGGCGATGCTCAATACATTCGAGGGGGCAATACTGTAACATCCCACATTGGTGGGGAGGAGAACTAAGCATCGCTTTATAAGGGTGTGGATACCTCCCCTATCAAGACGCGTTTTAAATCCGTGAGGGGCGGATGCCTGAGGGCATGCCGGCTGCCAAAGCGGACAATATCTTGGTGCGACGGGTCTGGGCTGTTACAAATACGCAATATATATAAATGCTTGTACATAAAATCGTTAAAATATGTACATATGGACGAAAAAACCGAGGGGGCGGTTGCCCCCTCCCGTCTCTTCTAAGCTTCCCCCTTGCTTGGATAATCCAAATCCACTCACGATTTCTTCGTTCAGGTAATGGCGTAGTGGTAACAGAACCCCTTCAACCGAAAATTGACTCGTCATCATCACTACTCTCGTCTTGAAGCGGTATCTCGTGTGCATTTGAATGTGAACGTACATCGCTGCCTGTGTTGCAACTATCTTGACCACTACCTCGACCTCCACCCCTATTGCCTCTAGTTGAGCTACGACCCATGATATATATAATTTCAATCAAATACATAAAACTGTAAATATTTACTTTCCTGATGTCTATATGCATGTAGCGACCATAGTTCTTATATCCAACATATATACATGGCAATATAACTAAAACATGTTGCAACTTGAATCAACTCATTAGTAAATAAAAGATAAAGGATAATGGCATACCTTGTAGCAAACATATAAATGATGACTTATGTCAAAAGCTCTTAAACAATTCCAACAGGGAGTTTTTGTAAAATCTTCATAGATGATTATGGTCTGCGCGGAGTTCAAGTCTGTGTGGCCGTGCGCGTCCTTGGTGGCTCTGCCGAGGCTATGGTCGGACCATGCGCCGCTCGTCCTGAGGACATCCTTGCCGGATTTTGGTCCCCGTCCCTTTCGATTTTTTCATTCGTGGCTTAAAAGGGAGGGATTAGATGATGTGGTAAGTGGTGCGTTGGTGGGTAATTGGAGTGGCTCAAAGCCTGACTGTATTCTGATGGCCAAATTGAGGGTGGTAAAAGAGAAAGTAAAAAACTAGATTAGAAAGTGTAAAGAGGAATGTGAAGGTGAAAGAGAACGGCTAGAATATGAATGCAATTTCTATGATGCTATGGGAGAGTACAGGGATCTGGGGACAGAGGAGGTGGACGAATGGGCCTGTAAAAAAGCTAGGCTTAAAGAGATCGACTTGGGAGCTTTGGAAGAGTGGGTTGAAGATCCGGGGAGGTTGAAGAAAGAAGCTTGGAGGTTCTTTAAAGATTGCGTCAATTGTAGTGGGGAAAGTCTTCCGGTGATGAATTGTGAGGGTATTAAAACGCTGAAAGAGACTGAGAAAGTGTTTTTAATTGCGTCTTTCTCCAAAACTGAGGTGAAGGAAGCTGTTTGGGGTTGCGGGAGTGATAAGACTCCCGGTCCGGACGGTTTTAATTTTGGTTTTTCAAGAGATATTGGGATCTTTTTGAAGGAGATTTTATGGATATTCTGAATAATTTTCATGGGGAGGGCAGGATAAGTAAGGGCTGCGGCTCTTCCTTTATTCATCTTGTCCCCAAAGTTCGTGACCCTCAAGAGCTCAATGATTTCCGTCCTATAAGTTTGGTGGGGTGTATTTCCAAAATCATTTCAAAGGTGTTGGCAAATCGTCTAAAAGTGGTGGTGGGCTCTTTGGTTTCGGAGAACCAAATGGCCTTTATGGCCAAACGAAACATTATTGATGGGCCTCTCGTGCTCAATGAAGTCATTTCGTGGTGTAAGAGATCGGGGTGTAAGTCTATGTTTTTTAAAATAGACTTTGAGAAGGCGTACGACACTGTTGATTGGAGGTTCTTGCTTTCGATTTTGGAACAAATGGAGTTCCCCCGGAAATGGCGTGATTAGGTTGAAGGGTGCCTATATGCTTCGAGAGCTTCGGTATTGGTTAATGGAGCCCCGTCCTTTGAGTTTCAATGCTCGAGAGGACTTAGGCAAGGGGATCCGATCTCTCCGTTTCTTTTCATCATCATAATGGAGGCTTTTACATGGATGATGGAGCGTGCGAATTCTGTCAGGATTTTTGATGGTTTACCTCTGCCTAATAATGGTCCGAATCTGTCCTCTTTCTTGTTTGCTGATGATGTCATTGTAGTGGGGCTATGGTCGGAGTTGAACGCCGTGAATTTAGCAAGAATGCTTCGGGCTTTCTTCCTTGCCTCCGGTTTAAAGGTTAACCTTAAGAAGTGCTCGTTGTATGGTATAAACTGTGAGGACGAGGAGGTTGTGAGGATGGCTGGGCTGTTAAGATCTAAAGGTGACAAGCTGCCTTTCTCGCATTTAGGGCTTCGGGTGGGCGATAACATGAACAAAGTGGCAAGCTGGAAACCGGTCATAGATGCGTTTGAAGCTAAACTGTCCGGTTGGAAAGCGGAGAGGCTCTCGATGGCAGGGAGGGTGACTCTTGTGAAGTCAGTCCCGGATTGTGTTTTTCTCTACTCTTTCTCGTTGTTTAAAGCCCCTGCTAAGGTGATTAAGAAGCTCGAGACGATTCGTTTTCACTTCCTATGGGGCGGAAGTAGGGACAAAAGAAGGATTCATTGGATTAAAAGGGATATCGCTATGTTGCCGGTTAAGGAGGGGGGTTTGGGCATCGTCCCCCTTGACGTAAAGAAGCTTGCGCTGATCTCGAAATGGGTATGGAGGTATTTAACGGAAAAGGGCAGGCTGTGGAGGTAGGTTATAGAGGGGATCCATGGAAGTGGGAGGTCCGATGGCTTTATCCCTATGAAGACAGGAATGGCAGGGGTTTGGAGGAGAGTGGCAAGTGTGGAAAAGGTGTTGTTGAAGAAACAATTGGAGGTGGTTGACCTCTTTGCTGTTCAAGAGAATGGCTGGGTTTGGAAGGGAGACTCGACAGGTGTTTTCACGGTAAAAGGTATGACAAAGGTGATTATGAAGGCTAACCGTGGAGAGGAGGGCATGAATATCATATGGAACAATCTTGACCCGCCTAAGGTAAACATCCTGATTTGGAGGCTGTTATGGAAGAGGCTTCCCACGAAGACAGGGTTAGTGACGAGAGGAGTCCCGCTGCCTTCAACGATGTGCCCGATTTGCGAGCTGCAAGAAGAATCAGAGGACCATTTATTTACAGGGTGTGCCTTTGTCTCAATGGTTTGGGCGATCATTAGCCAATGGTGTAAAATTGCGGATCCGATCTTGTTCGAGGTTAAGGATATTTTTCGGCCATTTCCAGATGGGTCGAAGGTAAAGAACAAAGAGGCTATGGTGGACGTCGTTTTCCGGGCTGTTGTGTGGGTTATTTGGGATTATCGAAACAAGGCTGTTTTTGAAAAAAGAAAGACGGGGTTAGGAAAAGTGGTGTCGGAGATTAAAGCTCTTAGTTATTTCTGGATCAATTCGAGGGCTAAAGGGTGGATTGGGTCGATTGGTGTAACTTTTCTTGTTAATGTAAGTCCTTGTGTGTTTTGTTGTTGGGTCGGAGTCGGTTCTTAGCGTCTTGCTGGCCGGCGTCCCGTTCCCAGGTTTTTTAATGGAATCGCTGTTCAAAAAAAAAAGATGATTACTAGTTAAAGACTTAGCAAGATCCACATCCCGAGCTCAACTTAATGAAGCCCAATAGAAGAATATCACCAACAAATTTAGGCCTAATATACTACAATTCTTGCACACAAATAATTGCATACTCATCAATGCAGATCTTGCCAAATCAAAAGGAGCAGCCAACAAATTAAAAAAAAAAAATACATCATCAAAAATAAAAACCTTTTAAGAATAAAAGGCCCATCCAATAATAGCATTACCGGGTACCGCAAATCCTTTATCTCCAACCCATCGATGAGAGTTAAAGCCTCCATCCAAATCACCAAACAAAGAATAAAAACTACAAAAATACTTAAAGTTAAAGATGTTATCTTGAGACCTCTTAAATTTGAACAGTGTCCTTTAAATATTAATTACCAGTAGAAGATGAACCAATTTCCTCAATCATTTGACCATCAGGCAATCCCGAACCATATTCACAAATTTTTCATAAACCTTGAACAAAAGCTCTCGGTGGACCGGCTGCTTATAGAGCCAATAAAACTGTAAGTATTAACATCATTTCAACAGATCATATATATATCGATTATCTGACGTGAATAAGAACCTAAAGGTTTATTTGTTGACATCATCTTTTCGCTTATAGTTCTATTGACTCTATACTTAGTTGGTCCACTCAGATGGTGATTATAACACTAGTAAAAATGAACATCAAGAAATAAACACCCTCTATGTCTTGGCCAAAACTATATCAGAACTCTTTTAACATTTAGAACTCAAAAAAATTACAGTTCAGATTACTCGCATGAATTTCTTAAACAAACAAATGATTAAACTATGGAGGCCAGATGCCCTTAATCAATTTTCATTTGCAAAGCATAAAGTCTAGTTACAACACATATGCAACCAGTTCCATTATTAACCAATTTTCAATAGCAAAACCTCATGTTCAACCTTATAATCAAAATAATAGTTTTCAGCAACAATTGCTACCAGAGACGTTCTATTTGTGAGAATTCTAATGATTCTTCCTTGATCACCAAAGATACAACATGTCTATTTAAGTTTACAAAGAGGCCTAAACTAGGAAATGAAATAAATATAAACCTAGAGAATATTACATATTAATTTACAAGATACAAACCAATAATATCAAGAGATATTATCGGTTAACACGCCCCCGCAGTTTTAGCCGGAGCTTGTCGAAGGCATAAACTGGATCTAAAACGAACAAACAAATGCTTCGGCAAGCCCTTTGTGAAGATATCCGCGTATTGAAACTCGGCAGGGACATGTAACACTTTGACTTGGCCAAGACAAACCTTGTCACGTACAAAATGGATATCCAACTCGACATGCTTCGTACGTTGGTGTTGGACGGGATTCTCGGATAAATAGACCGCACTAACGTTGTCACAATATACGAGAGTGGCTTGCCGGACCGGTACATGTAATTCGAGAAGAAGATTCCGGATCCAACATGTTTCAGCAACCGCATTTGTTACCCCGCGATATTCCGCCTCTGCACTCGAGCGGGAAATAGTGGGTTGCCATTTCAGCGACCAGGAGATCAAGTTGTCACCCAAATAAACACAATACCCGGAGGTCGAACGCCGAGAATCAGGACAGCCACCCCAATCCGCGTCTGAATAAGCGGTTAAATGCGTGGATTTGGAGGGGGCAATAGTAAGGCCATAGTCCAAAGTACCCCGTAGGTAACGGAGAATCCGTTTGAGGAACTGAAAATGTTGGTCTCGGGGATCATGCATGAAAAGACATACTTGTTGCACTGCATATGTAAGATCTGGGCGGGTGATAGTAAGGTATTGTAGGGCACCTGCCAAACTCCTGTAAAGAAGCCCATCAGAAAATACTGGGCCCACGCCTCCCTGAAGCTTGGACCCTACGTCGACTGGAGTAGACGACGGCTTACAATTGGACATTTTAGCTCGGGCAAGAATGTCAGATGCATATTGAGATTGAGATAGAACCAAACCGCCATTACGTTGTTGAACCGAAATACCCAAAAAAATGATGCAGGCGGCCCGGATCCGACATCTTAAACTCCTTAGACAATAACTGAATAATACGCTGCAACAGGGAATCAGAGGATGCCGTAAGAATAATATCATCCACGTATAAAAGCAGATAAGCCATATCAGAACCGTGGCGAAGAACAAATAAGGAAGTGTCATTGATGCTGCTTTTAAATCCGCACTTCGCTAAATAACCTGCAAAACGATCACTACTACAGAAATGACCATTTGCGACCGCCATAAACGGTCACAAACCGGTCGCAAATGAGCATCTGCGACCGTTTTGGGTGGTTGGTTATACCCTGGTCGGTAATTTTTTTAGTGACCATTTTTTGCGACCGAAAAGTCCTTGTGACCGATTTTGCGACCAGAACTTTGGTCACTAAGTTAGCGACCATGTTTGCGACCGAATAATAGATGGCGACCGATTTTGTGACCGAACCATTAACGACCGATATTGCGACAAAATTTGATTGCGACGGAAATTGCGACTAACCAGTTAGTAACCGCAATTGCGACCGACATATTTTGTGACCGATTTTCCAATTTTGCGACAATCACTAACGACCACTTTTACGACCATGCTTTTGCAACCAATTTCGCAACCGAGTTCCAGTTAAAACTTGCAACCAACTTGGCGACCACTATTTTGGTCCCATAAAAGCTACGAAGAGAATATAAATGGTTTTCCTAGTTTTCACTATTTATATCGATACCCAAAAGCAAATAAATAATTCACAAAACCGCATTCGTATATAAAATATCCAAACGCTCAATGTTAAACACACCAATAATCCATAAAAGATATCCAAACAATCCTAAGTTGTACGAAAATAAATACCTGAATTGGATAAAACAAATAGCATGCTTAACTACTTGGAGAAAGTTTTTGGTATGTTCTTCAAGTGAAAATCAAATATGTCGTTTCATTTCAGCATTCGCCTCTTTCATTTCAGAGTTCACAACTCTATTTTCTTTGATTTGCTCCAACATTGTAAGTTTCTCTGCTCTTTCTTTCTCTTTCTCTACTCTTTCTTTCTCTTTCTCTACTCTTTCTGCTTCCTTTTCTTGTTCCAATTGCGCTATCTTCTCATTCAACCGTTGCACCTATAATTAACATAACACAATAAAACTTAAGAGAACTACCATGTGACCCATGATATCATCTAAATATAGAGAAAATTTGGACAAAAATAAAATAAGCACACCTCTTCATTTCTGGTAGGTAAAGTACTAGTACTTGGTGTTGATGGTTTACCGGTCATCATAACACTCAGATCACTAACATCGTTAAAACCATATAATCTGCCCTTTTTCTTACCCCCCGACAACTTCTGTCCACGTGTGTACATCGAATATAGGACGTTTGTTACTTCTATCTGTATATTTCTGCTTAACTTGTTCTTTATATGATATCTATGATATAAAAAAATATACATTTTCTAGTTCCAATACTGATAAACAACAAATAATAATAACATATATTTTATAAGTAAAAAAACTTACAATGGAATTCTTTGCCTTGGGGTCAACCCAAACAAAATCGTTTTCCAGATCAATTTCTTGATAGCTTTAAACGGGTCAATATGACATTTACCATGTCATATAAGATCTTGAAGAGTTTTTATTAGAATGGAGTGAGTCATATTATATCTTGACAAAAAAAAATATATACCTTAATGCGCCCTAGCCTAGTGAGACCTTGAGACCGCTTAATAAGAATTGAACCCTCACCACACCACTAGACGACACTCCAAACAACTGAGTAAAAACATTCCTTAAGTAAACGCGGGGGCTCGGGCAAGTGACCTCCAATATTGACCTCAATTGCAATTATTTCATCAAATTGTCCATGTTTACCCCTAATTGATTTTAAGAGGGGAGCATTGACCAATGTTAATCATATTCAGTTGATCCTAACTAAAACTAAATAACTCTAATTTAACCCAAATCGACATTAACTGACACTAGTTGATCATGATTGCCATCATTAATCCAAAACGACGATAATTTGTATTAGGTGATCATCAATAACCAATATTAACACTAATTGCCTATGACTTACAATCATTAATCCAAAACGACAATAATTTGTATTAGGTGATCATCAATAACCAATATTAACACTAATTGCCTATGACTTACATCTTTAACTAGTGTTTACCATCATTTATCAGTATTGACATGTCCTTAGTTGGCCAACATTGACTTTAGTAGACCCGAACGGTCCTTAATTGATCCTATGTAACATTAATATCTTCTAATTTCCCACATTGTCTCTATTTGGTCATAATCGATTAACATTCATCGTAACTACCTATAGGTGACTCTAATTATATATGTTTTTGTGTCATTTTTTACGTCCAAATCATTTTCAGTAGTTAGGCATCCAACTGCTTATTTTATTAGCTATATTATATATATCTTACAATTGTAATTCAAAAGAAATAGTCTACTTTAAAACATTTATAGTTTGGCCACTAACTTTTTTAAGTTTTATAATTTGATCAAATTAGAAACTTTTACACAAATTAGAAACTTTTACACTTTTATAATTTGACCTACTATTTTTTAATTTTATATTTTGATCACGAAAATAGTTTTACACTTTTAGACTTTGGTCACTACTTTTTTTAGTTTTATATTATAACAACGAAACTTTTAGTTTTATATTTTGACCACGAAAATAGTTTTACACTTTTAGACTTTGGCCACTACTTTTTTAGTTTTATATTTTAACCATGAAACTTTTAGACATTTACATTTTATACCTCTTAACTTTTCGGAGTTTTCGACTTTGGTCAATACTTTTTTATAGTTTTATACTTTAACCATATTAAAACGTTTTTTTTTACTTAAACTGACGGGTAATGGGTGGCCCGTCGTGAAGCGCGTGCGAGTCAAAGATCAAATAAAGTTTTATATTTTGACTACGAAATAGTTTTACACTTTTAGACTTTGGCCACTACTTTTTTTAGTTTTATATTTTGACCACGAAACTTTTAGTCTTTTATTTTGATCACGAAATTAGTTTTATACTTTTATACTTTGGCCATAACTTTTTTTAGTTTTATATTTTAACCACGAAACTTTTAGACATTTACATTTTATACCCCTTAACTTTTCTGAGTTTTCGACTTTGGTCAATACTTTTTATAGTTTTATACTTTGACTATATTAAAACGTTTTTTACTAAACTGGCGGGTAAATGGGTGGCCCGCTGCAAAACACGTGCGGGTCATAAAATCAAATAAAATTGAACCACACTGTCTTTGCAGGCCCGTCGCAATGCGCGAACGGATCTGCAACTTGTTTATAACAATTATTGATACATGTTTAATATATGATGTGTTTTTTAATATGAAACATGTATTAGCAACTGAAACAATTTTAGTAGCAATATTTGTGACCGATTGAATTTTTATTCCAGATGCTTATTACTTTAAAAAATTAGCGGAAATAATTATGATCATTTCTATGACCAAATTAATTTTATTCTATATTTTTTGAAAAAAAACTAACTATTATATTTGCGACCGAAGCAAGTGTGATTGCTATATTTGTTGACCAATTGTGCTATATTTGCGAACGCTTTTGTGACCAACTCAAATTCTATTTTATTATTTAATTGTTTTATAAAGTAAACGACCGGATTTGCGTCCGAAATAATTACGGTCGCTATATTTCCGACCGTCTTTATGACCGAATCAAATTTTACTTTATTAAGAAATTCATTTGTAAAATGGACGACCGTATTTGCAACCAAAATAATTACGGTCGTTATATTTGTGACCACTTTAACTACCGAAATAATTGTGTCGCCATTGTGCGATCAGTTTTACAACATAAATAAGAGTTGCTATTTCTGCGACCGATTTTATTTCATTTGCTATTTTTGTGACCACTTTAACTAGCAAAACAACTGAGTCACAAATTTTGCGACCGGTTTGTTTTCGGTCCCTATTTTTGTGACCATTTTAACTACTGAAACAACTTAGTCGCAATTTTTGCAACCGATTTGGTTTCGGTCACTATTATTGTGACCGATTTAACTACCGAAACAACACGGTCGCTATTGTTGCGACCGATTTGGTTCCGGTCGCTGTTTATGTGACCACTTTAACTACCAAAACAACTTAGTCACTATTTTTGCGACCGATTTGATTTCGGTCGCTCTTTTTACGACCGAAGTTGGTTCGGTCGCTAACGTGGTTGCTGATTTTGCGACCAGCTTTTTCGGTCATAATTTTCGGTTGGTTTTGCCTTTTTTTGTAGTAGTGGATGATACGAAGCCCTTGGGGCTTGCTTTAGACCATATAAAGACTTATTTAACTTACACACATGGCCAGGATGTGATGAGGAAGCAAAACCCGGCGGTTGAAACATGTAGACCGTTTCTTTGAGATGGCCATGAAGAAACGCGTTTTTAACGTCAAGCTGATGAATGGGCCATGATCTAGAGACTGCAAGCCTGAGAACGGTTCGGATAGTAGTGGGCTTGACCACGGGGCTATTTGTATCTTCACAGTCTATACCAACCGTCTGACTTTTACCATTAACGCCCAAACATGCCTTATATCTTTCCAACGAGCCGTCGGACCTAAATTTATGTTTAAACAACCACATGCAGCGAATGATAGGAGCAATAGCAGGTCGGGGGACAAGTTCCCACGTATTGTTTTCCAATAGAGCTTCATATTCGCTAGTCATGGCGCGCTTCCAATTTGGATCAGTGAGGACGGTTAAATGGGATTTGGGAAGGGGTGAGATGGAAGGGTTCGAGAAAAGGTGGAGATTTAGTGGTTGCCGAGGCTTAAAAATGTCGGATTGAGACCGAGTGGTCATGGGGTGGCTCGGTTGGGGAACGGCGGAGGAGGTGGTGGGGTTGGTGGACTAGAGGTTGAGGGGGCAGTAGATGTCGTGGTAGATGGGGAGATCTGATCAGGATGTTGTTTGGTGGAAAATGGGTTGGATGGGTCGGTCTGTGGGCTAGGGGAGGGTGGGGAAGTTGGGCCGTGGGCATGGGGCAGAGAATGTGGGCTTGGTGTGGCGATAGGAGGGGAAGGGGGTGTAGGCGGGTCGGGTGGAGGGGGCTGAGGGGTGGGGGCTGTGTAGGTGGACGGAAAAGGAAAAGGGTAGGGATCCAAAAACGTATGAGAGGGAGGGGTTTGGGTAGGATCGGTGTAGGGAAAAGCGATTTCGTCGAAGGTAACATGCCGGGGAAAAATGTTCTTGCCCGAAGTAAGGTCGAGACACCGGTATCCTCGATAATTAGACGGGTAACCGAGAAACACGCAACGCGTGGAGCGAGGCTCAAGTTTATGAGAACGGGTGGAGGAAGTGTTCGGGTAACAGGCGCACCCAAAGACACGCAAGTGGTCGTATGTGGGATTTCGGTGATAGAGGTAGGACATGGGGGTTTTATTTTTGAGAAGGCGGGTGGGTAAGATGTTGTGGAGGTAAGATGCGGTATGGAGGGCTTCGACCCAGAAGAAACTGGGTAAAGAAGCATGGGTAAGCAGGGTGAACATGATATCGTTCAAACGGCGGATCATCCGTTCGGATTTTCCATTCTGCTGGGAGGTATGGGGACACGAGAAACGAAACTGGATTCCATTTTGGTTCGCAAAGTTCTTAAAATTGTGATTATTGAATTCGCCACCCATGTCACACTGAAAATTTTGGATATGTAGGCGAAATTGAGTTTCCACAAATTGATGAAATTGTTGAAATTTGGAAAAAGTTTCAGATTTGTATTTTAATGGATACACCCAAGTATATTGCCTAAAATCATCCACAAGAACCATATAATACTTATAACCGGCATGACTAACAATAGGGGAAGTCCACAAATCGCAATGTAAAATAGCAAAAGGCATAAAAGTGCGAGAGACAGAATCCAAAAAAGGTAATCGTTTGTGTTTCGACAATTGACATGAATGACAAAGAGTGTCGATATTCGACTTATTGCAAGAAATAAAATTATTTAAACTAAGATAATCCATAACGGGCTTGCCGGGGTGGCCAAGCCTATTATGCCAACAGCGGGTGCGATCTGTGGAGGCAACGAGAGCGGAAGGTGGATCATTCTTGGTCACTGAATAGAGATGGCTCGAGCTATTGTGGCGGCTCGGGATAGTGCCATCCTTGAAATCCTTCACAGAGAAACCAAAAGGATCAAATTCGATTGAGGTATAATTATCAATATTAAATTGTCGAACTGAAAAAAGATATTTTATGATAGAAGGATTAAACAGGATGGAGCGAAGGTTAAGGTTTTTTTTTGGTGTGGAAATGGTCGAGTTACCTGATCCAAGAATTGGAAGTTTGTCGCCATTACCTACATATATTGACGCTATAGGAGAATACGTAGAAAAATTATCAAGTTTACCTGCATCATTGGTCATGTGAGAGGATGCACCGGTGTCCATAAACCACTGATCCTGAGTGGATTCTCCATCCTGAGCCAAAGAAAGCGAGTGCATAGCATCAGCAAGTTGAGTGAGCTCGAGCGGGTCAATCACCAATAAATGGGCCTACGGACCTGATGGAGAGGCCTTGTTAGAAGACCGCTGGGAAGGAGGAGGCGGACCAGCCTGCTGCCAAGGGTAAGCCCAACCCGATTGGGCCGGAAATGGGTAAGGAGGGGGAGCCCAAAATGGATCGGGGCCCCAATAAGGAGGCGGGTAAGGCTGCTGAAAACCTGGGCTGCGTTGGGCTTGACTGCCGGTCCGTTGAGACTTCTGCCAATTATTGTTGGTGCGACGGGGCTGCCAAGGGCCGCGGGCAGTCGAACTGGATTGCGCCGGTGGTTCCGACGACGCCGTGGCGACCACGGGTGGAACCGAAGGAGGTCTATCACGAGCGTTTTGACAAAGCAACTCGTGATGTAACATGTTGCAGGCGGTCTCCCACATCGGGATCGTCTGGTTAATATAGGCTGCTACGCTGTCTTATTCTGGCGGGAGGCCACGAACCAACTGCAGAACATGACGTTGGTTCGAGACCGGGGAATCCACATCGCTTAACTGGTCGGCGATTTCCTTCAGTCGTTGGCAATAGGCCTCCAAAGAGGGTTGATCCTTCAACGTGAGATTAGTAAATTCTTGCTCTAACGCAGCAGCACGAGCACCCTTATTGTTCAAGAAAAGTTCTTGAACACGCTTCTAAGCAATGAGGGCCGTGGACTCGTCTGCCAGAACCCTGGGAAGCAACTCATCAGACAACGTCCCGTATATCCACTGGAGCACCAAAGCATCGAGTTTAACCCATTCCGGATAATCGGCGGCGGAGGAGTCGGGAGGAGTAGTGCCGTCGATGTGATTAAGGACATCGACGGATTGGGCATGAAGTTTAAAAAGTCAAACCCATGTGGCGTATGTAACCTTTATGCCATCAAGGACGCGAACCCGGTGTATGATATTCGAAACGGTGTAAGCAAGATGTATCGGTTTTTGGTTGGGAGTGGATGGGGTGGTTGCATTCTTGTCGGCCATGAAAGAAAGGAAGGAATGGCAGACTAAAGAGAACAAAGCAGAAGGGTACAACGAAGGTCTTGATCGAAATCAAGGGGGAAGGGGTGATCGAGATCAACCACAATGGCGTGATACCATGTGAGAATTCTAATGATTCTTCCTTGATCACCAAAAATACAACATGTCTATTTAAGTTTACAAAGAGGCCTAAACTAGGAAAGGAAATAAATATAAACATAAAGAATATTACATATTAATTTAAAGATACAAACCCATAATATCAAGAGATATTATCGGTTAACACTATTGTTCTAATAGGTGCCAATCTAAGAATCATCTCGAGATTAGAGAACGACAATTAGAGACAGAATAAACTCGAATCGATTAAATACTATTTGTACCTTCTTAAACAGAATAAACTCGAAGCGATTAAATACTTTATTAAGAAATTAATTTGTAAAATGAATGACCGTAATTGCGACCAAAATAATTACGATCGTTATATTTGCGACAGCTTTAACTACCAAAACAATTATGTCGCTACTTTTTCTACCACTTTAACTACCGAAACAACTCGGTTGTTATTTCTGTGACCGATTTTGTTTCAGTCGCTATTTTTGTGACCACTTTAACTACCGAAACAACTCGGTCGCAATTTTTGCGACTGATTTTGTTTCGGTCGCTATTTTTGTGACCACTTTAACTACCGAAACAACTTAGTCACAATTTTTGTGACCACTTTAACTACCATAACAACTTAGTCGCTATTTTTGGGATCGACTTTGTTTCGGTCGCTATTTTTACGACCGACGTTAGTTTGGTCGCTATTATGGTCGCCGTTTTTGCGACCAGTTTTGTCAGTCGCAATTTTCGGTCGGTCTTGCCCCTTTTTGTAGTAGTGAATTTTCTGTAAATTGCCAAGTCTCTTCTAATTTTAGGACGAACCCTTTTCCTATCACCATAATCATCATCTAGTAAATAAACATGTTTCAAGTAATTATTTTAGTTATTATAAAATTTAGTACTTTAAAAACTTTACATTAAAAATATATATATTTTCTTATAAAATTTAATAATCTCAAACGCTTTATCTAGTGCATCTAAAGTTTTTTAAACCCTTATAAACATTCTCAAAATGTTTAAAACGTTATATTTATTGTATCTGATAAGCATTTGTGTAAATGTTCGGTTTAAGGCGTTCGGTGTCCACAAACATAGGGTTTTAGTGAATGCCTGTAAATGTGACAGGAGTGAGAAAGTGACCCCCCCCCCCTCCGGGCGTCTTTAAGCGGTAATTAAGTGCAGCTAATCGCGTCATTAGGAATAAAAAATTATTATTTTAATCTTGATCACGTCATTAAGGATCCTTATTACTCATTAAGGTGTCACTAATTACATTCAAAGGTAATTAAGGGTGTCACTAATTGGTGATTAAGCATCTTAATCACCAACGGAGCCTAACGAAACTCTATTAAATTAATGTACAGCGCCGTTAAGTCATTGTTTAAAATCATACACAACTAACAGAAATACATAAACTTCGTTAAGATCAAGATTAAAATATTTTAAAAATTTATAAAAAATAAATATATTTATATTAAATAAAAATAATTAATATAATATAAAAATAAAATAATTACTAGTTTATTATTCTAATAAAAATTAAAATAAACATGTAAAATAAAAACACTTAAAATATGAAAATTCGTTTACGAATAATACAAAAAAAATAAATATTTAAAAATTAAATACACAAATACAGAACACGTAATTCTGAAAAATTCATAATAAATATATCAAAAATTATAAAAAATATATAATAAATTGGGAAAAGGAAAATAAATAATCATATATTTTCTTATATTGAAAATATATTAAAAAATAAAAAATATAAATGAAAATAAAAACATAACAGAAATACCCGTCCACTCCTTATGCACTTTTTTTAAAAGCATACCGACTGCGCTGGCCGGTTCTGAAGAAGATAATAATATATTCTTTTCTTTTCATCTAACCATAATCGGGTTCCTTAACCCAAACAAACAATATCGTTAATTAACCCTAAATTAAAATTTAGGGTTATTACAAATACTAAATTCTAAACCCTAATACATAATTAGGGTTAATGATAAGACATTCTTATCGTTAAAATAATAATTTTTATTATTTAATTATTAAAAAAATAACAATTTAAATAACCTAATACTAATTTAAACACTTAAAATTTTTAAAAATATATATAAAAACATATTACTAAAAATATTAAATATATATATATATATATATACGAATACATATATATATATATATATATATATATGTATATACAATTTGAAAATAAATAAACAAATAACTAAAAATACACTAACACTCCTTAGTGTATAAATACAAAAAAAACAAATAACCTAATGATAATCAAAACATATATAAATATAAATTAGAAATTATAATAAAAATAATATATTTATTATGTAAATATAAATACAAATACATGTTACAAATTATAATAAGTATAAAATATTTATTATATAAATATAAATACAAATACATATTACAAATTATAATAAATATAAAATATTTATTATATAAATATAAATACAAATACATATTACAAATTATAATAAATATAAAATATTTATTATATAAATATAAATACAAATACATGTAGGAAATCTATAGCTAACGCATCTAAATCAACATGATCCGAATTGAGCAAAAAAATAAGGACAAAAACAGGTTTATTAATAATTGTTTGATATATATATAGGGTAAAGATATTTTGGAACCCATGTTGAGTTGAGTAAACTTTGAAAACCACAGAAAAAACGGGGTAAAAAGTAAAAAAAAAATCAATTTTTTATGGTGATTCTTTAGCTTATAGACTACTCTTAAATGAAAAAAAATCAAAAAACCGCCTAGTAGATTTTTTTTAAAAAAATCTCAAAAAAGCATGGTTACATATGTAACTTTCATGTGTAAAACTGCATATATAACAGTTTACACATGAAAGTTACATATGTAACAAACTTTTTTTGAAATATTTTTAATAAAAAAAATCTATTAGGCGGTTTTTTTATTGTTTTTCATTTAAAAAATTGAGAAAAAAAATGTTTTTTTATCGCGTTTTTGACGAGGTTCCAATTTACCTTTCCTCTCTATATATATAGGAATGAGAACAATTAATAACCCTTGCTTGGAGCAATAACCAAATAACCAAATCTTAGTGGCTTGATGAAAAAACAGGTGCTATGGATTAGTGACATGTGGCACTCCTTTTTTTTTCTTTTTTTTTAACAGAAAGGGTTTAAGGGTATTTTACCCAAAAGAAAAAAGCACTCCCCTCATTTTTAAAACGCTTATAACTTTTTCATCCGAAGTCGTTTTTTTATAAAAATTATACAATTGGACTCGTCGCTTTTTTATCTTTAATTCGGATGTGGTCCCGCCTTGTTTCGAAGGTTTTTTTTCAAACGTCCGTATTAACATCAATGCTACAGAAAAAAGGCACCGGTGCTACCCAAAAAAGGCATCAGTGCTACTTTTTGTAACATTACATGTCAGTACGGACGTTTGAAAAAAAGTGTCAAAAAATGTCGGGACCACATCTGAATTAAAGATAAAAATGCGACGAGTGCAACGGTATTTTTTTATAAAAAACCGACATCGGATAAAAAAGTTATAGCCGTTTTAAAATGGAGGGGGTACTTTATTGGTTGAGTTAAATGACTAAAATACCCTTTCTGGAAAAGGAGGGAGAGGGACACTTGTCATAATTTTGGTGGTTCAAATGAAAACCCTCTTGAGTTGTGAATACCTTAAAAACCCTCTTAAAGCCATAGATCTTCATGATCAATGGTTGTTGTTGAAAGAGTATCTTTTCTTTTTCTTTTACCTTTTTTATATAGGTTTTAATACCCAAAAGGGTATTATAGTAATCTTCTATCTCTTTTCTCTCTCCTACTTTTTCAATTCCTAGACACTAATCATTGTTATCTCTCTCCTACTTTTTCACTTACCAAGACACTTATATTGCTACCTATCCCCTATTTTTTTCTCTTTCTCTCTCTTTCTCTTCCTTTTTTACTTTCTCTCTCTTACTTTTTCAGTGCAAGACACTCGTGTTACATATGTAAAAAATGATAAATCTCCATATATTATTTGAATTTACATATGTAAAAAATGTTATAGCTATTAAACATTCTGCTAAGAACATATTACATATGTAATGATACTACTATTAAGTATTCTGCTGACATCATTTTACAAATGTAAATTATCTGGATATATGAAATAAAAAAAATGACAAATATATTTTATTAATTTGTAAGAAGATGTTATAATCAACATTAAACATAAACATGTTTTATACGAAATGATTTTAAAAAATATAACAAGTTAACAAAATATATAAAAGCTAATTGTTCTTGAGTTTTTGATAATCAGCTTCATCTTTGACAAAAAAATCTCGTAACATGCGAAGAAAAAAAGTCACTAGTTCATATACGTAAACATCATAACATTTTACATATGTAAATTCAAGTAATTTACATACGTAATTTTCATCTAAATTTACCTATGTAACATATGTAATTTACATATGAAAATTCAAATAATATATGGAGATTTAACATTAAACAAATGAAAAATTACATATGTAACGTAATTTACATATGTAATTTAAATAGATTAATAAGAGATAACATGTTACAAACATAAATTTACATATGTAAATTTAAAATAGATAATGAGATATAATATGTTACGTAACAAAAATATATAAAAGCTAACAAAAGTATATAAAAACTAATTATTCTTGAGTTCTTAATAATCATCTAATAATCATCTTCATCTGTATGTTACATACGTAAATTCAAGTAATTTACATATGTAAAATTCAAGTAATTTACAAATGTAAATTCATATAATTAACATATGTAAATTCAAATAATTTACATATGTAAATTCAAGAAAAAAGTTAAATCAGTTTATATACGTAAACATCACAACATGTTGCATATGTAAATTCAGATAACTTACATATGTAAATCCAAGTAATTTACATACGTAGATTTTCGTCTAAGTTTAAGTAACGTAGCATAAGTAATTTACATATGTAAATTTAATATATATGGAGATTTAACATATGTAAAAAAAGTATTAGTGCTATTACAAATATAGTTTATTAACTTATAAGTATCCATTACAACAACATTTAAATATAAATATATATATATATATATATATATATATATATATATATAAAAGGTAACAAAAATATATAAAAGTTAATTGTTCTTGAGTTCTTGATAATCATCTTCAACTTTGACACAAAATCTCGTAACCTACAAAGAAAACAAGTTCATCAATTCACATACGTAAACATCACAGTATGTTACATATGTAAATTCAAGTAATTTACATATGTAGCGCAAGTTACATATGTAAATTTAAATATATGATTAAATGTAAAATGAAACAAACGTAAATTTACATATGAAACAAGAAAATGCTTCAGTTTGTTCAAACAGGACAGCAATACTAGATGAAGAACCCTTATTGTTGACATTGTCTTGAATATTAGAATCTCCATTGGAAGCTTCTAAATATTACATATGTAAGTAAATATAAAACTGTTGGGGGAAAAATTAAGAACAAAGAAAGTTTAAAAAGAAAAACTCTTAACATACATTCATAAGATTGGCCATTGTTGATATTAAAATCATTGGATGATTCCGTACGATGCAAATGGTCTTCCAAATTGTGAGGAAACTGATGTTGAGGAGATGACATTAAATTCGGAGGTCGCATTTTTCGGATTTTTAAGGTTTCTTGAAGTGCATTAATGGAGTTAATGAGTGTTCTTGATATGAAGAAGAAGAAGAAGAAGAATTAAAGGATAAGTATAAATGAAAATGAAGAAAAGAAAAAGATAGGAAGGGGGTTATCTTGGAGGAAAAGGTGATGGGATGGGGCATTGGAAACACAAAATTCATAATTAATGGGAGAATAAGTAAAATACAATCTTACCCTTTTGCATAAGACAAAATAGAGTGAGGTGAATAAGCTCACAACCCTTGGATGAGTTTTCGAAGATTTCACAACTCAAGTGGGTTTTCACTCTATACTTTCCCTATATATATATATATAGGGTGAGGTTCATTGTAGACACTTTCACATGTGAAATAGCTTTTTTTCACATGTGAAATGCTCTGAACAATTAGAAAAAGGAAAAAAAGGAAAAAATGAAATTATCACAACCACTAGATCAAGAGATCTAATGGTGGAAAAGGGTGTCTACCTGTCTACACTTATGGGGGTGTCTACAATGAACTTTTCACTATATATATATATATATATATATATATATATAGGGTTAGGTTCAAATGAGAACTTTTTATTTTAAGAACTTTTGAGAACTAAATCTCAACCACAAATTTTAGGGGGGACTACTACAATTCATGGGAGGGGGATACATGTAAATAAACTTGTGGCTCAAATTAGTTCTTTTTAGTTCTCAAATTAAATTGGTTCTCAAATGATCCTCTCCCTATATATATATATATATATATGTGTGTGTGTGTGTGTGTGTGTGTGTGTGTGTGTGTGTGTGTGAAAGTTCAAATACAAAGGAACATTTGCGTGCGAAGTGTAGGAAGTATTTTCAGCCATTGATTTTGGAAGATGAATGGTCCAGATCTAATATATCTAATCCAGATAAGAAGAAGAAGGAAATAAGCGTGAGAAGAATCTGGAGGGGTAGAATTGGTAAAGCCTACAATTATTGACTTTTTTCAAATTCCCCAAGTTTTTTTAAACGTCCATTACTTTTTTATACGACATTATTTTTATTAAAAAAAAATTCACCATAAAATCAAGCATTTTATTCTCTTTAATTCGAGTATAGTATTGCTATACTTTTTTAAAAGAAAAAAAAACTTTTTTCCAAGTTCATTTATATGCTCTCGTATAATTTGCGTGATTATGAAATATAACTTGCATGATTATGAAATATAACTTGCGTGATTATGAAATATAGCTTGCGTGATTATGAAAATAGCTTGCGTGATTATTGAATATAGCTTGCGTGATTATCAATATAAGTTGCGTGATTATCATCAAACGCGTGCGGACAAATTTACCCCCCTTCGCACGCTTCGCACACAAATTGTCCTTTGTACAATAATTTTCCCATATATATATATATATATATATATATATATATAATATATATATATATATAAAGTGTAAGTAATAAAAAAACAACAACTAAGGCTTAGAAAAAAATGAAAAAAATCAGATTAAAATAATTAATATGAATATATTTATTTTGGGTGAATATATTTGTTTTTTAATCTTTTAGTTGTCCTAATTATGTGAGGACTCGTCATCCACAAGAGACGAGCTCTGCGATTGACAAAAAGTCCAAAAAACATGAAACTTGATGTAAATGAAGGAATATGAAGATCCATCAATATTAGAATTGAAAAATATAATAAGGATTTCAAACTGAGAAAAGGGAAAATAAAATACGTATGGATTGAAAGCCCAAGGCATAGACTTGAAAATTATATAAAATAAATAAATTTATAAATCAGCAGGGTGCGTTCGCTGAAAATAGGATAAAAAAAATAATAAAAGAGGAAAATCATGGAAAATCGTAGAAAAATGAGAAGAAAATAAAAAAAAAAGGAAAAAGGCGGAATGGACAGACGGGTATTGGGCTTAGCGGGTCTGGTAGCCCACTAAGCCCAAGGCCCAGTAGGGCAAAGGGGCCCAATAAAGCCAGGCACAACTTCACTCGGCCCAGGACAGCCTGGTCTGGGGCGATTGGCCAATCAAAGGTACGCGTGGGCGTAATTTAATTTTGATTTATTTAAATGGGGGAAAATACGAAATCGGGTGACGTGGCACTCCCTAATTAGTGTGTGTACGCTACGCGCCCAAGGTGCGCGTGAAGTCACACACTATAAGCAGTGTGAACACACGTTTTTTCTCTCTCTTGTCACAAGTATACCAGGACACGCCACGTGTCCCTTCGGGTGACGTGGCGGGCTCGGATTGGCTATCATGCCAAGTCGTGGGTCCTCCTTCTCTCTCTTTGTCTGGCTGACGGGGGACAGGAGCTGACATGGCGGGCGTTGATTGGTGCAAAGCTACCCAACCCTAAATATTTTAAATAAATAAATCAATTCATAAGAAAATAAAATAAAAATAATAAATCATTTTTAATAAAACTTTTAGGGTTAAACCCCCCTGTTTATGTTGTCCAGCCGCCAACCCCCCCCCCCCCTCCCACCCCCATTTCCATTTCGGTTTGTGAAATGCTCTCAAGTGCAGTTCCGGCACCCCAGCGATGGTGGTGGTGATAACAGCTGCTGGTGTCCGACCATCAGTCTCCCTCTTTTCCCCCTTCTTCCTTCTCCGTTCGCGAACAGAGACAAATCCACCCATCGGGCTCATGATTTCGATTGTGTATCAAGAGCAACGACATCAACAGTTTTAGGGCACAGACATATTGGCGACGACGACGTCGTTTCCTGGTACGCTTGCGTTTTTTTCTTCCCTTTTTCTTGCTCGTTTCCACCCTTTGACCTCCCGATTCACTCGTGTATGTCCAGATTTGAGTGTTTTATAACATTGTGACGTCGTTTGTCGGTTTTTCTCGGTGGTGGCAGTTTGTCCAGCAGTGGCCATGGCCTTCGGCCGCTGGAGCAGTTGACATGATGGTATTGTTGGTGTGTTTGGTTAGATTGGATGCTATGGGTGTTTGGTTCAAGTTTTAGACAAAAAACTGAGTTAAGTCGGTACCGAGTCAACTGAGTCGACTCGGTCACGAATCTGGTCAAACGGAAAATCGGTCAAACAAAGTCAAACTCAGAAACTAACCTCGTATTATCGTTAGTGGCGGAAATCTGATCGAAATGGGCTACTCATTCGCTTAAATCGGACTACGTGTCGGTTTACGGTTAACCGAATCCGGGTTAGAGTAATTGACCGAAAGGTATACCGTATTCTCTATCTCGTTGGCGTTTTAGTGATTTCATTCAGAATTATCACGTGCCTAGAACCTTCGTCATCGTAAACTTTAGGGGTGAGCATGGGTCGGTTGGGTCGGTTTTGACCCTTAACCGTGACCATAACCGAATGTTCGGTTAATCAAAAATTTATTCCATAACCATAACCTATTTTCGGTTAACCATGCTTCAATTAACCGTTTCTTTTGGTTCGGTTTTGGTCATAGGTGGTTAACCACAGATAAATTCACCAATCGTAGCTTATTTAATTCATGGGTCATACATAGCAAAAATTAAACTCTTAAATAAATTGGCCAAAAGCCCAATTAAGCATCCACATCACATAAAAGCTACTCGACCAGTAAGGGGTGTTTATCTATAAGTGATTCCTCTATTGTAGATCAAGTTACTTATGAGAAAATGAACGCATGATGAATAACTTTTTATATGTTTCCTATATATATTAGCAACAGTTACGAGATATTTACAAGCTGCAAGCATTTAATTTTTTCCAAGTGTTTGCTCCATTTTAGGTTATTTAAGCTAAATGCCAAAACATATGTTGAATTGGTCTTAACACATGGAGCATATTTCAGACCTTATGGAATGTAGAAATATAAGGGAAGTAAGAAAGTAGTTAAACTTGTTGAATGTAGAATTGCATACTTTCTATTTATTATAAATTGAACATATTCGGTTCGGTTAATATTCGGTTATGGGATACCCTTAACCATAACCATAACTGATTTATCGGTTAATCAAATAACCTTAACCATAACCATCGGTTAATTTCGATTATCGTTTAATTCGGTTCAGTCACGGTTCGGTTATCAATTAATTTTAATGGTTAAATTTGCTCACCCCTAGTAATACTTAAAGGAATATATATAAAATCTACAAATATAAATACATATTAAGTTGGTAATAATAATTTGGTAAATAAATCTGTATACATTATTTTGGTAATAATAAACATTTTTACTAATATTAAATCTCGGTGTGCCGGGCTTTGAAATGTAAGATGTTGTTTCTGAAAAACTCGGGTTACATCTAAAATATATTTAAACTATTATTTTTTGGACTCAATGGACTAGAAGGCTAAAATCCGTCACTCGGTTTGGATAAAACTTGTTTTTAAAATGTTATGTTGACTTTGTATGTGTGAATATACATAAGGGTCATCATAATTTTATATGACTAAGTTTTTCTAATAAATTATAAAAATATATATTTTTCCGTTAAGAATTCTAATAAATCATACAAGTATATTTATTATAATTATCTATCGATTTGTAGTCAGATTCATAATAAAACAACACCTCGACCTTGAACAGACGCGATTCATCAAATTTTATCTCCATCGTGTCGTCGATTCGTGAAAATTCAATTATTTATTTATTTATTTTCTTATCTATTTATTTATTTGTTTATTTATTTATTCGTTTATTCTTCCATTTGGTTTAGGTGTCGATTGCGTCTTCGGGTTTATGCATCACGAGTCAAGGTGTCATTCTTTCATTTATGTCTCCATACTAGGTGAGTATTCATAGCCCCTCTTTCATTATAATGTTTTGGGTGCAACATGCATCGGTATTCAAAAATCTCTAAACACTGTATTATGAAATTAAGCATGCGATTCTATGTGCTCTATGTGTGATTATCTTATTATGTGATACTTGTGATTTATTTGTTGTGGTATTCGCTAATCGCTAGTCGCTAGTCTAAAATCGCATGTGTACCATTAACCATCGAGACGTGACAACAATGATAAATATATTGGCTGACAACCCACCTGGCATGCCTCGCGTGTTGCGTTGGGTGATTGCTCCCTTACTTGTCTAGGTTTGGTGCACATCACTCATACTTGTTGATCATGATTTAGATATTTACACTTGACTCATTGAATTGCAACGCTTTAATCTATTGTAG
The DNA here is from genome assembly GCA_039602395.1 of Deinandra increscens subsp. villosa. NCBI lineage: Eukaryota > Viridiplantae > Streptophyta > Magnoliopsida > Asterales > Asteraceae > Deinandra > Deinandra increscens. The sequence continues at coordinate 623,841 of JBCNJP010000009.1, read as the reverse complement.
TATGCTAAACCTATGTTTACTCACCAACTACTTGTAGTTGACCTGTATTTTGTACATGTTGCAGGCCATGCTGGTTGTTATTGATGATCTCGATGATGACATTATAGGTTGCATGTGGACTAGTGGGACCTAAATTAATCAAGCTAATTTGTTAATCATTGATGCCTTGTAATGAATTATCATGTAATTATTGAATTGTATGAAATCGGTTGATTAAGAATATCGCCACATTAAATTAGTCTTGTGTGCATCTGGACAATCATCGCGCCCCGACGTAGTACGCTGTCAGTTGGGGTGTGACAATATGTGTGTGTGTGAATGCCCACTTATGTGCATGTGATTATGAAATTTAAGAGTGAATTACAACTTCGATCTGTGCTTTATCAAATATAAAATGATGATTACACTTAGGGGCGCAGCATAAAAAAGACGCGCGCGTGGGGGGGGGGGGTGGGTGCTCTGGTTTTTCCGTCCCGAGGTACCTATTTTTGTGATTTTATGTATAAAGAATAATATGTATTGAGTATTGCCCCCTTGGATCTATTTTGTGATGCACAATCTGATAATATATAGTGATGATTACAATTGCATCTATTTTATGATTTTTAGTGTGTACTTAACACACCAAGAACAAATTGTAGAGAAGCATCATTAGCTAACATATGAAATTTTAAATTGTCACCACTACCGAGATATATGAAGTATTTTATTACAAGAAAGTTAAAAAAAAACGTTGGCTATTGATGTATGGACTTGGATACGAATTAGTGACGGGTTTTGGGTTGAATATCTTCAAAATTATCATAAAATATTTAAATAAATGTGTTTCTAACGAAGATTGAAGCAAATTTAGTATTAGGGTATAAATCAGATTTAGGTCATCCGGAAGATGGAGATCTTTAGAGCGCGTTTAGTTGTGAAAAACACCCCCTGTTTGCCAAAATTATTTTCCAAGAAAACATGGAAAATATAAAACGTGATCAAATCATAATTTTCTAGAAACGTTTTCAAGGAAAACAGAAAATAGTGTTTCTACTTTTTAACTTGAAATTAGAAAACTACATTTTATTTTTTTTCCAAATTTCCTATTTTCAGTTTTCCATCATATATATGTCTAACTGCACCCAGCCGCCCACCAACCTATCTACCTACCACCCACCCACCTATCTACCTACCACACACCTACCCACCCACCCACCCGCACACCTACCTACCTACCGCCCATCCATCCACCTACCCATATCCACCACCTACCTACCCACCACCCACTTACCCATCCACCCACCCACCCATCCATATATCTACGCCCACCCACCTATCCACTCAACAACCCATTCATTAATTTCAAATTGGGTTGGGGTGAGGTATGTATGGTAAGGGTAGGGAAAGGTATGGTGGGTGGGGTGGGGTCGGGTAGAGTATAGTAGGGTAGGGGTGGGTGGGGTGGGTAGGGTAGAGTAGATTAGGGTAGGGGTAGGTGGTGTAGGGTGGGTGTGGCTTGGGTAGGGCAAGGTAGGGTTAGGGTGAGGGTGAGGGTGGGGTGGGGTGGGGTGAGGGTGGAGTGGAGTGGGGTAAAGTAGAGTAGGGTGGGCGGGTGAGGTGGGGGTAGGGTATAGAGTTTGGTAAGGTAGGCTAGATGGGGGTGAGGTAGGATAGGGTGGGGTAGGGTATGGTATAGTAAGGTAGGGTGAGGTAGGGTAGCTAGGGCGAGGGTTGGTGAGGGTGGGGTGGGGTAGGGTAGGGTTATGTGGTTTAGAATGGGGTGGGGTAGGTTGGGTGGTATGGGTAGGGTGAGGCTGGGGTGGGGGGGGTAGGGTGAGGTGGGAAATAAGATTTGAATATGTTTTCTAGTTTTCTAATATGGAAAATTGAAATTCCATTTTTCAATTTTGAACGCGTTTTCAAAAAAATTTCATATGTTTTTTAGAGATGAAAAACAATTTTCATTTTCTAGAAAATTAGAAATGAAAACTAGAAAACGTTTTCTACGAACTAAATAAAAAAAATTAGAGAATCTACTACCAACTCCAAGGTCAAGGCAGATCGAATCATTTTCATTAATTTTAGATAAAGATGGTCACCAGACGAATGTAACAAAAAACATTGTATTCAAGTGTCTTTTTTCAAACTTGGAAATTTAATATTATTGAATATTTATCGGCTCTTTAGCTTTATGTATTATTCCGTTCAATTTTTCTTTTTCAATTTAGGTTCATCTTTTATTTCGTATAATTCTTCTATATCACAGCCTCGGTTATTTACCTAAATCACTGACTAGTTAGGGTAGAAATCAGATTTAGGTCATCCGGAAGATGGAGATCTTTACATATTAGGGTTTTTCCTTTTTGTTTTTTAAACACAAGGGTACTTTAGTCAAAAGTTTAATACTGTAAGGTTTCTTAAACTCTACAAGGTATTATGAAAGTTATAAAATTTTAATTAAATTATTACTTAAAAGTTTACATAAAGTTAAAATATAGAAAATAAATGGTGAACAAGTTGCAACGGCGGAATTAGGGGAGGGTCCGGGAGTCCGTTGACCCTTCGGCCGAGCTCCGACAACATAAACTTTGTTAACTGAGAAATCCAAGATAGAAACTTTCTTGTAGGTGGACCCTCTAAAGTTTGTATCTTGTATGATTAGTTGAAATGAAACAAAGAATCAAGATGGAGCATTTACTCGTTTTGAGTTTGTGACTTTACACAGAGAAAAAGAAACTGAAGAAGAAAGAAAGAAGATGAAGATGATGGTGTCAGAAGAGAGACTTTACTTTAGTTTAAGATGGGCTTTTTCAAGGAGGGGGAGTGGTAGAATTTTGAAGATTATGAAGATTGGTGTTAACCAACTAGGAGTGTGCCACGCAGAAGAGAGAAAGAAGTAGAATTTTGAAGGATTTTGATTGGAAGGGAGTGGTGAGGATTATGAAGAATTGTAGGTTCATATATATTAGGGTCCTAATCGGGACACCCAAATTTTTTTCTGGACACCGGAGTTAACCTGGCGGTTTGACCAAACCCAGTGGCGAAGCTTGAAAATATCAAGTGGGGGGTCGGGATCTATTTTTTTTTCCAGACGTCAATTTTTGGGTAAATGGGGGGTCGAAACCGGAGTATATCAAAATTTTCTACACGAAAATTATATACCCCGTACATCGCAAAAAAAAATTCGGGGGGTCGGGCGCCCCCTCCCGCCCCTTAAAAGCTGCGCCCCTGACCAAACCATGGGGTTTGTTCACGCCGAACCTCCACATGAAGGTCTAACCTTGGGGTTAAGCTTGACACACGTCGCACACTGTCAAAATTAACCTTTTCAGAGACTTGACAGCTACTAGTTAACCCCACGGTTTGCCCTATATGGGGCGGTTTCTGGGCACCTTTTCGGAAACTTGACAGCATCAGTCAAAAGCTAACCGCTAGGGTTTGCCCAAAACACCAGGTTAGCCTCTCATTCCGAAAATTCCTCGTACTGTATTATTCGTTCCAACAATGTCAGTCAAAAGCGAACCGCCAGGGTTTGCCCAAAACGCCAGGTTACGTCGCCAATCATTAGTCCCCGTGATCTGTGTCAAATGATTGGGTGGGGTTACAAAAGCTAACCGTGGCGGTATGCCCTAACCGCCAGGTTAAGTCCGGTGAATTCCAAAAAAATTAAGGTGTCCAAAGAAAAGGGCATATTTTAATGTTTTGAGTTATTTTTATTTTGTAATTAATTTTAAAAACACTATATTTATTTTATAAAAACACTACATTTATTTTAAAAAAAGACTATTTATTTAAAAAAAAAAGAGTACATTAATTAAAATAAAAAGACAATACAATAAAAAAAGACATTACATAAAGTAAATTAAAAAGACATTACATAAAAACTACTCTGCAAGCTTCGCCTCCATTAAAACAACCTCGACGTTCTCTTCAATGTGCATCTTGATATCATGTCAAAGTTGGAAGTGTGTTTCCGGATTTCGTAACTCCAAAATGATATTCGGATCAATGTTCACATTAACGTCCTGTCTTGCCGCCTTTTGAAGCATGTTGAATCTTTTGTCAATTAGATCAACCGAATGATGATATGCCTTCAAAAAGGTGGACCAAGTTGGGTAGATAACAACAAATGGTGTCACACCCCCAATTTACCACTAACGGAGTTTATACCGTTAAGGGGCGCGACTAGACCAGGACCACAACCATTAGTTACAAATACTAAACGAATCAGAGTAAAGTCCAAATGTTCATAAATAAAATAGTTTCAAAAGTTACGCAGCGGAATTCAAACATAAATGTCTTAGCACTAACCACGTGCTTTACAAATTCTTTGTTCAAAAATTCTTAATCAAGTTTAACAGAAATAGTATTGTCTTCACGTGCCATGCCAACCCTCAATGGATACTCTTCAACGATCTGCAAAAGTTAAAACCACGCAAGTGTCAACCAAAAGGCTGGTGAGTTCACGGTGGGCTTGTCATGCATTGGCCCGGTCTCATAATCATTTCTTTTGTCAACATATACATACATAATATTTGTTTATGAAAACGATGCTTTTAAACGTCAATTACCGATTATTTAATATGCGCTTAGTCTTGTAAGAATTAAAGAACTCAACCGATATCGCGGGTAGCTAATCCGTCAGTTCATGCACTAAGGAAGATTGTACCAAGCTGACTAATTATTCTGCGGTGTTCCACCGTCATTTATTTTTATTTGCGGACTTTCGTCACTGCTCTTTTTGCCTCCCCCGTGTCCTCCTCCTGGGATCACGGTGTCAAATAGGCTGATATTGTTCCCCGTGCACCTCCAGTGCCCCGGAGCGGAGTTTGTCAAACTCCAGTAGATCTACCCAACATCCCCTCGCTTCCACGAATTAATGGCACAATTAATTATGAGGACTTTTTATTTAATCGAAAACATTCCTTAGAAATCATGTGATATCATTTGGTTTAAAGCCTTTAACCTATGCTAGCCATATTAAAACATTTCAATCAGGGTTTCTTTCGAAACCAAAAATCATTTATCAGTTTTATTTTTCGTAACGACGACTTGATTCCTCCCCCAAGTGTTCCCATAAACACTTGGTGAGAATCAGTCAATTTGTGTTTGTCCGGTGCTCGGCACTCGTAAGTTTTGTCAGCATTATTTCCAAGTTGTTCTTTCCGTCCCTAACGGGATCGTGTCTTGCGGGTTAGTGACACTCACCTTTGGTTGCTCGGCTAGACTTGCTAAATTATCCTTGAATTGATTTCTTAATGAAGACCTATAATTCATTTAGGTCTTATATATTAGTCTTGTGTCTAATTCATTTCAAACAACGTTCACTATGGCCCATAACATAGCACGTTAAGCAAAGACACGACATATCGACACACGACACCGATGGTTGATCATAAATAAGGGTTCATATAAATCAGATATCAAACATGTTTCATCATGGCATAATCATGTAAGTCATGGCATAACACTTAAGCAAATTTCACAAGTTTGGTTTTTAGGTCAGGTCTTAGTTTCGCTAGCACAGTTTCGCTAGGCAGTTTCGCTAGGTGCACGGGCAGCACTTTCGCTAGGCAATGCCCGGTGACACAGTTTCGCTAGGCTAGTTTCGCCCGAAACTGCTGACGCAGTTTCGCTAGCCTAGTTTCGCAGGGAAACTGGTTTGAACTTTCGTTCAGGTATTTCGCTCGGTAGTTTCGCCCGAGCTGGTCTGGTCAGGTTACCCGGCGACACTATAGTTTCGCTGGGTAGTGTCGCTGGAAGGAGATATAGTTTCGCTACTTAGTTTCGCCCAGAGAACAGCAGTTTCGCTGGTCGCGAAAAACATACGGATTTGCCTAAAAATCAACCTAACAGCTTCTGATCATACATGCAATTCATTATCTAGCATCCATAGGCATTTACTAACATAAATCAAGCAACTTTAACACGTTTAACATGCATTTTGATCATCAAATCTCTAAAATGGGTTCAAAACCCTAAAATGACCTATTTTGCACAAATCATCATCATGGTTTGTTTTTAAACGTAAAGTTTCTGACTTTATGGTAAAACTAGCATCCTAAAGCAACATATTAAGAGATCAAGCAATATCATGAAGGTTTGAGCATACTTTTTAAGAAAACACAAAGAAAACACATAAAGGAAGGTTTTTGGAGACTCACGATTTGATCTAGGATCCAACGGGTGTTGTCTCAAGGTTGAGATGATGATTCTTGATGGTTTCTTAGCTGACCAGAATCTCCAGGAGAAAAGAGTGTGTGTTGGTTGTGAAATGAGGCAAATGGAGAAACTAGGGTTTATTAAGTTTATTTATATCAGAGGCTAGTTTCGCTGGCAGTTTCGCTAGCCAGGCGAAACTAGCTCTGGTCTCGGTTACATTGATCAGTCTAGCCTGCTACCGGGCGAATCTGTAGTTTCGCCCGGTAGTTTCGCTGACTACCAAATTTAGGCAATTTTCACATAATCAAGTATTTACAATTAATCATGCTATTCACAATAATAAGTCATGTATTTAAATCACATTGCACATAAAGACAATCAATGATGAACACATAACACATATGGGCGGGTTCGGTGATCAACCAAAGGTCGTGGACGTATTCGGCCTAGTTATGCATTAGTTACCTAAGTTAACACTTATAACGTAACTAACGGATTTGTCTAACGGAAGTTAACCTTGAAATTCTCGGGTGTCACATCATTCCCCTGAAATTGGAATTTTCGTCCCGAAAATTATTCTTGTGTCGTAGCGTTCGCAGCATCAGCTGTCGTCGTTGCTATCGTCGCTGGGGAAAGAAAGCAAAAGTTTTAGGGTCGTCACATCCTCCTCCTGTTACAGGAATTTTGGTCCCCAAAATTAAATCATACCTTGAGTTTCCGTGGACGTCTTGCTCGAACAAGTGAGGATACTTTTTCTTCATTTGATCCTCTCGCTCCCAAGTATATTCAGGTCCACGCCTTGAGTTCCATCGCACCTTGACGATCGGAATCTTGCTACGTTTGAGGGCTTTCTCCTCGCGTCCCATGATTTCTACTGGTTGCTCGATAAATCTCAGATGTTCGTCGATTTCCAATTCCTCCAGAGGAATTATTTCGATGTCTTCAGCCAGACATTTCTTTAGATTTGAAACGTGAAACACGTTGTGAACTCCATCGAGTTCAGCAGGGAGTTGCAATCGATAGGCCACCGGGCCTACTTCCCCAATAATTTCAAACGGACCGATGTAGCGAGGATTTAACTTTCCACGCTTCCCGAAGCGTATCACTCCCTTCCAGGGAGATACCTTCAACAACACTTTGTCACCCACCTCAAACTTTAGAGGTTTTCGGCGTTTGTCGGCATAACTCTTTTGTCGATCACGCGCTGCAGCTAGCCGTTGCCTGATTTGAATAATTCGCTCGGTCATATCATGGATGACTTCCGGTCCAGTGAGTCCTTTCTCACCCGTTTCGGCCCAACACACGGGCGATCTACATTTTCTGCCATAAAGTGCTTCAAAAGGTGCAGCACCTATACTTGAATGATAACTATTGTTGTAAGAGAACTCCACCAGTGGAAGGTGAGTCTCCCAATCTTTCCCGAAGTCAAGAACGCAAGCTCGGAGCATATCTTCTAAGGTTTGAATGGTTCGTTCCGATTGACCATCTGTTTGTGGGTGATAGGCTGTACTCATGTCTAGTCGGGTTCCCAATGCTTCCTGCATTGATTGCCATAACCGGGAAGTAAATCGAGGATCTCGATCAGAGATGATAGTCTTAGGCACACCGTGAAGCTTCACAATTCTGTCGATGTACAGCTTTGTCAGTTTATCCATGTTATCGCTTTCCTTCATTGGAATGAAATGTGCCGATTTGGTTAACCGGTCAATGATAACCCAAATCGCATCCGGTTGATTTGATCGATGAGGTAATCCCGTTACAAAATCCATGGAGATATCCTCCCATTTCCATTCTGGGATCTTTGGTTGTTGTAGTAAACCAGAGGGCTTTTGGTATTCAATCTTAACCCTTGAACAGGTCAAACACTTAGCCACATATCGCGCAATGTCGGCTTTCATGTTCGGCCACCAATAAAGATTCTTTAAGTCTTGATACATTTTATCTGATCCAGGGTGTACTGAATACCTTGACTTGTGAGCCTCGTCCATTACGAGCTCACGGAGATTTCCGAACAAAGGAATCCAGATTCTGTCATTATAATACGTGAGTCCATCGGACTTAACCTCAGAATGACCATCTACACCACGCAGTGCCTCAGCTGCGAAGTTTTCTGCTTTCAAGGCTTCTTGTTGACAATCGCGGATCCGATCCGGTAATCCTGAATGTATTGTAAGTTGAAGCGCTCGTACCCGTCGAGGCTTTTCGTACTCTTTTCTGCTTAGGGCGTCAGCCACCACATTGGCTTTTCCAGGATGATATTTAATTGCCAAATCATAATCGTTCAGTAATTCAACCCACCTTCTTTGTCGCATGTTGAGGTCTTTCTGATCAAAGATGTGCTGTAAACTTTTATGATCGGTGAATATTGTGCACTTTGTTCCATAAAGGTAATGTCTCCAAATCTTAAGTGCATGAACAACGGCTCCCATTTCCAAATCATGCGTTGTATAATTCTTCTCAGTATCCTTCAGTTGCCTGGACCCGTAGGCAATTACCTTGTCTCGTTGCATCAACACACAACCAAGTCCTTGAATCGATGCATCGCAGTAAACCACAAAGTCGTCAATTCCATCGGGTAACGCAAGGATTGGAGCCGAACATAACATATCTTTAAGCGTTTGGAACGCGCGCTCTTCCTTCTCACCCCATCTGTATTGCACTCCTTTGTGCGTTAAGGCTGTCAAGGGTTGGGCTATTTGAGAGAAACCCTTAATAAACCTTCGATAATATCCGGCAAGCCCTAAAAATTGTCGGATCTCTGTTGGCGCTCTTGGGGTAGACCAGTTCTTTATCGCTTCCACTTTGGCTGGATCGACATGAATTCCTTCTTCATTTACAATGTGTCCAAGAAACTGGACTTCGCGAATCCAAAAATCGCACTTCGAAAACTTAGCATAAAGCTGTTCCTTGCGGAGCAATTCCAAAATAAGTCGCAGATGCTCCTCGTGTTCTTCCTTCGTCTTGGAGTAGATCAAAATATCGTCGATGAAGACTATCACAAACTTATCGAGGTACGGCTTGCACACTCGATTCATCAGATCCATGAATACAGCAGGTGCATTGGTTAGCCCAAACGGCATAACCAGGAACTCGTAGTGTCCATACCGAGTTCTGAAGGCGGTTTTGGGTACATCCTCATCACGAACACGAAGTTGGTGATACCCGGACCGTAGGTCAATCTTTGAGAAGTAGCTTGAACCCTGCAGTTGATCGAAGAGATCGTCGATTCGAGGAAGAGGATACCGATTCTTGATCGTGACCTTGTTGAGTTCTCGGTAGTCGATACACATGCGGAACGTTCCATCCTTCTTTTTGACAAACAATACCGGAGCTCCCCACGGAGACGAACTTGGACGAATAAATCCCTTGTCGAGTAGCTCTTGAAGTTGCGCGGAGAGTTCGTTGAGTTCGCTTACAGCCAATCGGTAAGGTGCGCGTGCGATCGGGGCGGCACCTGGAGCTAAATCAATCCCAAACTCAACTTGTCGAAATGGAGGCAAACCCGGCAGATCTTCAGGGAATACATCTTGGAAGTCGCGAACTATTGGGTAATCGTTGATTTTACGCTCGGGGAGTGTCGAATCGGTGACGTTTGCAAGAATCGCGAAGTGACCTTTACGAAGGCACTTTTGAGCTTTGAGAAACGAGATTATTCCAGTGACTGTCCCACCTTTCTCACCTTGAACCGTTAATACTTTACCGTCTTCGAGTGGAATACGAACCACTTTTTCTTGACACAGAATTTCGGCACGGTTTTCAGATAACCAATCCATTCCTACTATAACATCGAAGCTACCAATCGGGAAAGGCATAAGGTTGATTCCTAATGTATGGCCAGCTAGTTCTAACTTACAGTCTTTAACTATCTGAGTCGTATCATGAAGTTTACCGTTTGCTAGTTCTACCACATACTTGGCATCTAAGTTAACTGGTTTAGCATTTATTAGTCTAGCAAACTTAGTGGAAATAAAGCTTCTTTCAGCACCAGAATCAAATAAAACAGTAGCAAAGAAACCGTTCAGAATAAATTTACCGTTGATCACGTTGGCATCATTGCGAGCTTCTCCTTGGCCCATCACAAAAGCTCGGCCTCTACCGTTTCCACCATTTCCACCATTGCCATTGCCGTTCCCATTGCCATTACCATTTCCATTACCATGGCCACCGTTGTTTCCCTGGTTGCCATTTCCTTGTCTTCTCAGTTGAGGGCAATCTCTTTTCATGTGGCCTTGGGCACCACATTCATAGCAACCATTGCCATTTCTTCTTGGGGCTTCATTGTTACGGTTCTGCCCATTGTTATTCCCATTTCCCCGGTTGTTACCATTGTTGTTGTTGTTCTGCCTCATCCGGTTTTGTTGCTCAGGAATGACTGCCCAACAGTCGTCTGCCACGTGGCTTTTCTTACCACATCTCCCACAAGTTAAACTTTTTCTACAGACTCCCGAGTGATGCTTGCCGCAGGTGTTGCAAGTGGGCAGGTTCTGACCATTTCCGCCCTGGCGGTTGTTGCTGCTATTGACACCAGATCGCTTACTTTGACCTTGGGAGTGATAGGATTTCCCAGAGCTGTTGGCCACACTCTGCTGATTCATTGACACCTCAGGAACCTCATTCTCGGCCTTTCTTTTGCCACTTAAGGCTGTCTTCTCAGAAGCTCTCGCAGGAAGAGTTCCTTTCTCAACTTCTTGGTCGGTCAACTTATGAGCTAGACGAATAGCTTGTTGCACAGTTGCTGGGTTACTAGCAGTCACCATTCCTTTAATTTGAGGCGCGAGGCCTTCCAGATAGCGCTCGATGCGTTTAAACTCAGCATCCACCATAGACGGACACAGTGCTGTGAACTCGTGGTATCGCGCTGTATACTGCTCGATTTCAGATCCAGCCATCTTTAGATTCAAGAATTCCCCTTCTAACTTCTTCACTTGATCCCGAGGACAATATTCCTCCATGATCAGTTCCTTGAATGCTCCCCATTCCATGTTATTTGCCGCATCATTCCCAATCATTTGAATCTCAGCATTCCACCAGGAGAGAGCTGCTCCTTCGAATGTACCAGTAGCAAACTTCACCTTGTTCTCTGCGGGGCAGTTACACATGGAGAAGACCTTCTCAGACTTCTCAATCCACCTGAGGAGCCCTACCGCTCCTTCCTCACCGGAAAACGTCATTGGTTTGCAGTCCATGAAGGACTTAAAAGTGCAGTGGTGGTGATTTCCTGATGCATAAATAGTTTGGGTTTTAAAACTAAACAGGTCAAAATATAGTTGCTTTGTGCCTTAACCGGCATAATAGTTACCCTGTGCGGCATATGCAGCTTGGACGGCTGCCACCGCGGCTTGCACGTGTTCATTAATCATTGCTTGCAGCTGTGCAGGCGTCATGTTTATGCCGCCTCTTCCGTTTCCTCTTCCAGACATCTTGCTGAACAGTTAAAGTAGCCAATGTTCAGTCACAGTTATATTTTATACATATCCCATAATATGTATATTAGCCAGTCCCCGTTATCCCTCTATTAGTCCAGAAAATTTTCGTGCAAAATCGAGGCGTCGTCGAGGAACGTCGAAAGTCGTAAGTGCTATCGTCGAAGGTCGGCTTCCCATAAAGTCACCGTCGGCGTAGTCGTCGTAGTAGAAATCAGGACGTAGCGTGTCGCATCGTTTCGTTGTCGCTTTCCCCAGAATAGTGTGCGTATTCGCGTTCGCATTTCGTATTCGTGTGTGACATTTTTCCTAAGGTTTTTCCGTTAGACTACTTAGACACGGTCTATATATATCTATATATAATATATATATACATACGAAGCGTTTACTTACACAGCAGAGCGAGTATCCCAGGTTGGCACGTAAAAATTTTGTTTTGGGAATTTGTTTGTTCGTTTGTAACCAAGGTTTCAAGTTGCAGTTTCCAAATCGTTTTAGAAAATGATTCCAGTTCTCTGCAACCTATGGCTCTGATACCAATCTGTCACACCCCCAATTTACCACTAACGGAGTTTATACCGTTAAGGGGCGCGACTAGACCAGGACCACAACCATTAGTTACAAATACTAAACGAATCAGAGTAAAGTCCAAATGTTCATAAATAAAATAGTTTCAAAAGTTACGCAGCGGAATTCAAACATAAATGTCTTAGCACTAACCACGTGCTTTACAAATTCTTTGTTCAAAAATTCTTAATCAAGTTTAACAGAAATAGTATTGTCTTCACGTGCCATGCCAACCCTCAATGGATACTCTTCAACGATCTGCAAAAGTTAAAACCACGCAAGTGTCAACCAAAAGGCTGGTGAGTTCACGGTGGGCTTGTCATGCATTGGCCCGGTCTCATAATCATTTCTTTTGTCAACATATACATACATAATATTTGTTTATGAAAACGATGCTTTTAAACGTCAATTACCGATTATTTAATATGCGCTTAGTCTTGTAAGAATTAAAGAACTCAACCGATATCGCGGGTAGCTAATCCGTCAGTTCATGCACTAAGGAAGATTGTACCAAGCTGACTAATTATTCTGCGGTGTTCCACCGTCATTAATTTTTATTTGCGGACTTTCGTCACTGCTCTTTTTGCCTCCCCCGTGTCCTCCTCCTGGGATCACGGTGTCAAATAGGCTGATATTGTTCCCCGTGCACCTCCAGTGCCCCGGAGCGGAGTTTGTCAAACTCCAGTAGATCTACCCAACATCCCCTCGCTTCCACGAATTAATGGCACAATTAATTATGAGGACTTTTTATTTAATCGAAAACATTCCTTAGAAATCATGTGATATCATTTGGTTTAAAGCCTTTAATCTATGCTAGCCATATTAAAACATTTCAATTAGGGTTTCTTTCGAAACCAAAAATCATTTATCAGTTTTATTTTTCGTAACGACGACGTGATTCCTCCCCCAAGTGTTCCCATAAACACTTGGTGAGAATCAGTCAATTTGTGTTTGTCCGGTGCTCGGCACTCGTAAGTTTTGTCAGCATTATTTCCAAGTTGTTCTTTCCGTCCCTAACGGGATCGTGTCTTGCGGGTTAGTGACACTCACCTTTGGTTGCTCGGCTAGACTTGCTAAATTATCCTTGAATTGATTTCTTAATGAAGACCTATAATTCATTTAGGTCTTATATATTAGTCTTGTGTCTAATTCATTTCAAACAACGTTCACTATGGCCCATAACATAGCACGTTAAGCAAAGACACGACATATCGACACACGACACCGATGGTTGATCATAAATAAGGGTTCATATAAATCAGATATCAAACATGTTTCATCATGGCATAATCATGTAAGTCATGGCATAACACTTAAGCAAATTTCACAAGTTTGGTTTTTAGGTCAGGTCTTAGTTTCGCTAGCACAGTTTCGCTAGGCAGTTTCGCTAGGTGCACGGGCAGCACTTTCGCTAGGCAATGCCCGGTGACACAGTTTCGCTAGGCTAGTTTCGCCCGAAACTGCTGACGCAGTTTCGCTAGCCTAGTTTCGCAGGGAAACTGGTTTGAACTTTCGTTCAGGTATTTCGCTCGGTAGTTTCGCCCGAGCTGGTCTGGTCAGGTTACCCGGCGACACTATAGTTTCGCTGGGTCAGTGTCGCTGGAAGGAGATATAGTTTCGCTACTTAGTTTCGCCCAGAGAACAGCAGTTTCGCTGGTCGCGAAAAACATACGGATTTGCCTAAAAATCAACCTAACAGCTTCTGATCATACATGCAATTCATTATCTAGCATCCATAGGCATTTACTAACATAAATCAAGCAACTTTAACACGTTTAACATGCATTTTGATCATCAAATCTCTAAAATGAGTTCAAAACCCTAAAATGACCTATTTTGCACAAATCATCATCATGGTTTGTTTCTAAACGTAAAGTTTCTGACTTTATGGTAAAACTAGCATCCTAAAGCAACATATTAAGAGATCAAGCAATATCATGAAGGTTTGAGCATACTTTTTAAGAAAACACAAGGAAAACACATAAAGGAAGGTTTTTGGAGACTCACGATTTGATCTAGGATCCAACGGGTGTTGTCTCAAGGCTGAGATGATGATTCTTGATGGTTTCTCAGCTGACCAGAATCTCCAGGAGAAAAGAGTGTGTGTTGGTTGTGAAATGAGGCAAATGGAGAAACTAGGGTTTATTAAGTTTATTTATATCAGAGGCTAGTTTCGCTGGCAGTTTCGCTAGCCAGGCGAAACTAGCTCTGGTCTCGGTTACATTGATCAGTCTAGCCTGCTACCGGGCGAATCTGTAGTTTCGCCCGGTAGTTTCGCTGACTACCAAGTTTAGGCCATTTTCACATAATCAAGTATTTGCAATTAATCATGCTATTCACAATAATAAGTCATGTATTTAAATCACATTGCACATAAAGACAATCAATGATGAACACATAACACATATGGGCGGGTTTGGTGATCAACCAAAGGTCGTGGACATATTCGGCCTAGTTATGCATTAGTTACCTAAGTCAATACTTATAACGTAACTAACGGATTTGTCTAACGGAAGTTAACCTTGAAATTCTCGGGTGTCACAAATGGACACCTTGGTGCAACCTCGTGCATCTCATTAGTAAACAATGGGGATTGGTTCAAAACATTGATATCATTGTTTGAACCTGCAACACCAAAGTGCGCGTGCCAACACCAACGATCCTGTGATGCTATGGCTTCAAGCATGATGGTTGGGTACTTGTGATCACCCCGATGAAACTGCCCTCGAGATTCTTTTGGGTAATTTCTCTAGTCCCAATGCGTACAGTCAATACTACCTAACATACCGGGCAAACCATAATACGATCCATGTGCCTGATATAAAAGTGCAATATCGTGGCTAGTTGGGGCACGTAAAAACTCATCTTTATATAATAGACAAATAGATGTAACAAAATGATCAAGTGTTTCACATGAGGTTCTCTCGGCCATAGCTAGGTATTCATCGTATACATCAGGAACGTTACCTGATGCTAGTTGACGAATGACGGATGTGCATTTGTGTATAGCCGTGAAGCTTTCCTTTCCTCGGGCGTCCATCCCCTCGGCGAAGTAATTGTTGTGCGCTTGGAGGTCGGCAACTATCTTCAAAAATAATCGTTTAGACATCCGAAACCTATCGTTAAACACCGCCTCATTGTAGACCGAATCCTCATTGAAGTAGTGTCTCATAAGTCGGTCTCTAGCTTCGATACGCTGTCGGTGAACATATTGTCTTTGTTGTGGTAGGCGATGTATTTGTTGCTCGTGGGCCGCTACAACTAATTCGAGGAAATTAGTATCTTCCTCGTTAGAGTCCGATGAATCTTCAGAACTGGTTGAGAGGTTGGATACGTTGAATGGAAACCGGTCCATTTTGAAATAATATGTGGAAGGATAAATGAGAGAAATGTGAGAGAAGGAGGAGTAGTGATGCATATATATAGTGTAAATTAAAAAAAAAATTATTAAACATAGCCGTTCAACGGCTAGATAATTATGGGGAAATGAGATTACCGTTCGGCAACATGTAGATCCATTACAAAGTTTTCGCCGATGCCGTTAGGATGGCGACGGTGTTGCCGCCGACGATTTCAACGCCGAGGCTAGAATATCGCCCCACTCCGTCCTCCCTTACTGATTGATATATTTTTTTAATTCTTTCACCTTTTTTAGGTCCTTTTTTATCAAAAAGAATACCATAGAGATTTGGCATAACACTCGGATACCTAAAATGCTTTTAATAGACTTTTAAAGTGAATTTTGTATATCTATCGGTTATCTTTACAATTGGTAGATAAATTTGGTGTTTTTTCATTTTATTTTATAATTTCCATCATGTATTATTTATTACTCGTATAAATATTTATTTTTACCTTATTTCATTATAATATATTGTTATAAAGTTGTTTGTTTTCTGCAAACATAGGATTTGTCATATAAATAAGAGTTAAATATGATTTGCGTCTTTATAATTTAGAGATTTTAACCGTTTGAGTTCATATTTCAAATTATTAATAAATCTCGTCCCATGGTTGCTTTTCTTAACAAATCAAACCCCATATTTTCATTATGTTGCCAATTGAGTCCCTAGGCCTAACAGGGTTAGATTTTTTCTGTTAAGTGAAAATAGTATTTTAGTCATTTTACTTATGATGTACTCTTTATATAAGTTATCAAAATCAAAGGACAATTTTTGTAATTTTAATTAATATTAAAAAAACAAAAAACAAAGTATGTCACTCTCACCCTCACAAAACCCATTTTCTCCAAGAATCGTGCAGCCCCATCTCCTCCTCCTCTCCCTCCCCACCGCCATCAACTTAGAAGTTCGACCCACCGTGAACTTCATCCCCACGTTCGTAAACACCAAACGCATCCCCTCCCCTTTATCCACCCCTAATCGTTCCCATTCCAGACTCCCTCTCTCTCGCTTTATCAGCCATCCTCCATCACCGGCCACCACCGAAACCATACCATATCTGGATTCGACGATCTGGATCCTCAAATCGTCGTTTCCTTGACTCATCTGACAACCTTCTTTAATGGCGATTTTCAAATCGCCGCTGACCTTGACTTCTCCGGCTTCTCCAACCACTTAATTCCGATTGCCCAGATCGCCCACCACCGCCATCAGACGAATGCATTCAACCAGGCGACCGCCCAGATGAACTTAACCCCACAAAAAAACCTTCTTTTCAGGCCAGATTTTGGGAAACTCAATTTGGCCGGTTATCCCTAAATTCATCCCAAATTGACAGAAGACAAATTTGTCACTTTCACATACACATAGTTATTCAAATCATCCTTCGATACATCAAATCCAACACTCAAGAACTTGAATTTATCAAACAAACCCGTGGGGATACCCATCGGAAAACACCTCAAAAGCTAAACCATCTCCGTTTTTTTAATCCGACGAGATCAAAAACAAGAAATACGTGGAGAAAGAAACTAGTTTCTTAGGAATTTCTGCGTAAAACTTGACGGGGCTTTTGTAAATCCCTCAACCGGAATTGCGGTGGCCACTGTGGTGGTGGTCTTGGCCGGCGATTGCTTGCAAAATGATGTGGGTGATGGGTCTGTCATCTGTGATAAGTTTATATTTGTTTTTTTAATTTTAATTAGTTTAAGTAATTTTATAAATAGTCCTTTTATTTTTAAAGAACAATCAAATTTACATAACTGGCCCCTTATGTATAAAATGATTGAAATGCCCTTTGTTTAACTCCGTTAGTCCGAGGGACTCAATTGGCAACAAAAATCAAACCTCAGTCTAAATTTGTTAATAATTTAAAATTTTGAATCAAATAGTTAAAATCATCAAACCACAGGGACGTAAATCATATTTAACTCTATAAATAAATTTACAATTCCCAAACTCTTCAATTCTAAAATCATATTTAGCTAGAGAACCATTTTTTAATCGTAGAAAGACATAAGTTTAGAAAAATGTTATGATAAATACAAACAAAATTTTGTGGCTAACACTAACAACCCTAAAAACTTTTTGTTACTAACAACACAAAAAACTTTTTGTTAGAACGCTCCATTATAAAAGTTCTAGTTCCGTCAGTGACAAGTTGCGTTACTAGTCATGTTTAAACTGCAAAAGTAAGTTATATTAAATATTGTGAAACGTTTTACACATCCACGTTTTGTGACACCTAAATCCATGAGATTTGCATGATGTGTTTGAAAATTTCTTACAAGTTACAACATTTAGTTTGTATGAAAAATAATAAAGTTTCAGTCGTCAATGTTTTATTTCAAGCATGCACAAGATATGATGCCTACATGTGTACATAAATAGACTTGTTTCTTCACCATACAATCTCTCTTTATTCATCATCATCTACCTTTGTGATATGAACCTTAGAGTTGGTTATTGTTGTTGCGATAAGGTGTCAGATGAGCTATGCTCCAATAGTGAAACGATATGTAATACTAAATGTAACACAAGAAAGATTGTTGTACTCCATAAGTAGATTGACACTATGAAGGAATATAAAGAAGAATAAATCGTATTTAGTGTAATTATAAGAAACTAAAAACCAAATCATATCTTATAATGTGTTATACACAAGGGTTTACATGTGCACACCCATACACATGCACATGAGCGTGCGGACAAATACACATACATCTATATATGTAATATGTATATGTGTGTTGTGTATATATATGTCTTTTATATAAAAAATAAATAACTTTTTTTAACAATGAAAACAATTTTATCACCCACACCAAAAAGACAAAAAAGGACCAAACAATTACAGGCAACTAGTCTAGCAAGATGTCAAAGAGATAGATACAACACAATCCATTCACACCAGGCCATAGACACAATATATATATATATATATATATATATATATATATATATATATATATATATAGGGTTAGGTTCAAATGAGAATTTTTTATTTTGAGAACTTTTGAGAACTAAATCTCAACCACAAATTTCAGGGAGGACCACTACAATTCATGAAAGGGGGGATACATGTAAATAAACTTGTGGCTCAAATTAGTTCTTTTTAGTTCTCAAATTAAATTGGTTCTCAAATGATCCTCCCCCTGTATATATATATATATATATATATATATATATATATATATATATATATAGTAGTGAAAAGTTCATTGTAGACACCCCCATAAGTGTAGACAGGTAGACACCCTTTTTCACTATTAGATCTCTTGATCTAATGGTTGTGATTAATTTTCTTTTTTCTTTTTTTCTTTTTTTCTTTTTTCTCATTAATTAGAAACTTTCACATGTGAAAAAGAGCTATTTCACATGCGAAAGTGTCTACAATGAACCTCACCTATATATATATATATATATATATATATATATATAGAGAGAGAGAGAGAGAGGAAGGTTCCTATGCATCAGGCAAAGTTGCCTACATCCGGTACACACATGGGCATATTAGGAATGTTCCAGATTTCTCCCCATATGTGGTATATTTGGTAGTTATTCAAGTTCCCCAGTTTTTAAAACGATCATAACTTTTTCATACGACGTTATTTTCGAAAACGAATTTCATCATAATTCTAGTCGTGATTTTATCTTTAATTTGAGACTAGGTTTGCTCGATTTGAAGAAACTTTTTTTTTTGAAGTTTTAACCGGGTTTTTTCTAGTTTTTTTTTTTTTTTTTTTTAATTTTTGGGTAGTACTAGCTGCGATTTAGGGTCCTAAAAATTTTCAGATTTTAATTCGAAGCGTAGACATCTTTTTTTTAATTTTTAAAAAAAACATTGACATTGTACACCAGCACAGCACAACACATACCAGCATAGACCAGCGCTGAAAGACCAGTCTACCAGCACAAGAGCACAATTCCACCAGCACAGCCAGCACAGACCAGCACAGCCAGCACAATTCCACCAGCACAGCCAGCACAGACCAGCGTCGTAAAAAACGTGAAATTTTTTTTTCTCCAAATCAAGCAAACCTAGTCTCAAATTAAAGACAAAATCACGACTAGAAATATGGTGAAATTCGTTTTAAAAAATAACGTCGTATGAAAAAGTTATGGTCGTTTAAAAATTAAGGGGGAACTTGAATAAATATTGTTTTCCACATTTACCCTTCCAGCTTTAAGATTCCTCACTCCTTCTCTCTCATCTCTTTTAATCTTATCCATCCATCAAATTGATCTAGTGGTCCAGATTTGGCCGCACTGAACTTAGGCAAAATGGTCTGCCGCATTTGATCCTAAACCTATATATATATATGGAAGGGTTCCGTGTAGACCCCTTCAATTTTGTAGACCTCGTAGACCCCTATAAAACTCAATAAAAATAAAACTCATTGTTGTAAATTTGGTTTTTTTATTACGATAAGCTTTTAAGAACCAAATAAATAAATAAATAAATTAAAAAAAACAAAAAACATTAAAAATCAAACATTTTAAGACAATGAGTTTTAAAATAATGAGTTTTAAACGCAACACTAAGTTTTATTGAGTTTATTGAGTTTTAAACTCATTGATTTTTAAAACTCATTGTCTTAAAATGTTCAATATTTAATGTTTTTCGTTTTTCTTTTTTTTTAATTGTCTTTTTTTGTTCTTAAAAGCTTATCGCAAATTAAAAAAACTAAATTAACAAAACTGAGTTTTATTTTTATTGAGTTTTAATGAGTTTTATAAGGGGTCTACGGGGTCTACAAAAAATAAGGGGTCTACACGGATCTTTTACCTATATATATATATATATATATATATATATATATATATATAACCCATTCACAACCGTCTATATATAACTATCAAAAACACTATACGTGGATTTTCCAATTACACTAGTAAAAAAACAATATGTATAGTTGTTAAAGTTTGTTTGAAGTGTTTAATCAAGCTCGAGTCAACTTTAGTTTTTCTTCGGGTGTCCATGAAAGAGATGTCATCTTAAGAGAGCGATGAGATTGAAATGTGTGGAGAAAATTATAAAAATATATGTAAAAAGAGTGTGGAGATTTTTAAGAAAATTGATGGGTTTATATAGAGTGATGAGATTCAAATTGACACCATTGTGTGCTTCACGGGATGGTCATAATCCCGCGACAAAAAGGGTCTTCCCTGGGCGTTTTCGTCCAAAACGCTACTTTAGCGATCCATTACAGACGGCTTAAGGGAGAGAAAAGAAATAGTAGAAACGTAGTAGATGAGGTGGGATGGTGTAGAAAAAGTATTACATTAAAAAAAAATATTGTGTATATAACCCTGGTTCCACCCCACCCCACCCCCCAAAATCTCGGTTTCCTTCTTCAAACAAGCGGCTAATAGAAGTGTGTCACGTATGAGAGAGAAAAGAAATAGTAGAAATGTAGTAGATGAGGTGGGAGGTGTAGAAAAAGTATTACATTAAAAAAAAATTTATTGTGTATATAACCCTGGTTCCACCCCACCCCCACCCCCCCCCCCACCCCCCCCCCCCAAAATCTCGGCTTCCTTCTTCAAACAAGCGGCTAATAGTACCAGCCATAAATCACCCAGATTGAAACTGTCGGAAACTAGCCGTTGGTGTGGCAAAGGGAAAGACCGAGAAGCCGCACAGAAATAACCCTCCCCCCCCCCCCCCCGACTGGGGTTTATGTATGTTGTCGTTAACAGAAATAAACGGAAAAAAAAAACAGAGCTAGAAACCTTTTGGAGATACACACATTTTTTTAGTGGTATCACATATATATATAAAAATAAAATAAAAAATTTTACATAAAAACAAAAAGTCTATTTTTTTCTATTTCGATTACGTGTGTTTAAGGGTGACACATGTCACCCATAAACTTTAACTATGTTCACCCCTGCTCCGAGTGGCTATATTTTGAATATACGACCTCCACACAGTACAAAAGTGCGATAACTAAGGGGTTGTTTAATAATTGCTAACTGGGTAAGAGCTGATTGGGTAAGAGCTAAGTGAGTAAGAGCTGATTGAGTAAGAAACTCTGGTTGAAACTTGGGTGTTTGATAGTAGCTGACTGGGTAAGAGCTTACTCAGTTTTGTTTTGTTTTTTTTTAACGACAGCTGACTGAGTAATGTATATAGCTAATTTGTTTTTATGTATTAAAAACATTTTATAAAAAATAAAATAAAATAAAATAAAATAAAATAAAATAAAATAAAATAAAATAAAAAAAGAAATTTTAAAACAAAAAATAATACAATAATTTTTGTTGCACGTATTAAAAAAGAAATGATACACATTCTTTTATAATAAAAATTTTCTTTTTAATTAAATGAAAATACGTTTTTAAAGTTAAAAACCATAATTGTATCTTCATTAATAGAAACGATAAAGAAATAATAACAAACTTTCTGTTTTATCTTGTGTTTAAAAATAACCAACTTTGAAACACACATAATAGCTTAAAATTCAAAGTGTCATACAAGATTCAAATCAAGCATAACTCATATAAATTTAACTTGAAGCACTTGAAAATAGTTGATTAGCAATCTGGTTACGCAAAGTAGTCATATATTCAACGCCTTCTGAACCCCACTCTATGCCCTCACTTCCTCCACCTCGCACATTAGGAGTAGCCATAGCGATTTCTTCAAAGTCCATAAATAATTCATATTGAATATTGTATTTTCGTATAAAATTATAGACTGCAAAACAAGCTATGAAAACGTCTCTCTGCACTGGAAAAGGATAAGGAGCCATTTGTTTTAAGATTGAAAATCTCGTCTTTAGTACACCATAAGCACGCTCAATAACATTCTTGAGTTGTGCATGGGCGTGATTGAATCTTTCTTCCTTAGTTAACGCTCGTCTTCGTCGAAAATCGGCTAACTAATACCTCGTGTTGCGGTAAGGAGTCATAAATCCACGAGTGTTTGTATAGGCAGCATCACAAAGGTAATATTTACCTAGCACATTTTGATAACATTCACCCTTTCCTCTTCCCCTAAAACAAGATTGTTGATTAGCAGGCACAACTGCATGTAGAAGAGTTCCATCTAACGCACATATTGCTCCGGGAAATATGTCTTTTAGCCTTTGATGTCGTTCTGATATATTTGTAATTCCATCGGAAGATGTTGGCACTATAATTTCTTTTGCAAAAGACATCATTGCAACCAGAACCTCGTGAAAACATTGATGAACTGTTTGAGTAGAGTGTTGAAATCGTCGTTTAACCACTCGAAAACGTTCATTATGCCCTATAATATGTAAGAACATAGCCATCTTCTCTTCCGCGCTTATTGTCCTACTAGCTTGCAACCAATTTCGTTGTTTAAAATGATTGCATAATAGTACAAAAGCCTCGCGTGAAACCGTCATCATTTTGTGACATTGTGTAGATGATCCATGTAGCAATTCTTGTGTATACGCATAACCGGTTAACACATAATCATTGTCTCTTATTCTTTCAATTCCTCTTTTTCTTTTCCGGGCCAACATCAACCTATACCATGAAAGTAAAAGGAAAGCTATAATTTCACCTTTCGTATACATATGTGACCTATTAAATTTAATATAAAAAGTCATCCACATGTAATATAAAAGCCATCAAAAAGTCATACCAAATTCATACAAAAACCATACAAGTCATACCAAAGTCACCCGAAAGTCATACACATCATACCAAATAAAAGAAAACAATAAGTCATACGATCAGTCATTTATAAGAAAAAAAGAATAGTCATTCAAATAAACGATACTTCCTTCCAGCATTTCGCACCCACGACTCGCAACTCGACGTCTTAAGACGCAGCCAAACTTTCCTAAGATCAGCACTTTCACCAAATAGCAAAAGAGTCGTGTCGTATCTAGGATCTCCTTCCCCCCACTCCATTTTCTCTAACTTCTCCATACATGCATCCACATCATTTTCTTTCTCTCTATTCAAGTGTTCACTTTCCACCAACATCTTTGCAACATTAACAATTTCTTTCCCGACTTCTCTTAAGTCTTCATCAAATGTGTTTCTACGAACTCTTTTGCTATTTCCTTGACCTTCATTATGTTTTGACCGGCCACTTGATTCATCACTTGCATGTGGGGCATCTGTCTCCATTGGAGTGTAATGATCATCATCCATATCATGCGCTGAAAATTCTTCAGCGGGATGGGGGGTGTAGAAGATGGCCCCCAACAGTGAACACTGGTCGATACCACCCCCTCAAACAACTTGGTACAAAGATCAGGACAAATGAGGGGCGCATTTCTCAAATTCTCTACATACTTGTCCAACTGTTCGAAAATTTTATAAAGAAAATCAAAATACTAAAAGATAATAATTATAGATAAAAAAATACTCACAATATATAAATACCTTTCCCTCCGCGACCCATTCTTCATCACTCATACTAAAAGTATTGGTTACAGGATTATAAAGATTCCCTGTTTTGTTCCTCAGTTTCACCCAAGCGCCAAACTTCTTTTTTATGTAGTCATAGCGATTTTTCATTTGTGCTCGATCAACTATGAAATTATGTTCATTTTTCAATTTTTCCCCGACTACTTTCCATGAGCACCATTTCAAGCTAGTACCCTCCCGACCGTTAATTGTTACTTCGTCTAGACATGCTTCGAGAAAAGCTTTGTCCACATATTCCGACTTCCAACTAACTCTAGGTTTTTTTCGGACATATCTAGATACATATGAGAACTTAAAATTAATGAAAAATACACATGACTAAACACATATAACAAATTAATTCCTAATGATACTACTCTAAAAAACACATCATAATTCTCAAAAACACATCCTAAATCCACACAATCATCAAGATTAAAATATAACAAAGAGGTACTCTATTAATCCAACCTTTGTCACAATATTTATGTGTACTCTTTCTACTTGTTTAAAGTTATATAACTATAGCTTCATCAACTAAATAGCATCAATTATATGTAACGAAATTTGGTCATAGAAAACTACTTTTCATTATAGGGAAATCTTTCAATTTCTTTGAAACAAGGGTTTATATCTTGCAAATATCAAATTCTATACATTTATGTTTGAAACAGTGCGATCATAGCAAAAAATAATCTTGCAATACAGAGCAAAAATTGAGACAGCAACTTCTCATTTTGGGACTCCTTTTTGCAGACCATCATGGTTGGTTAATAGCAACAAAATTGCAACAAAGATTAACAGTGCATATAACCCGAATACATCAAATGGAAAAGCAATCCCACAAAAACACGCCCCAAACTCTTTCTATTACAACATCCAATTATACTATTATAGCCTCAAACTCGATGGATCAAACCACCATCGGAATATACATGACACAAAACAAACCATGAAAGATGAATCTTGAAGAAATTAGATAACACAAAACAAACCATGAAGATAAAGCGTCAATGTTCACAAATTCTAAGCTTAAGGCATCAATTAAGCATCAAAACCATATTTAATTCAATCACTATTTGCATCATTAAACACCAGAGTGTACTAGAAGCTATAAAAAAACCTACCAGTCAAAACATGTTTATCTTTTCACACCATTTCTCACAACCCATGAATATAGAACATATAAAAAACAGAACCTATTCATATATAAAAAACAAACGGAGCAATTTGCATCTATCTCTCCCATTTCTCACAACCCATGAAGATAAAAGCTATTGTAACCATAATCATTAATTGCTGAAACCTAATTCACAATTTTATAATCAGAAGAGTGGATGGCAGAATAGAGTGTATGTGTACCTTTCTAGAATTCGGAAGAGTCGAGCGTCGGAGGAACAATTGAGCGTCGAATGTTTTCACGAGTGGTTCCTTCTGAGGAACAGTCGAGCGTCGCAACAAATTTCAATTACTGATGATTTGTGTATCGTTTTGGAATCAGGAGCGGAAATTGACGATCTAATTCTGTGGAATTTACTCTAATCTTCAGAATCTGGTTAAATTCGGATCCCTATTTTCCTTTCACGATTATAATTGAGCAGCGGAGTAACATTCAAGCGTCGGAGGAACAATTGAGCGGCGGAGGAGGCTGCGAGGAGTAAGGAGGAGCGGCGGAGGAGCAATCGCCGCTGTTTCTCTTTGGAGCGGCCTTTTAGGGTTGAAAGCGGAGGAGCGCTTTTAGGATTGATTCGGTCAGAGAGTAGAAATTGAGGGACTCAGTCAGGAGGGCTGATTCGGTCAGTGATATATTTAAACGAAATTAAACGAGCGGACCACTTACCGGGTAAGTAGTCAGCCCTTACCGGACCCGGTAAGAGGTAATCAAACAACCCCTAAGTCATTGTAATTTTAACATGCTAATACACCTAAATTTCTATATTGTAATGCGGTTCACTTTTCTTTTAAATATATCGAAAATCATGGCGATGAGGGAGACTCAAACTTTTGGGTCACAAGTTCGATTCCTGAGCTTCCAAGTTTTACAATCCGACCGTTTGAGGAGGTGGATTTTTCCTAAAATGAGCTTAATTGGTGTAAATACTCCCTAGTTTCCCGGGACTTTAGTTGGTAGTTAAAAAAACTATTGTAGTAATGTAAAAGTACGTAATGTACTATAAAACTATAAATAATTATTAAATCGTGTACAATGTTTTTTATTGTAACCCAAAAATATTAAATTGCTAAAAGATATAAAAGATTGAGAACCGTTTTACACACATCAAACTATTGTAACAACTAAATTCATGAGAAGCACATGATGTGCTTAAGAATTACGTACAAACTTAGTTTGAGTGAAAGCTTGTATGGTGCTCAAATGGTCATATATAAATAGACTTGGATCTTCACTATACAATCTCTCTTCGTTCATCTTTCTATTCAATAGGATTAATTCAATTTCAATGGCACGTGTTATAATGATGAATCTTGTTTTATACATAAGCTTTTTGATGCTCCTCATGTGTCATGGGTGTAAGTTCTCGTCCTTTATTCAATTTATATACAATGTGGGATTTTTTTAATAGACATTCTAATGATAATATCATTTATATATAGGTAGAAAACATGAAGGCAACGACATTAATGCTTTTGGAGCTTCACCTCCAAAAAATTGTAAAGTACGTTGTGACTACATTCCAAGTGAAGGAAAATATTGTTGTTGCGGTGAGTTGAAGGAGGGCCAATGCAGACATACTATGAGTTTTTGTCAAAAAATATGTAAGAGAAAAGATTGTTGTACTCCATAGTATACTAAATTATAAGGAATAAATATATATTAGAAATAGAACAGTCGATTGATTTCAAACACCCATTACGAAGTCCTTGTGACCAATATTGCGATTACAACTTTGGTCGCTATGTTAGCGATCATGTTTGCGACGCAACAGTAGTTGACAACCGATTTTGTGACAGGGCCATTAATGACCGATATTACGATAGTAACTGGTTGCGACTAAACTTGCGACTAACTTGTTAGCAATTATAATTGTGACCGTAAATATTTGCGACTGACCGATTAGTGACCGATTTTTCAACTGAAATATTAACAACGACACTTACGATGAATCTTTCCCGACTGGTTTGCGAAAATCACTAACGGCCGTTTTTTATAACATGCTTTTGAAACCAATTTAGCAACTGAGTGTCAATTGAAACATTCAACCAAATTGGCGACCACTATTTTTATCACATAAAAACTATGAAGAGAATAATTGGTTTACCTAGTTTTTCACTATTTATATTAATACCTAAATGAAATAAATAACTCACAATGTTGATCAATTCAATCAAGTAATACATAAAACATATAAGGTGAGGACATACCGATAGGGATTGAGATTATAGATGATGATGATGATGCCATAGCCATGATGTTCCTCTTCCCTTTAGATGTCTTCTATTGATGGATTTTGTGACTATAGAGAATAGTGTATGTAGTGGTGTTGTTTATGTTCTCTAGTCATATATTTATAAGACATCAAAGGGCAAGAGACCTTTCATATTATGTCATTATTCCCATCAAATAATGACTATATTAATAAGGACTTTATGTCATACATAAATAAGGACTTTATATGACTTTATATCATTTTGACAATTATTAATAAATGATCCCAAATGACATATTCATGTAGGTATATTTCCAACACACAAAACCGTATTCATATATAAAAAATCCAAACTTTCAAAATTAAATATGACCAATCATCCGCAAAAGATATCTAAAAAATCCAAATATGTATAAAAATAAATATCTGAATTGGATAGAACAAATAACATGCTTAAAACTACTTAGAGGAAGCTTTTAGTATGTTCTTCGAGGGGAATTAAATTTGTTGTTTCATTTTAGCATTCTCCTCTTTCATTTCAGAGTTTGAAGATATGTATTCTTTGAATACATAATATGAATAACATATTCAGAGACAAAATAAATCAAAACTGATGAGGAATAATTAATAATTAGTCATTCATATTATGACATGATCGGTCATTAGTAAACCTCGTCTTTATTATGAGCTCTTAGAAAAGACTTATGAGGATAGACCTTAAGTTATAGGATCCTTAAGCATATCATGAATGTTTTCAATACAAGGACTTAGTTTCCTCTACTTGTTCTTAAATGAATAATAATCTTGTATCGAAAATTTAATGCAGCTCCTCTCAAAACTGTTACTGTTTTAAGAGATTAGGATAGCTGACTTTATCACAATGAGTCTTCAATATGTTATATATGGAGTTACGGAATTATTAGTCTACTGATAAATTTACCAACAACATCTAGTGACAAACATATCATGTCATAATAACTTAGGTTGTTGTTATCAGTTTCTTATGACTCATCCATGATCCATGAGATAAATCTGTCCGCATGAGTTGACATTTAGTATCCTTTGAATACAATAAAGTTAAAATTTAGAGATAGTCAACTATTTTAAGTTTCTCACTTCTTCTATAGTTTAAATTTTATAGTCTTTCGTTTCTTATAGATATTGAAATGTCATCTTAAATGCTTTATGATGCACTAAACTTAGGAAATGATTTTCATCATTTCTTAGTATTTCAGCAATGAAGGCAATATCTTAAAACGAGTATAGACTTGAACATAAGATTTGAACCTTTATTAGTAATCTCCTTTAGTTACTAGAGTTACAAATAAAGAGCAACGTTGCATGTTGTAATGTGTTCAACACATGGTTAAATCTAATAAGACTTAATTAATGTCTTATTAGTTTGATCTTGATGTATTTTGATGCTTATTGTATAAGAAGCATCTTCAAGACTTTAAGGTTAAAATTATGCGAAAATAAGTCGCTTTGACTCATGCAACAAAACTAACATATTACTTGCCTAAAATAATGTATATATAAGGGCAAGTATTGTATTAGTTGCTCCCACTCATCTTAAGATAGGCCCAATTTATCCACTTATTCTTGATGAAGAATTGTTACATTTATAGCTTCATCAAATTTTAAATTCACTTGTAAATTTGCTTATGTTAACCCTTTATATTTAATCATCTTAAAGACTAAGTGTTCTTTAACTTTCAGGCTTGAAACCTTATGTTTAGTTTATGAACATGTCTTCATGTTAAGTGAGTATTAAGGAAAGATATCTTATAAGGCCGTTAAATGTCACTCGTAATTATGAGTGAGTAATAAGGACAATGATTATCTCTCAGAGAACCCTTTAGAAAAGGAATTCTTTACTTGTTAATCGCCTTTGGGAAAACAACAATTTATAACGTTTAATTTCTCCTTTCGAATTTCAGTTTAGCTATGGAAAACTAAACTTCTAACGTTATTTTGATTTAGGGAGTTAAGCTCATTAATAATAGCTTTATTCCATCAGTTGAGTTGATTGATTTCTAATAATGGCTCTTAAATTAGAGATACGATTAGTAATCTTTCCAATATCCGTGTAAGCTTTATTAAGGTAGGTTCATAATCATCAAAGTCAATAGGAAACTTCATACCTTAATGACCTACTAAGCTGGATCTAACGAGTTGAAGCAGAACATTAATAGTTTCATAGATTTCCTCTTGAGCATTTAAGTCAAGTATATTAGGAGTAACATTATTTCTAAGTGTGTGGAAGTGGATCAGTGTTATAGTAGCGTGGTGTACAAGAGGTGTAATGGGAGTTAAATTCATAGTTAAATTTAACTTTGTCTCTCCCCCCGCCTCTTGTATTTTTAGGTAAGTCACGAGTAAGGACTTTTCACTGCTCCCACTGACCTCAGAAGAGAAGTCATTGATAAGAACTTTGATTGCTCCCACTAATCTTAGAATTTCTTAGGAACTTGGTATGCAACATGCTTGGTGTTGAGGATTTTTAAGGTTTAATTGCGGCTAATAACTAATCATATGGTTTATACTTAGTTTCCTTCATGTCCGGATTTCAGAAGGAATTTTAGGGACATATTAGGTAACCTTGTTTCGCATATGATTTGTTGTTTTTAGAGCCTTTGTATATAGAAATAGATGTATAACTTAGATGACATATTTATTATCATGTTTATAAGGATACTTAGATGCATAACTTAATAATGTATCTTTAGAAGTATCATACATGATCTACTGGTTCACACTAGTATGATCCTAATGGATTTGAGAGTGTTACCATAATTTGTATGTCAATTTTAGTATTTAATCTATTAAATCTAATCTCACAACCTTTTATTTTATAAAGTGAGAAAGATATTAAGATATTTTTCCTTATTTAAGTACAAGAATAAATAATCAGTAAATGAGTGATAAATGTGTTAGGCCTAGATATTCCATTTTAGGATAAGGTCCACTAATATATTTGAGTTTTGTTGAGTTAGAACTCTTAGTGAAAACTTATTTATTCCCTTATACACATATTGTCTTTGTTAAGTTCTTACTTACGTGATAAAAAGATTGTGAACATTTATTATCTAGTTATAAGTTATAAAGATTTCAACCCACGTAAAGACAACTAGATAAGTATAACCAACAACTTTGAGAGTTTAGGGTAGTAGTGACATTTGTCATAGTCGTTTGAAACCTTATAACCGTCGATGTCTTACTTTAGTAATGATACTAGGTTCCAAGTGATCTTGGATCATAATAAGGTATCATAAAGTGTAGTACATTGATAGATTTTCATGGTTTGTACAACTTTGACATTGATTTTGTCACTTACTCTCATAATAGTGGTTGTTTGGTTTATTCCTAGTGTATGGATTATAAGAGATCTTTATAAGACTAGATTTAATCCACTGTGTTAATCGTAAAATTAAGGAAAATTGGAATTAAATAATCCAAGTTATTGGGTATTGGCGGATAATAATCCGAGTTCCAATATTGGCCTACAATAATCCCAATTATTTAGGTCTTGGAATTCATTGGGCCGCCGTTAATTTTTCACTAACTCCGTTAGTTGTGTGCTGACGTGGCACATGCCACGTCAGCAAGTATGATGCCACATCACCTGCCACGTCAGCAAAAATGATGCCACGTCAGCAAGTACTAGCGGAGTTAGTGAAAAATTAACGGCGGCCCAATGAATTCCAAGACCCAAATAATTGGGATTATTATAGGCCAATATTGGAACTCGGATTATTATCCGCCAATACCCAATAACTTGGATTATTTAATTCCAATTTTCCTAAAATTAATGGGCAAAATTATCATTGTTGATTATTATTTGTTAGCCAGTTGTTCCTATAAGGATTTCGAACTGGAAGTTTTCTTGTATCTTATTTTAGAATTTAGAACTATCCTCCTTATTTAAGTTATTTTAATTATATAAGGGTTAGTGATTGTGAGGTGAACAAATCCGCTTTT
>JBCNJP010000009.1:564873-592042 GCA_039602395.1 Deinandra increscens subsp. villosa | reverse complement strand
TATAGGGTGTGGAACTATTAATAACCCTTGCTTGGAGCAATAACCAAATAACCTATTTGAACCACAAAAATCAGTGACAAGTGTCACTCTCTTTCTCTTTCCAGGGAGGGTATTTTAGGCATTTTAACCAAACAAAAAGGTACCCCCTCAATTTTAAAACGGCTATAACTTTTTTATCTGAAGTCGGTTTTTTATATAAAAAAAAATACCGTTGGACTCTTCGCATTTTTATCTTTAATTCAGATGTGGTCCCGACCTTTTTTAACATTTTTCCCAAACGTCGTACTAACATGTAATGTTACAAGAGAGCACTGATGCCTTTTTGTGGCGTTGCTGCCATTTTTTGTAGCATTGATGTTAATACGAACGTTTGAAAAAACAGTTTTAAAAAAAGTCGGGACCACATCCGAATTAAAGGTAAAAATGAGGCGAGTCTAATGGTATAATTTTTATAAAAAGCTGAATTCGGATAAAAATGTTTATAGCCATTTTTAAAAAAAAAGGGTGATATTTTTTCTTTTGGTTAGAATACCATTTATACCATTTCAATTAAAAAAGAAAAAGAAAACAAGTCAGTGCCACTGGCACTCATCCATGACACTAGCTTTTTGATACAACCACTAAGATGGAGTTATTTGGTTATCACTATAAGAGGGGGTTATTATTAGTTCTCATTCCTATATATATATATATATATATATATATATATATATATATATATATATATGTTTAGGGTAAAATACATCAAGCAAAACGCTACATCCATTGCGGATTGATCTGGGGAGTCCATCAAAATCATCCAACAGCCATGATCTATGGTGTTTCCGCCTATGGTGTTTTTTCCCCCACCGAAAACGCCATAGGCGAAAACACCCATAGATCTTGGCTGTTGGATGATCTTGATGGACGCCCCAGATCAATCCGCAATGGATGTAGGCTTTTTATGTGATGTAGCCTAACTCTCCTATATATATATATATATATATATATATATATATATATATATAGTGATTGTTAACCACACCTTAGAGCATTAACCAAATAACCATCATCCAATGGTTGATAAAAGCAAAAAGCCATCAGATTTTGCCATGTGTCCATTTCTTTTTTTTAATTCAAAAGGGCAAATCTATCAATTTACATAATCATATAAAACCCCCCTTTCATTTTAAAACGTCCATAACTTTTTTATATATTGTCGGATTTTTATAAAAGTTGCACCATTAAACTCGTCGCATTTTTATCTTTAATTCAAGTATAGTCTCGACGTTTTTTATTACCGTTTTCTTAGACGTACAATGTTGCACAAGTGTTACAACCAGTAACCTCATTGTCATACCTGCCAACAAATAACAAAATTACATCCACACATTCATTAGCAGTAGCATCGATGTTACTACTTAGGTACAACTGCATATGCATATATTACAAACTACTAAATGCATCAATATCTCAGACCTACGATGTAGCATCAGTGTTACAACCACTAACATCATTTTTTCTACTTAGGTACAACTGTATATGCATATATTACAAACTACAAATGCATCAATATGCATATAAAACACTGATGCTTTGTGTGATGATGAGTAGCACCAAGGCTATCAAGATTCAACAAAAAATAATCAAATGTACAAGTTAATATACACAAATTCGATACTACAAAGCATCAAGATTCAACAAAAAAACAAACACACACACACACACACACACACATATATATATATATATATATATATATATATATATAGGGAGATGATCATTTGAGAACAATTTGATTTGAGAACTAAAAAGAACTAATTTGAGCACAAGTTTATTTACATGTATCCCCCTCCCATGAATCAAGTTTTCTCCCCCTGAAATTTGTGGTTGAGATTTAGTTATCAAAAATTCTCAAAAGAAAAAGTTCTCATTCGAACCTAACCCTATATATATATATATATATATATATATATATATATATATATATATATATATATATATATATAGGTAAAAGATCCGGAGACCCCTTATTTTTTGTAGACCCCTAGAACTCCTTATAAAACTCAATAAAACTCATTAAAACTCACTAAAAATAAAACTCAGTTTTGTTAGTTTAGTTTTTTTATATTTGCGATAAGCTTTTAAGAACAAAAAAAGACAATTAAAAAAAAATAAAAATGAAAAACATTAAAAATTGAACATTCTAAGACAATGAGTTTTAAAATCAATGAGTTTAAAACTCAATAAACTCAATAAAACTCAGTGTTGCGTTTAAAACTCATTATTTTAAAACTCATTGTCTTAAAATGTTCGATTTTTAATGTTTTTTGTTTTTTTTTAATTTATTTATTTATTTTTTTGGTTCTTAAAAACCTATCGTAATAAAAAAATCAAATTTACAACACTGAGTTTTATTTTTATTGAGTTTTATATGGGTCTACGGTTTACAAAAATTTAAGGGCTTACACGGAACCCTTCCCTATATATATATAACATTAATAACCAATTCACCACCATCTAGTTCTCAATACTAAAGTTGCATATATTACAATCTACAAACTTATATAAAAAAGATACATGGCCCATTACGATAGACCCATGCCCCATTACAATATTTGATGAATAAACAATTCAAAATATGAATATACATAAAACAATTCTTATTTACTCATCGAATATGATTAAAAAATCATTTATAAATCCTTCTTTACCCATTTAGTATGAAGATAGAAAAACCCAGATCCAATTTGGTAGAGAAAATTAAAAAAAGAAAAATGCATTCATATAAATCTAAAAAAGATACTTCATTATAGAATAGATTCTAAGCAAAATTCAAGATCTAAAACAAATCATTATAAATAAACACTACCATATCTAAAACAAATCGTTAAAAAAAATACCAAATTACAAAATCACTACAAGATCTAAAACAAATCATTATAAAATAAACTTAAAACAAATCGAACTAGATCAATATAAAACAAATAACTAAAAACTAAAATTGGAACCTCAAAAAAACGAACCGACGTTCTTGAGCTCGTCGGAAGACATAGAACAAAAAAAATCAACTAAATCAAATCAGAAATCGAACCATGCATGTGGGAGGAGAACACCACCGTTCTTGACGTCTTCGCTTGATCTAGAAATCTCAGCGGCGGTAAGTTACGCCGTCTCTATAGTCGTTCGTCGCTAGAAGTGAGCTCGGGATTCATGGTTTCGGTTAAAGGAGGAGAAGATGGGAGCGCCGCCGTGAGGAGCGTCGTGGCCGGAGCATGGTCACCAGAGAAATGAGGTCGGCGAAGGTGGGGAGCCGGCGTACCAAAACCCTCTCGGGTCTCCCCTCTCTCTGCAATATTCTGTGTAATGTGTAATTGAGTGTGAATGGGGAAAGAGACAAGATTTAAGTTTTGTAAATTTTACCTATTTGCCCCTCTTTAAATCTGGACCATAGATCATAATCAAAAAGTTAGATTTATTGTAAGCCACAAGATCAAGATGATCAACCATTAAGATGAGGTTATTTGGTTATATATATAGATAGATAGGGTAAGGATACTGCGAAAACTCATTTTTTTTTTGCGAAAACCTAAAAACTAACACTAAAACCTTCATAACTTTTACATACGTTAATATTTTTCTATGAAACATTGCACCAAAAATCTTAAAATTCTATTGTCTTTGATTCTAGAAAAGAAATTGATATTTCGAAAAAAAAAAATTAGTGCACATGTGTATTATTAGTGCACATGTGCACCATTTTCATTAGTACTACACAAATGAGAATTGTCATGCGAAAACATATTGTTTAGGTTAAAAACATTAAAAAAACTAAAATATTCATAGAACTAATGATAATTCTACATAGGGTTATTGGCTTGAATTAATCCCAACTATTACTTATTGGCCGGGATCACTCCCAACTAAAGAAATCAGCACCGCCGCCCACAACTATGAACCTAATTTCTGACAACACTCCCTCATGCACATTTTATGACACACTATGCACATTTTATGACACGATTTTTTAACGGAGGGAGTGTTGTCAGAAATTAGGTTTATAGTTGGGGGTGGCGGTGGTGATTTATTTAGTTGGGAGTGATCCCGACCAATAAGTGATAGTTGGGATTAATTCAAGCCAATAACTATTCTACATATGCACTATAACTATTAGTTATAGTGCACATGTGTAGCATAAAATTTTAAAAAATTTAAAACGTTAAATATATTTTCAGAGTTAAAGATAACACAATTATAAGATTTATGGTGCAATTTCTCTTTTAATATATTAATGTATACGACACATATAAAGTGCTTTTTTATTAGTGCACATGTGCACTAATAAAAAACCACGAAAAACTAACAAAATTATAACGTATTTGATGCAATTTTTCTAAAAAAACATTAACGCATACTATATGTATGAGTTTTATTATTAGTGCACATGTGCACTAATAAAAAAATGACGAGACGTTAAAGTTTTTTTAAAATTTTTTCCAGAATTAAAGAACTCATAATTTTAAGGTTTTTGGTGCAATTTTTTTTTAAAAATATGATCGTATGAAAAAGTTATGAAGGTATTAGTATTAGTTTTTAGGTTTTCGCAAAAAGATGTGGTTTTTACATGATCCTTACTATATATATATATATATATATATATATATATATATATATATACAAGTTGCAAATTGGCACGCGTTGCGCGCGGGGTCTCGTTTGTGTCTGTTGTTGTGTCGCTTGCTTTGTTTCTTTTTTGTCTGCGCGCGAGGCCCCATTTATGTTTGTCGCTAAATTGTATCCTTCCTACTTGCTTATTAGTAATTTTAAGCTAATAAACCAATGTAACAGCCTTCAACTTATTATACAGGCCATAGACAGTTCACCGGCATCACCAATCCATTAATAACGGCGGCGACGACCTAGAGTCTTGCCATCAAATTTGTGCGTGTTGCGCGAGAGGCCCCGTTTGTGTCCTCTTTGAAGAATTAATGGTGTTTGGTGTGATTCGCTATGCGGCCACCGGATTCTCTTTTGTGTTAACCATAGGCAACACATCAAGATCACCACAAACAAAAGATTAGGGCCACCATATAAGCTTTTCGCCTTTTCTATATATTACCATAGAAGTTCAATGTGTTCCTTTCTATAGTAAGCCTCACCAAAATAAATTGTTTGTTCTTGTTTCCATGCAAATACAAACATGCTCCAACTCCAAGCTGTCCAATGCCCATAACTACATATATGCAGCACTTTCAACCTACCTTTTAAAACCCACGAATCATCTACATAGATGTGCAAACAAAACAAAAAAGGAGGTTGTATTTCAGAATATAAACAATGAAACAACCACATGACCATGCATCCATAAATGTCAATTAACAAATCTGGACTAAGAATACAGAACTATAAACTAAAACATTCATAACGAATAATATGATCAGTTATCTTAAATTTGATCAGTTTGAGCCTAATTTATGAGAAAACTAAAGTCAATATTCAGTTGACAAAAAAAAAATTAATTGATAACTGAAGTTACAATAATCTATTTAAGAGAGATACGCCTACCCTTCTTTTCTCGTAGATGATTTGATTATATCCATGGTTCCCGCTGATGTTGGAAACAGACTTAAAGAAGCGTAAATTAATTTTAGTAACCAACTCTACATGTTAGATTAAAAGTATCTCAGTTAAAAAAAATGTGAATAACATACAACAATAAAGAAAACTTACAGTAACCAAAATCAAATTACACTCGCATTGGCTTTTCTACCATATTACGAAATTAATAACTAATAAGACTTGGTATTGCAAATATGCAAGTATGATATTAATATCTAAATTCCAATAAGTTTTGGTCATTATTAGTTTCATTTGGTGATAAATGTAGTCTAATCTAAATGAAGTGATCAAATAACTATAATTTCCTTACATAAACCTATTATTAAAACTAACGCATATCAGAACTGAGTTAAAAATCAGAACATCAACAATAATTTTATAAGAATTCATAAGCCAGTTATAGACACACACCCCTGAACCTAAAGATGACTGCTGGAACAAACAAAACAAACCTGATCACTCTGCAAAAATAAAAAATAAAATTCAGTTATAAAAATTATACATCTTTAAACAGAAATTAATAGAATAATCAACTATCCACTCAAATGACTATAATAAATAAGAACTATATAATCAACAAACAAAAAAACTAATAAAAATACCTTTCCTATAAGCAACAGGAATTAATTAACTGGGCTTAAGCTTCGTATCTTGAACACTACCAATTTTAAAGTGCTGGGTTTTGTTTCATATCTTTTGGAACAGGAATTAAGTGGACTTAAGCACGATTTATTTTGATCCATTCTGCAAAATTATCTATCTCAAATAATCTTATTTTGAACCACCATTTGAAGCATTTGAAATCAGCATAGGAATAGAAATAGAGATGGTTAAACCTAAACTCAAGATATGAAAGGGCATTTTTCTTTACCCAGCTCAGATCCTTAAGCAGGGCAGCTCAAATCAAAGATCATCATAGCCTATAAAACCAAGAAACTGAGCCAAAATTTTAACCATCGCCAACTATAGAAATCAGAAAGAATATCGACATCAGCCTCCCAAAAAACCTTCATCAGGATCATTTCAAGGCTCGGATATTATACTTGTTAACAATGTCATCCGGTCTCCTCTTCTGAAATTCATAAAATAAGCCAGGCTCAGATTAGGGCTATGCAAACCCTAATGTAAATCATCATCACCGATGGCATCAGGATCGAACAAAAATGCGACCACATCTGAAAATGAGGCTCAGACCATAGTCATCATCGCCGCCGTCTCAAACCCTAAACCCACGATTGAAACCATCCGGCATCAGAACTGAAGAAAATGCGACCACATCGGAAAAGGGGGCTCAGAAGAAAATCATCATTGCCCTCATCATCCCACAGCAGAAACCATTACGGCATAAGAAGCGGGAAAGAATACGACCAGATCTGAAAAAATGAATCATCGACATCGTCTCAAACCCTAAACTCCAGCCGCCGCCGTCGTATAACCTCAAGAAACCACTACACACGCAACGACCTCGACGCCGTGCGATGGCGGCACGCCAGTGTCACTAGCCGTTGGCAACGGCGGCGACAACAGATACCGACGGCCACCATCGGCATACGCCTCTGAAATACAAATACAGAGCAAGGTTAGTCTGCGACGGGGTTCATTTAGAGAGCGAAAGAACCGGCGAAGGCTGAGATAGAGAGAAGAAAGAGATCAGTGTTCATTTAGAGAGAGAAAACACCGAGGAAGTCTCGTAGATAGAGAGAGAGAGAGAAGAGAGATCGGCGGTGATAGATAGAGAGAAAAGAGGGATGACCATTTAATACACTCAATCAAGACCATTCCCCAGCTTTTCCTGTTTGACATTCTCCACACGCCAACTAAAGTCTTGATATGCTATAGAAGCTCACAGTAACATGGACTTGTACAACATGCACCGGCATGAGCAATGGCCACCAAATCAAATGCTTCATGAGCTTGTACAAAAGGCTTTAAGTGTTGCAAATTTTTACATTCTTTTGAAGAGTTGTACCAAGCACGCTTTAGGAGGTTGTACAACATGCTACTTGGGTTGTAAACTTAACTTCCAATTGTTTGTATGTTAAATATATATATATATATATATATATATATATATATATATATATATATATATATATATATATATATTAAATGGCACCTAGGCTGGAATTCAGATAAGGTAGTTGTTCTTTAATGGTAAAAATAACTGTAATTAAAATATAAACCAAATATATTGAAAAAAAAGTAAGAGGAAGAAAAGGAAAAATCTTAAGAAACGATCTTGGGGACGGGATTCGAACATAAAAAAAGTATAAAAGGATTAATTGCTATTTAATTTTATAAAATAAAATCTTTAAAAAATAAAAAGCAAAGAGAAGATAAGATGTCTAATAAATAGAAAAGAAAAATGATATTTTTTTTCCAGTTCAATCTAAAAGGATCAAAGGACACTCATTGTAAAATCCGTATCCTTTCCAACGCTTTTATTCCCTTAACATAACATTCCATTGTACGTAGTAACACAAGCCCTAGCATGTAATATAATGACCCTACAAATATAGAAGAAATCCGTGTCATATAATATAAGGTATCACTTCGTGTTGTACTTGAAACTAGTGTACATTAATTAAACCACAACATTGATCAGCCAATTTGGGATGATATTTGCAAGTAAACTGTAAGGTGTAATGAGATTTTGGGCATGTCTCAAGCAAAAGCTTTTGAAAATCATATATCAATGATCCTATATATATAAACTAAACTGGACTAAATTATGATGGCAACAAGTTACCATTTAACTCAAATTTTGAAATGAGGTGTTGCCATTTTTCTAAATCAGTGTATACATTATGTTAATTGATTTTTTAGTATCATCTTTTGCTTGTATATTATGCGTATCCTATGGGTTTCTTTGAGACATACATTTCTTCTTGCCATGCTTCTAACAGAAAGCTACTCTTGAACTAAAGTTATCTGGTTCCAAACTGGTATAAAGAAATTTCAATGCACATACCTTTGTAAACTTTATGACTTACAATTCTAATCTTCTAATGCACGAATAGTAAACCAATTACGACTTCATCAAAGACACCATTACATCAAATGACTTAGGTTTTTTATTTGGGTTATGTATTATATATATTTTTTGCTGTCAAAACATAGCTAATTACTTGGTGTCAAGATCATCCAATAATAAACATTGAAGATAATCGATTTCAAATAAATACTGCACAGATCAATATTTGCCGAACTATCACCCTTTTGGTTCTGATGTTTCACCATAGCTATTGAGTCATCAGCTTTTTGGTCTTCAATCGAGAGCTATGCGGCCCCACATAATCACCAACTTAGATATATATCAAAAATTTCTATATTGTAATGCGGTTCACTTTCCTTTCAGATATATCAAAAATCATGTTTCAGGGCACACTATAACTATTGTATAGTAATGTAAAGGTACGTAATGTAGTATAAAACTATAAAGAATTATTAAATCATGTACAATGTTTTTAATTGTAGCCCAAAAATATTAAATTGCTAAAAGATAGTATGTTTGATATTAAAGATTGAGAACCGTTTTATACACGTCAAAACATTATAACCACTAAATTCATGAGAAGTAACATGATGTGCTTTAGAATTACGTATAAACTTAGTTTCTATGAATGCTTGTATATATAGCAGTACACATCAATGTTTTTGCAAAATGGTGCTCAAATATTCATATATAAATAGACTTGGATCTTCACTATAAAATCTCTCTTCATTCATCTTTCTATTCAATAGGATTGATATACAATTTCAATGACGCGTGTTACAATGATGCATCTTGTATTATACATAAGCTTTTTGATGCTCCTCATCTGTCATGGGTCACTACAAGAAATAAGATCAATAGTGGCGACAAATGTCGCCGCTATTACTTAGACTTGTCGCCACTATTACTTTTAGCGGCGACATGTCGCCGCTACTGTGTCGCCGCTACTCACCCGCCGCTATTGTCGTCGTGTATCGCCGCTATTAGTCCATTGGTCGCCGCTGTTGAGTGTGTCGCCACTATTGCCTTCGGTCGCCACTATTGATGTCGCCACTATTGCCCGATATTGTGCAAAACAAGTTTTCGTTTGTATTTTATACGTTTCCTGTTTTATATCCAAACACGCTAATAAAACTGCCGCTATTGACAAGATAAATTCATACAATACGCCATCATTAATAAACATTCAAGTCGTACAAAAACCATTAAGGTCCGAAACAAGTTTAAAAAGTTACACACCAACACAAACTAATATCGTGAACATATATATAACATAGAAACTAGTTACTTAAAGATGATGTGCCATCGATCAATCACCATCGTTGTTTCCTTCGTCATCGTCGTTGTTTCCTTCGTTGTCGTTTCCCACGTCATCGTCATTTCTTTGTCGTTGTGTTCCAACATTCAAGCCCGTTATCTGTGAGAGTTGCTCTTGAAAATACGGGTTTTGTATCAATTCCTTAATTTGATCCTACAAAAATATACAAACATTTACATCAAACTAGTCATTTTGCAAACATACAAATATATACTATAATGTAAGTACATACTAACTTTATCAATAATTGCAAGTATTACTAGAGAAAAATCCAATCCAAGTATATACTTCCACTAATTTTTGCCCCTTGACCAAACATATACCAAATACAGTATGGACAAATAGAAATGACACAAACACCAATAGCAAGAAATATCTTAATGTATATAATGCAGCAACATCTAGATGATAAGTAAATGGGAATTCTTATAAATGAGATATATACTAAACTAATTTGACTTTAAAA
This sequence comes from Deinandra increscens subsp. villosa, assembly GCA_039602395.1. Taxonomy (NCBI): domain Eukaryota; kingdom Viridiplantae; phylum Streptophyta; class Magnoliopsida; order Asterales; family Asteraceae; genus Deinandra; species Deinandra increscens. The sequence continues at coordinate 581,665 of JBCNJP010000009.1, read as the reverse complement.
GTCAAAGTGTAAAACCATGTATGAACAAACTGTAATATCAATTCACTTGTATACAAATTGAACCAAAGGGACCTAAATTCAACAGAAGTGATGAAAGTGACCCAAACTGAACTAAATTAACCAATTGGTCAAAAAATGAGCCAAATTAACCCAAATGGCTAAGTTGAACCAATCTAAAAAACCTAAGTACATACATGATACATACATCTAGATGCATACAATATTTCGGTAAAACAGGTCAAACGGGTCAAACGGGTCGAAATACCAACATTTAACAAATATAAACATCAAATTACTTATACAAACATAAAATAAACAAAGCTATAATGTTACCCGTGTGAATGAGGGTTGTGGCGGCGGTTGCGACTGCATATCGGGAACGGGTGCTTCAGAACATGCTTTAAAACCAATTCCTCGGATCCATCCACGTCGAGGTTTCAACACCTTTTGAAACACTTCGAATTCATTCGCTACTTGCGAAGAAGTCCCCTCACCGTCAGGTTGAGTTTGGGAATCAAACTCCTCTTGAAGTTCACGCTATATTTTACAAAGATGATTTAATACATCATGTATATATATTCAAAAATTATATATAAAATAAATACATACAATTGTATCGACGACTAATGGGTCAAGCGTCCCGTCTGGAAGGGTATGAGCATCGGACAAAATTTTTAAGTTTTTTCATAAGCCTTTCACATGGATACATCCATCTCATACATACCGGGCCTCCACGAATTGCTTCATCGGGTAAATGCAAAACTAAATGAACCATGATGTCAAAAAAAGCTGGAGGATAGATCAACTCTAACTCACACAAGATTGTAATGATGGCAGCCTTTGCTTTTTTCATATCCTCAACCAATAGTGTTCTGGAGCAAAGTTGCTTAAAGAACATACAAAGATTTACTATTGGTGTATAGGTATCTTTTGGCAAAAAACCTCGAACCCCAATTGGCATCAAACGTTGCATCATAATGTGACAGTCATGAGATTTCAACCCAGTAATGTTTGCATTGTTATCTGTAACTCTACTGCTGATATTAGATCCAAACCCATCTGGCAGTTTAACACCTTTTATAAACTCGCAGAAAAGCTTTCGATCACTAACCTCTAACGAGTATTTTGGGTGGGGCTTACATAACTTGCCACGAGCATTGTTTTTCAACCACAGTGTCTTCCGAATGTTTAGGTTTTTCAAGTCGATGCGTGCGTTTTCCGTGTCTTTGGTCTTATCGTTCATCAGAAGAGTACCCAACAAACTGTCGCACACATTTTTTTCGATATGCATTACATCTAAGTTGTGCTTCAGTTGCAGAGAAGACCAATACTCAAGTTCATAAAATATGCTTCGTTTGTACCAGTTATTCTTCTCGAACTCCTCTGACTGCTTTTTCTTACCACCGGCTAATCCAAAATCAGGATGCTTGCCCGGTAGTTGATGGACTAAACGATCATGTTGAGCTTTTATGTCAGCTTCACTAAATCGTTTAGGAGCGTTTCCTAACTCCGGTTTCCCATTAAATTCCAAATTGGTTCTCCATGGATCATCAAGATCTAAGAATCGACGATGGCCGACATATACGGTTTTATTTTTTACACGTACCGATGAAGTGTCTTCGTTGCATGTCGGGCATGCTTTGTAGCCTTGCCCGGTCCAACCTGATAAACTACTACGTGCTGGAAAGTCGTTTATGGTCCATAACAACGCCGCCTTCATTGTGAAGAATGTGTTTGTAGCTGCATCTTTAGTACGTACGCCTGACTGCCACAAATGCTTAAGCTCATCCACCAAAGGCCTAAGAAAAACGTCCATGTCCTTCCCGGGTGATTTAGGGCCAGGAATCAACAAGGCCAACATGAACGAGGACTCTTTCATGCATAGCCATGGAGGGAGGTTGTATGTGGTGAGTAGAACCGGCCACATGCTGTAAGACAAACTCATGTTACCAAACGGATTGAAACCGTCAGCTGCAAGCCCCAATCGAACATTTCGGGCTTCCCTAGAGAAGTTAGGGTACTTTATATCAAATTCTTTCCATGAAGTTCCATCAACAGGATGACGCATCACACCCTCTTCTGATCGCCCGGTACTGTGCCAAATCATATCTTTTGCCGTGTGTCTTGAACAATACAAACGTCGTAGTCTGGGGGTCAAAGGAAAGTATTTTAACACCTTCTTAGCTACCTTCTTGCCCTTTGTGTTCTTATCGACCCACCGACTCTCATTGCAAACAGGACAATTCTGCAACGATGCGTGTTCTTTCCAGAAGAGGGCACAATCATTCTTGCACACGTGTATTGACTCATATCCCAGCCCAATCTTCTTTAATGTCTTTTTGGCTACGTAATGCGAAGCGGGAATCCTGTTTCCTTCCGGATATGAAGATCGCATTAAATCAAGAATCTCATCAAATAAACTATTTGTCATTTTATGCTTCACCTTGATATGCATAAGCTTTGCTAAAAAGTCAAGGGAAGAAAACTTAGTACAGCCCGGATATAATTCTGATTGGAGTTCCTTTAATAGGTCGTCAAAATCATCACTGGCCTCGCTACTCTGTGGATCTGAGTTCCCCTCTTCGATGTTGGTATCCACTTGCATAAGATCTTCGAGAGCACCACCCATATTGTTGCCTAACGCAACGTCATCTATAACTACAGCTTCAGGAACTGAAATTTCACCATGATAGTTCCAAACCTTGTACGTCGCCCAGAAACCCCATCCTCTCAAATGATACTTCACTGTTCGCAAGGGATACAGGAGCGTATTCTTACATCTGTTACACGGACAAAAAACATAGCCTCTTTCGTCGACAACACCTTTACACATCTCGAGAAAAGTATCAAGTCCATTACTATACTCCGTTGAGCTACGATTTGGATTGTTAAGCCAGCTCTTATCGACAACCATGCTGCAACTGACAAGAATGAAGACACACAACCTAAACCCTATAATACAAAAACCATACCTTGATAATGATCATTATAAACTAACATATATATATTTACATAAGAATATGCATACAGCCAACACATACTCAGGTATATAGAGAAACATAGAACTCTAACTGTATTAATAACAAAAGCACCATGTAAACTACCTTTGCTTTCACAAAAAACTGAAAAGAAACATGACACAATTAAGAATGCTTGTAGAATATGATTTATGAAAATGAATAGAAGTATCAGAAAAATTGAAATAAAGACAACTAAACAAAAGTGACGTAACTAAGCATAGAAAATTCAACTAAGAAATAAAATATAATGATGAACACCAAACAATTAAATGCCTAAGTAAGTAATCAGTTTGCTAAGCATCAATAAAACCAAAACAAATTTACAGAAAATTCTCAAATCAGTTTGCTAAGCATCAATAAACCCATTTGTTACCGGCGACTACCGTGGGACAAAAAGCCGGTGATGAGATACGGAAGTATGTAATTTCCGAATCTGCCCCTACGGCGGCGATACTATTCGAAGGTACAAAATTAGGGATCCAGCCGTCGCCGGTGGTGGCGTCGTTTAGTTCCCGGGGACCCAACACCATCACGCCGGAGATTCTCAAATCGGAGTCAAAATCAACAGAAAATTCATGATTAAGGAACTATGTAAAATTCACGAATTCCTCAAAGAAAAATAAAATGTACAACTCACCTTAAGGAAGCTTCGAATCGGAGGTGAAGAAGTGAGGTGAACGGCGGCAGGTAACCGGAATTCAGCAGTGGACGCCGGTGGTCAAACGGCGGAGTCAAAACGGAGTCGAAACGTAGCGGTGGTCTAACGCCGGTCTTCGTACGGAAGTGGAGTCGGAAACGGCGGAGAAATCGCCATGGATCGAGAGGGAGGTATTTTTCTGTGAAATTCGTCGAAGAAGAGGGAACGAGGGAACAAAATCCCGCTATTTTTAGGGTAATCGCGCGGTTAATCCCCAACCGTTGATCTCTAATATTTTTGGACGGTCAGATTAAAGGGTACACGGATCGGAGGCAATAGTGGCGACATGTCGCCACTATTGGCGTCGCCACTATTGCCGTCGCCGCTAAAGCCTCTGTCGCCGCTATTGTCGTCGCCTCTACTACCCCTTTTTCTTGTAGTGGGTGTAAGTTCTCGTCCTTTATTCAATTTATTTACAAATGTGATTTTTTTTTATAAACATTCTAATGATAATATCATTTATATGTAGGTAGAAAACATGAAGGCAATGACATTCATGCTTTTGGAGCTTCACCTCCAAAAAATTGTAAAGTGCGTTGTGACTACGATCCACTTGATGGAAAATATTGTTGTTGCGGTGAGTTGAAGGGGAACCAATGCAGACATAGTATTGATTTTTGTCAAAAAATATGTAATACTAGAAAAGATTGTTGTCCTCCATCAGTATAATGAAATTATTAAGCAATATATATTTTATAGATATAGAACAGTCGACTGATTTCAAACACCCATAACAAAGTACTTAATTGTGACCGATTTTAAGACTAGAACTTTGGCCGCTATGTTAACAGGGACATTAAAGATCGATATTGCGATCGAAACTGGTTGTGATGGAACTTGCGACTAACTTGTTACTTTGTTAGTAACTGCAATTGTGACCGTAATATTTGCGACTGACGGAGTTAGTGACCGATTTTTCAACTGAAATATTAGCAACGACACCTGCAACGAACCTATCCAACACCCATAACGAAACCCTTGTGACCGATTTTGCGACTAGAACTTTGGTTGCTATGTTAGCAGGGCCATTAACGACCGATATTGCGACAGAAACTGGTTGCGACCAATGGTGAAGCTTGACTTCAAATTTTGCGGGGACGATAATCCAAGGGGCGATTCTTAATATATATATATATATATATATATATATATATATATATATATATATTTAAAGAAAAACACAAAAAATAGTACCACCGGACGAAAAAACCGTAGGGACGGTAGTCCCCACGGAACACTACTAAGCTGCACCATTGGTTGCGACGGAACTTGCACTAACTTGTTACTTTGTTAGTAACCGCAATTGTGACCATAAATATTTGCGACTGGCAATGTTGTGACCGATTTTTCAACTGAAATATTAGCAAAGACACTTGTGACGAACCTTTCAAACACCCATACCGAAGTCCTTGTGACCGATTTTGCAACTAGATCTCTGGTCGCTATGTTAGCAGGGTCATTAACGACCGATATTGTCACAGAAACTGGTTGCGACGGAACTTGCGACTAACTTTGTAATTTGTTAGTGACCGATTTTCAACTAAAAGATAAGCAACGACACTTGCGACAAACCTTTTTCCGATCGCTTTGCAACAATCTCTAACGGCCATTTTTATAACCGGCTGTTGTAACCAATTTAACAACGGAGTTTCAATTGAAACCTGCGGCCAACTAGGCGACCACTATTTTTGTCACATAAAAACTATGAAGAGAAACAAAGTTGTTTGCCTAGTTTTCCATTATTTATATCAATCCCTAAAATCAAATAATAATTCACAAAATCGTATTCATTTATAAAAAAAAGTTCCAAACGACTAGAACTTTGGTTGCTATGTTAGCAGGGCCATTAACGACTGATATTGCGACGGAAACTAGTTGCGACCAATGGCGAAGCTTGATTTAAAATTTTACGGAGGCGATAATCCAAGGGGTGATTCTCAATATATATAATTTTTATTTGAAAAGAAACACAAAAATAGTACCGGACGAAAAAACCGTAGGGACGTTAGTCCCCGCGGAACACTACTAAGTTGCGCCATTGGTTGCGACGAAACTTGCACTAACTTGTTACTTTGTTAGTAACCGTAATTGTGACCATAAATATTTGCGACTGGCGGTGTTGTGATTGATTTTTCAACTGAAATATTAGCAAAGACACTTGCGACGAACCTTTCAAACACCCATACCGAAGTCCTTGTGACCGATTTTGCGACTAGATCACTGGTCGTTGTGATAGCAGGGTCATTAACAACCGATATTGTGACAGAAACTGGTGCGACGGAACTTGCGACTAACGTTGTACTTTGTTAGTGATCGATTTTCAACTGAAAGATAAGAAACGACACTTGCGACACTTGCGGTGAACCTTTTTCCGACCGCTTTGCAACAATCGCTAACGACCATTTTTATAACCTGCTTTTGCAAGCAATTTAGCAACCGAGTTTCAATTTAAACATGCGACCAACTTGACGACCACTATTTATGTCACATAAAAACTATGAAGAGAAACAAATTTGTTTGCCTAGTTTTCCATTATTTATATCAATCCCTAAAATCAAATAATGATTCACAAAATCGTATTCATTTATAAAAAAGTCCAAACGATTAAAATTAAACACGAACAATCATCCACAAAAGATATCTAAACAATTCAAATATGTATTAAAATAAATATCTGAATTGGATAGAACAAATAACATGCTTTAAACTACTCAGAGAGCTTTTTAGCCTTTTAGTACGTTCTTCGAGGGGAATTAAATTTGTTGTTTCATTTCAGCATTCACCTCTTTCATTTCAGAGTTTGAATATATATATTCTTTGATTTGCTCCATCATTGTATGTTTCTATGCTCTTTCTTTTTTCTTTCTCTTTCGCTTTCTTTTTTCCAATTGCGGTAAGCGTTGCAACTACAATTAACATAACACATAAAAACTAAACCAAACCATCATGTGACCCATAATATCACTTGAATATAGAGAAAATTTGGACAAAAGAAAAATAAGCACACCTCTTTTCACTTCTGATAAGTAAGTACGAACTACTAGTTCTGGGTGTTGACGGTGTACCAATCATCTACACTTGGATCATTAACATCGTTAAAACCATACAATCTGCTATTTTTCTTACCCCCGATAACTTTTGTCCACGTGTGTACATAAAATATGTGACGTTTGTTACTTCCACTTGTATTCTTCACCTTAACATGAGAGGTACTAAAGTTTCATAAGATAAATATTAAGAGCATTCACAGCCCATTCCCTATAATGGTTGTGAGGGTAAACCTTAAAATTTAAGGTGTAGTTATAAATGGTTGTGAGTAGATGAGAGAAATATTTAAGGAAAAATTTAGAGAATCCCTATATTTGAAGAAAAATCTGGTGAATTTTTAAAATTTAAGGTTTGAAGAGAGAGAAAAGGTTAGGTATAAAAAGTATTATTTAATTGTGATTGTGAGTGGAAGAGAGAGAAAAAGTAATGATAAATATATAAATTATAAGGATAAGGATAGGGAGTGGGCTGTGAATGTTCGGAGTTCATTTCTAGATTCGATAAATATTAGGGTTTCATTAAGATGACAAATTTAAGTTCGTAAAGGGCTAATGAAAAATAATTTGTTTCTTGAACAATGTCGTTGTAGAGGTTGAGGGACTAAAGTTTCATTAAGATAAATATCAGGGGTTCATTTCTATTGCAGATCAAATAGAAAAAGGAATGAAAAAGATAATATATGCTCCGAGTCTTTGATTGTCATGTTTTGAACATACAACTTCCATACAGTATAAACTAATAAAAGGGTAAAAATTAACGGGGCGTTTGGTTCGTGAAATGTAACAAAACTGAAAATTCAAAGGTTTCCTTTTGAAGTTATGTTTATTTGGATTGTGGATAAATTTAAATTGAAATGAATTTCTTTAATCAGTAGAATTTGAGGTCATGTAACTTTCTTTCATTAAAGTAAAACATTTCTAAGAATTGTTAAAATAATAGTAAATTCCATTAATCAAATGATTTCACTGAATTTTAAATTCCTTCATTACCCAACTAAACACAACTTTAAAGAAAAAACTTTACAATTACAATCTATTACATTCCACGAACCAATCCCCCCCCCCCCCCCAAGTTTTGGACATACGACCTCCATATAGTAGAAAAGCACGGAAACTAAGTCATTGTAACTTACCAGTTGAGTTGAATTTCTGTATTATAAATATAGTTAATTGCAAATTCCGTCCCTGTGGTTTGGGCCAAATTGCAAAATCTTCCAATATGAAACTTTTTTGCAGATGACACTTTGTGGTATTGGCTTATTGCAAATTCAGTACAAATACTAACTCCGTCAAAGAAGTTTTGTTAAGTCCAAGGTAACTTTGGTCTTTTTAACTAAGGTACAAGTTTGTAATGCATTATACATTTTTTTAATGCACATAGTTATTTAGAAAGATTCTGTAAAGTTAAAGGACCATTTATGTAATATATTCAAACTAATTAAAAAATAAAAAACAAATAGAGCCCTTCTCGTCTCTTCCTACAGTATCAGACCACCGACGCCATGACCACCGACAGCTACACCAACCACCGTCTTTGTTCATCCGGCCACCATAACCCTATTTGAAGCTCTCAAGCAACCATGACGTCGGTTAAGGTAACTTCTTCCACCCTGTTTCTCTTCGCCAGTAATCCTTCATTCAAACTCGCCGATTAAGGTAACGAACTGGGTTTACAAGATGCAAATTCAACCCTTTATTCACCAAAGTCACAAGCCCTAAATTCAACTAGGAGATCACGACAGAAAGTTTGAACACGTGTTTGGATTCATGAGTTGGTTTTTGTTTTTTTTTAAAGGCAATGAGTTGGTTTTTTAATTTGATGGAATTTTGCCTTAGATCTAAGATCTAAGTTCACTTTTCACATTCGTGGAACTCGAGAAGAAATGAAAGATGAAGAGGCCCCTGTTTGAGGGCAAAAAGTAGAGGACACAAAAACCCTAATCTCGGAGGACAAGCTTGTTTCAATCGATTTATGTTGCGGTGAGCCTGCAGATTTTAGGGCTACGCCAACGACGACGTTGAAGGTGGTTGTAGTAGGCAGTTGACAGTTGAAGGCGACATTACTGGTGGTCAGATAGTGGCGGTTGGGTGTGGTGGTGCCAATGATCGTATGGGGTAGACAATGAAAGAGTCAAAGAGGTCGTGGTGGTCAAATATGCTTATATATATATATATATTTTGTTTTATATTCTTAATTAGTTTGAATATTTACTTAAACAACCCTTACACTTTTAAATAAACCCTTACTTTAAAAGACCAAAATACCCTTTAATTTAACAGAACTTCTCTAACAGAGTTAGTGTTTTGTACTAAATTTGCAATAAGCCAATACCATAGAGTGTCATCTGCAAAAATTTGGCCCAAACCAGAGAGACGAAATTTGCAATTAACTCTTATAAATATGTAGTTCACTTTCCTTTGATATATCGGAAATCATGTTTTCAGGTGCCCCACATACTATAGTTATTGTAGTAATGTAAAAATACGTAATGTAGTAAAAAACTATAAAGAATTATTAAATTGTGTACAATGTTTCTTATTGTAGCCCAAAGTTATTAAATTGCTAAAAGATACTATGCTTGATATTAAAAATTGAGAACCGTTTTACACACATCAAAACATTATAACAACTAAATTCATGAGAAGTACATGATATGCTTAAGAATTACGTACAAACTTAGTTTGTATGAAATCTTGTATGGTGCTCAAATGTTCATATATAAATAGATTTGTATTTCCACTACACTATACAATCTCTCTTCATTCATCTTAATTTCTATATAATAGGACTAACAGTACAAGTTCAATGGCACGTGTTACAATGATGAATCTTGTACTATACCTAAGCTTTTTAGTGTTCATCGTGTTTTATGGATGTAAGTTCTCGTCTCTATTCAATTTATTTACAATGTGAGATTTTTTTTATAAACATTCTAATCATAATATCATTTATACATAGGTAAAAAATATGAAGACATTGACATTCATGCTTTTGGAGCTTCACCTCCAAAAAATTGTAAAGTACGTTGTGACTTCGATCGAAGTGATAGAAAATATTGTTGTTGTGGTGAGTTGAAAGAGAGCCAATGTAGACATAGTGATATTATATGTGAAAATATATGTAGTCGTAGAAAAGATTGTTGTACTCCATCTGTAAATGATATTATTAAAAAATAAATATATAACATAAGAAGGAACAATATATATATTTGGTTTGACTATGGTCTTAATCGTACACACAGAAACATACACACACACACACACACAATATATATATATATATATATATATATATATATATATATATATACGGTTTAAATCATTAGAAAATATATATATAATTGATAATTCATGCATACTCGTTTTATTACTCGAATAACGTATTACATTACATTTAATAAAGTTATAATTCATAATATGGTATTGGTGACTTTATCTTCTTCATAAAAAAATATTTAAAGCATGTCTCTACTTGTATATTTAAAAATGGTTGTTAGAAAAATGGTTGTTAGAAAAACAATCCAACCCTGAATATCGACTAACACTAACTTATGATTTGACAAACTTAGGACTTTAAGTCTCGATAGAAAGTTAGGTGAGTATAAAGTTTTATCAAAATTATAATGAACATATTCTAATTGTTGAGGATAAAGTCTAAATTATAATCAGAATATTGTAATGTTAAATCAATAAAAAAATATTTATCTTGGTATATATTAGAAAACGTACAATTGTATTAGTCATGATGTTTAGAATTTCTAAATTGAATGAACATGGATCATTTGATATGATAGAAAAACTATTTAATATTGGATATTATGAACATAAATTTTATCATTTACAAATTTCTCTTACAGATTTCTCTATAAATAGTATCATCCACAATGTTGATTGGATTTGTAAAACAATATTAGTAATTCATTAATTATAATATTAAATATGATTTGTTTAATTATATTTGAAAAACACGGGAAATAAGCATCTATTGGTATTTTATAAAATTTTTAAATATTTGTTAAATGAAAATAATAATAGTTTAAAAAAGAATTTTAAATAAAAATTAGATGTAAATTAATATATGATTCTCATAATTCCATAAATATAATTAAATAAAAATATATCATGATTATAAGGGATATAAATTCCAAAAAATAAATTTATTAGGGAGTAGATTTGGGAGGGGAAATTTGTATGATAATGATTCTAGTGTTGACAAGTATCAACAATTGTAATTGTTTATTAGAGTAGGAAGATTATATATATATATATATATATATATATATATATATATATATATATATATAGGGTGAGGTTTATTGTAGACACCCTCATAAGTGTAGACAAGTAGACACCCTATTTCACATGTGAAATTACTTTATTTCACATATGAAATTTTTTGAACAATTAGAAAAAGGGAAAAAAAGAAAAAAGAAAAAAGAAAATAATTATAACCATTAGATCAATAGATCTAATGGTGAAAAAAGTGTCTACCTGTCTACACTTATGGAGGTGTCTACAATAGAGAAAGTCGACGATGGCCTGATGAAATGGTTATATGAGAGAATCAGAAATAGGGTAATGCATTTTTACCTTCCTACCCTTTGATCAATTTCAACCACAAAAACATGATCGTTGATTCAGCCGTTGGATCAATTCATAAAACTTATAAGATTTGGTTATTCAGTTATCACTTTTAAAGAGGGTTAATTTTAATTCTCTATCCTATATATATATATATATATATATATATATATATATATATATATATATATATATATATATATAGGGAGAGGATCATTTGAGAACCAATTTGGTTTGAGAACTAAAAAGAACTAATTTGAGCCACAAGTTTATTACATGTATCCCCCCTCCCATGAATTATAGTGGTTCCCCCTGAAATGTGTGGTTGAGATTTAGTTCTCAAAAGTTCTCAAAATAAAAAGTTCTCATTTGAACCTAACCCTATATATATATATATATATATATATATATATATATATATAGGGGAGGGGATTAAAAATAACCATCCCTTAGTGCACTAACCAAATAACTCTCATCTAGTGGTTAAAAAAAATCAGGTTGTACAAGATGGTGACATGTGTCTCTTTCTTTTTTTTAATTATAAAGGGCAATCTTGTCATTTTACACACCCACATAAAAACCCCCTCTCATTTTAAAAAGCCTATAACTTTTTTATATGTTGTCCGATTTTTATAAAAATTACACCGTTAAACTCGTCGCATTTTTATCTTTAATTCAAATATAGTCTCGACGTTTTTTATTACCGTTTTCTTAGAAGTACGATGTAGCACTAGTGTTACACGCACTAACATCACTATCATAAGTATTAGCAATGAACAAATTTTATATCCATACACTCATGACCAGTGGCATCGATGTTCCTATTAAGTACAACTGCATGTGCATAAATTACAACCTATAAATGCATCAATATGCATATAACGCTGATGCTATAAATATTAACAGTTGTGTGATGCTTCGGTAACACTGGTGCTATCAAGATTCAACACTGGTGCGGATTGGATATTTCTATAAAAAATACAAATGTACAAGTTCCGATGCATAAAAACAAGTCGGAGATGCTCTTTAATACTGATGTTATACCTATTAACATCACTGTCTTAACTAGAAATATACACAAATTACAAAGATCAAGATTCAAAAAAAAAAACATAACGGTGTGTACAAAATTGGTAGAAAATTTTGATGAATAAAATTATCTACATATGTAGATTCAAATTACCTACATCAACCGAACCAAAAAAAAAAAACTTATTTTAGGGTTTTTAAAGGACCACCGTCAGGTGGCCGGATTTATCTCACCGGAGGATTCGAGTTTGTCGAGATCTATTTCAATGCTAGATCTGAGTAGCTCGCCAAAGGGTTCGACGGATTCATAGAAGAAAAGAAAGATATCACCTGCAATGAAATCACCATTTAAAGACCTAATCCATCAATAAACCCATAAGCAAAAATCTTTTATGAACACTCCTTATGAACATCACTAACCCACATACTCAAAATCAACATATTAAATACAAAATTTGTAGTACCAAAAACAAAAACAAAAATAACATGGGGCAACGGAATGGTCACAAAATCAAATGAATAAACACCTCAATGATCACAAAATCAACTCAAATTTACAAATACCAAAATCTTAACTTACGGCAACCGAATGGGAACTGAGATGGTCGATGACGGTAAGACGGTGGCGGTGACAGTAAGATCGGAGACGGTGACCGTCTTACGGTGACGGTAAGACGATGACGTTAAGAATAAAAACGTCGGGAGCTCATCAAAGTTGATTGGATATATGCATATATATGTTGTACCTTCAGCTGTTGATCTTGTAAAATAGGAGTGTGTTTTGAAGATTTTCAGCGATGCAAATGGACCAAGGGAAGTGATCTGGATTGTGATTATACACCAAATTTGGGAAAAGGAAATAAATGAGAAGGTGAATAAAGAAAAAGAATGAAAGAAACGTCGGTGGCAACTCGTCACAAACACCGGAACCTTATCAACAATTTTTGGAATCCAAAAAAAAAAAGGAGGATGTAGTTTGTGTTATAGATAAGGCTGCACAATTACCATCTTGTTCCTGGATCAATTTCAACCATCAAAAAAGAATCTTTGTTATCAACCCTTGGATTAAAAGTAAAGAGGCTTGGATGGGAGTTATTTGGTTAGTACACTAAGAAAGAGTTATTAATGGTTCCCAATCCAAGCCTCTTTACTTTTAATCCAAGGGTTGATAACAAAGATTCTTTTTTGATGGTTGAAATTGATCCAGGAACAAGATGGTAATTGTGCAGCCTTATCTATAACACAAACTACATCCTCCTTTTTTTTTTTTGGATTCCAAAAATTGTTGATAAGGTTCCGGTGTTTGTGACGAGTTGCCACCGACGTTTCTTTCATTCTTTTTCTTTATTCACCTTCTCATTTATTTCCTTTTCCCAAATTTGGTGTATAATCACAATCCAGATCACTTCCCTTGGTCCATTTGCATCGCTGAAAATCTTCAAAACACACTCCTATTTTACAAGATCAACAGCTGAAGGTACAACATATATATGCATATATCCAATCAACTTTGATGAGCTCCCGACGTTTTTATTCTTAACGTCATCGTCTTACCGTCACCGTAAGACGGTCACCGTCTCCGATCTTACTGTCACCGCCACCGTCTTACCGTCATCGACCATCTCAGTTCCCATTCGGTTGCCGTAAGTTAAGATTTTGGTATTTGTAAATTTGAGTTGATTTTGTGATCATTGAGGTGTTTATTCATTTGATTTTGTGACCATTCCGTTGCCCCATGTTATTTTTGTTTTTGTTTTTGGTACTACAAATTTTGTATTTAATATGTTGATTTTGAGTATGTGGGTTAGTGATGTTCATAAGGAGTGTTCATAAAAGATTTTTGCTTCTGGGTTTATTGATGGATTAGGTCTTTAAATGGTGATTTCATTGCAGGTGATATCTTTCTTTTCTTCTATGAATCCGTCGAACCCTTTGGCGAGCTACTCAGATCTAGCATTGAAATAGATCTCGACAAACTCGAATCCTCCGGTGAGATAAATCCGGCCACCTGACGGTGGTCCTTTAAAAACCCTAAAATAAGTTTTTTTTTTTTTGGTTGTGTACATAACACACTAACACAATGCATAAAAAGTAAAATATGGTGACACACTAACACACTGGATACAATGTGTTAGTGTGTTATTGTCCACGTGTCAGCTTGTGATTGCTTCCTAGCCTTCTTAGGTGAAAGTGTTATTTTAGAATAACTTTACCCTATATATATATATATATATATATATATATATATATATATATATATAGGGTTAGGTTCAAATGAGAACTTTTTGTTTTGAGAACTTTTGAGAACTAAATCTCAACCACAAATTTCAGGGGGACCACTACAATTCATGGGAGGGAGGATACATGTAAATAAACTTGTGGCTCAAATTAGTTCTTTTTAGTTCTCAAACCAAATTGGTTCTCAAATGATCCTCTCCCTATATATATATATATATATATATATATATATATATAGGGTGTGTAACTATTAATAACCCTTGTTTAAAACAATAACCAAATATCCCATTTAAACCATCAAAATTATGACAAGTGTCTCTCTTCCTCCTTTTCCAGAAAGAGTATTTTAGTCATTTAACTCAACCAATAAAGTACCCCCTCCATTTTAAAACGGCTATAACTTTTTTATCCGATGTTGGTTTTTTATAAAAAAATACCGTTGGACTCATCGGATTTTTATCTTTAATTCAGATGTGGTCCCGACATTTTTTTACATTTTTTTCCAAATGTCCGTACCGACATGTAATGTTACAAAAAGTAGCACTGGTGCATTTTTTGGGTAGCACCAGTGCTTTTTTCTGTAGCATTGATGTTAATAAGGACGTTTGAAAAAAACCTTCGAAAAAAGTCGGGACCACATCCGAATTAAAGATAAAAAAGCGACGAGTCCAATGGTATATTTTTTTATAAAAAAAACGACTTCGGATAAAAAGGTTATAAACGTTTTAAAAATGAGAGGGGTACTTTTTTCTTTTGGGTAAAATACCCTTATACCATTTCTGTTAAAAAAAAGAAAAAAAAAGGAGTGCCACATGTCACTAATCCATTGCATCTGTTTTTTCATCAAGCCACTAGGATGTGGTTATTTGGTTAATCCTCTAAAGAAGAGTTAATAATTGTTCCCTTCCCTATATATAGGGTATATATATATATATATATATATATATATATATATATATATATATATATATAAAGTTCATTGTAGACACCCCCATAAGTGTAGACAGGTAGACACTCTTTTTCACCATTAGATCTCTTAATCTAATGGTTGTGATTAATTTTCTTTTTTCTTTTTTTCTTTTTTCTCATTAATTAGAAACTTTCACATGTGAAAAAGAGCTATTTCACATGCGAAAGTGTCTACAATGAACCTCACCCTATATATATATATATATATATATATATATATATATATATATATATATATATATATATATATATATACATGTAGTACCTATATATGTGTATGAGAACTAAAGCACATTTATTTAACACATGTTAGGTTTTTAGTTTGTCTACTTACACACTTTGATTATGTGTTTTGGAGTCGGGGCTTCGATGCCTAAAAGATAACCCTCAGCCCTTTTGATTTAGCCCTTTTTGTTGAAGGGGCTCGATTTATAAATGCAAAACTTTTAGCATTTCAAGAATATTTATCGTCATTGGGGTTACCTGTTTCAATAAACATATTAATTACTTGAACAAAGGTAAATAATAAAATTTATTATAATGTATAGAGAGTTATACGACATTTATCTATATCTATATCTATATATATATATAAGTTGAGCAAAAGCACTATTTTGCACCTTCATAAATTTGAAATCATAAATGCATTTATGATTTAAAACCTACTAATATATATATATATATATATATATATATATAAAATACATAGTTTAGTCGATAATTTTAGCCCTAATTAATTCTTTTATACTTTATTATTATTTTCTTAACCCTCACCCATCATTATGTAGTGTTTAATTCAATTACTTCAACACATGACTACTCATATTCTTAACTTTCATTCATCTTTATTGTATATTATGTCACCATAATAATAACATTTATTGTGATTAATAATTATAGTGAAATGATTGTATGGTCGTCCATATTCTCAACTTTTATTGTGTTAGTAATAGTAATGTATTAATAATTAACATTATTGAAAATGCGTGAGCATCGGATCGTCTACTCGATCTAGCTAATCGGACATCGAAACGTAATTAACCGATTGTTTTATTGATCAAACGAGAACAATTACAATCAGTAAACACTCAGAATCAGACTCAGAGAAACACACTCAGAAACACACACTTAACAGATCTCGCACGCTCAGAACTACTAAACACAAAGACCAAACAACTATATATACACGACTGGCCGAACTCCCTCCGAAC
>JBCNJP010000009.1:520397-564373 GCA_039602395.1 Deinandra increscens subsp. villosa | reverse complement strand
ATATTATACTACTTAAACTCTTGTTTTCTCACATGAAATTATTCTATCATTTTGAAGCTACTATATTTCACATCTGAAACTTCTATATTATTTAAAACACGAAATTATTATACTATTTTTTGCATTTCACATGTGAAATTATTGTATTTCACATACGAAATTATTGTGAAATAAATTCTGTAAACCCTCATTTTACAACAAATTTAATTTATTTCACATGTGAAATAATTATATTTTTAAGACCCCTTTTGAGTATTTCACATGTGAAATTGAACTATAAAAAGTCTAAAACGCTCATTTCATATGAAATTACTAAATTTTCAATGTTAATTACTTAAACTCTTGTTTTCACACATGAAATTATTCTACAATTTTGAAACTACTAAATTTCACATCTGAAACAAATACATTATTTAACACAAGAAATTATTATACTATTTTTGCATTTCACATGTGAAATTATTGTATTTCACATACAAAATTATTGTGAAATAAATACTGTAAACCCTCATTTTACAACAAATTTAATTTATTTCACATGTGAAATAATTATATTTTTAAGACCCCTTTTGAGTATTTCACATGTGAAATAATACTATAAAAAGTCTAAAACGCTCATCTAATATAAAATTACTAAATTTCCAATGTTAATTACTTATACTCTTGTTTTCACAAATGAAATTATTCTACAATTTTGAAACTACTAAATTTCACATCTGAAACAAATATATTATTTAACACACGAAATTACTATACTATTTTTACATTTCACATGTGAAATTATTGTATTTCACATGTAATATTATTGTGAAATAAATACTGTAAACCCTCATTTTACAACAAAATTAATTTGTTTCACATGTGAAATAATTATATTTTTAAGACCCCTTTTGAGTTTTTCACATGTGAAATAATACAATAAAAAGTCTAAAACGCTCATTTCATATGAAATTACTAAATTTGCAATGTTTATTACTTAAACTCTTGTTTTCTCACATGAAATTATTCTATCATTTTGAAGCTAATATATTTCATATCTGAAACTTCTATATTATTTAAAACACGAAATTATTATACTATTTTTTGCATTTCACATGTGAAATTATTGTATTTCACATACGAAATTATTGTGAAATAAATTCTGTAAACCCTCATTTTACAACAAATTTAATTTATTTCACATGTGAAATAATTATATTTTTAAGACCCCTTTTGAGTATTTCACATGTGAAATTGAACTATAAAAAGTCTAAAACGCTCATTTCATATGAAATTACTAAATTTTCAATGTTAATTACTTAAACTCTTGTTTTCACACATGAAATTATTCTACAATTTTGAAACTACTAAATTTCACATCTGAAACAAATACATTATTTAACACAAGAAATTATTATACTATTTTTGCATTTCACATGTGAAATTATTGTATTTCACATACAAAATTATTGTGAAATAAATACTGTAAACCCTCATTTTACAACAAATTTAATTTATTTCACATGTGAAATAATTATATTTTTAAGACCCCTTTTGAGTATTTCACATGTGAAATAATACTATAAAAAGTCTAAAACGCTCATCTAATATAAAATTACTAAATTTCCAATGTTAATTACTTATACTCTTGTTTTCACACATGAAATTATTCTACAATTTTGAAACTACTAAATTTCACATCTGAAACAAATATATTATTTAACACACGAAATTACTATACTATTTTTACATTTCACATGTGAAATTATTGTATTTCACATGTGAAATTATTGTGAAATAAATACTGTAAACCCTCATTTTACAACAAAATTAATTTGTTTCACATGTGAAATAATTATATTTTTAAGACCCCTTTTGAGTTTTTCACATGTGAAATAATACAATAAAAAGTCTAAAACGCTCATTTCATATGAAATTACTAAATTTGCAATGTTTATTACTTAAACTCTTGTTTTCTCACATGAAATTATTCTATCATTTTGAAGCTACTATATTTCACATCTGAAACTTCTATATTATTTAAAACACGAAATTATTATACTATTTTTTGCATTTCACATGTGAAATTATTGTATTTCACATACGAAATTATTGTGAAATAAATTCTGTAAACCCTCATTTTACAACAAATTTAATTTATTTCACATGTGAAATAATTATATTTTTAAGACCCCTTTTGAGTATTTCACATGTGAAATTGAACTATAAAAAGTCTAAAACGCTCATTTCATATGAAATTACTAAATTTTCAATGTTAATTACTTAAACTCTTGTTTTCACACATGAAATTATTCTACAATTTTGAAACTACTAAATTTCATATCTGAAACAAATACATTATTTAACACAAGAAATTATTATACTATTTTTGTATTTCACATGTGAAATTATTGTATTTCACATACAAAATTATTGTGAAATAAATACTGTAAACCCTCATTTTACAACAAATTTAATTTATTTCACATGTGAAATAATTATATTTTTAAGACCCCTTTTGAGTATTTCACATGTGAAATAATACAATAAAAAGTCTAAAACGCTCATTTCATATGAAATTACTAAATTTGCAATGTTTATTACTTAAACTCTTGTTTTCACACATGAAATTATTCTACAATTTTGAAACTACTAAATTTCACATCTGAAATAAATTACTAAATTTGCAATGTTTATTACTTAAACTGTTGTTGGCTTATGATTAACTAAAGTAGACAAACATAGAAAAGGTTAGATGGAACCATGGTTCAAAAGACCTGCACTGAACTTTTGGGAGCTTAAACTGATTATAAAATACACATTTACTCTACTTTATTATCACACAACAAAAACACACGCTTCACTTCCACAGTACTACCTGGAGATTTTTTGAACCAATGATACATGGTTCACATTTCACACCACTAGCTAGATAAAGAAGAAATTATTTAGTAACAACCTGCAAATTGAATGAGGCTTAAATTTTTTCATCAACTCATCTGATGTATAATATAGAAGAAGAAGCCAGCCAAAAGTATAAATGGCTACAAAAATAAAATTTTGATTTGCTGTGTTATAATTATTTTCTACTCAAAATGAATAATCTCACTACATTCTATTATACAAACAAATTTAAATAACAAGTAAAAGGTACACTTAAAAGTTAAATCCTCGGCTTGGCGTTGGTAAGTAATCTAATTGATCTGCTTGGAGATGATTCGGCTTGGCGTTGAATCATCGATCACCATCGTCCCCTATGCTGCCGACCAACATTACCGATCACAGCTGGAAGCCTACACCCCACCACCAGCCGACTGTTCGTTCACTGTAGTAACACCAAATTGTCATCGTGCGTAGTCGTCAATCGCATCCGAGAAATCAACCTCGTTTTGGTTGTTGTTCGTGTCAACCAGCTCTAATGACTGATTTCTAATTGCTCTTATGTCTCAAGTTTTCAAACGAACTGCTAATCAGCAACACCAGCATTAATGCCTGCCCAATGTAAATAGTTAATTACAAAAATATAATCATAGATACTAGCAAACATATCAGATTCATTTTTAGATTATCTTAGTAAACATATCAGATTCACTTAAAAGTTAAAGTATGCAAACGTAAAGTAGGAACAAACCTCAAACTGAAGGACCTATAGCTTTTATTCATTAACAGCAGGTATACAGCTTCTGTAACTGCCAAAGCAGATATACTTGTTGCCAAACACCCTTCCTATCCTTCCTTGCCATCTACCATTGTGATGATGCCTCCAATTAAAGAAACTGGATTTCTTGATTAAGATTAAAAGAACAAGAATATGTAAAAAGGAAAGAAGATAAAATCTTCAAAATGACTTTGCTACACCTTTGTAATTTTATACTACTGTTGGGAAACCACTGCTTCTTCTGTTAACAGAGGACAATTTAGACATTAACCTAAAGGCGAAAAAAAAAAGTTTGACCACAACAAGTCAAATTGAACATTTTAATATTCTATGTATTTTAGAAATTGAATAACAAGAAGCAGATTAAACTATAACATTTCTAATACCAAGTCAGAATAAACATTTTACTATTCTATATATTTTTTAGTAATGGGAAACATGATTGCAACCAAATCATATGCTCTCGCAGCAGATTCTTCTTTATCATATTCCCCTAAAAGCAACATGTGACAACTTATAGCTGTGACTAAAGTTGTTGATAATACAAGAAAGCGATAACGTATTTTAGATCTTGACTTGTGTCTTACCGAGATAAACTGTTTCATTCAGTCGTTGCATCGGATGCAATACAAACGGAATAAATAAAATGAATTTTTATTTTCAAATAAAGGTAGCCATCTTTTGCTAAATTGTATTGTTGACATTACTACATCTAATCTTGTTTATGTTACCATGTTCAAATACAAAACAGCCAACTTTTGCTAACCTTGTTTTCCCTTCTTCTTTTGTGTTGTCTTCCACGACCTTTTGTCCCACAAATGAGCCTCATATCTTCATGTCGATCGAGACATAGACTTCTTTGAGTCCATGTTGTTAGTTATATCTTGTTTTGTAATTCATTTGTTAGTTATACGATACCCAGTTTCACTGCATTATTAGTTACACAATTCTGCATCAAAAATTTCATATAGTTTGTCAGCGGTCAATTGTAACTCATGTAAAATATAATATCTATGCTTCAAACCAAAAATGAACAATTCATATATCATATCCCTTCTTCAGTTGACATGGATGAAAACTTTTTTAACAGAAATCGTTTATTATTACATGTAAGTGTTTAACCTAAAAGTGTTTGAATGTCTTTGCAAAATGCACTAAAGAAGCTCTCTTACTTATTTGGAAGAACAATTAAAATACATTTTAATAAGAAATCAGTTATGACAATAAGAGAGTTCCTGATAAAAAAGCTGGGATCAATAGGTGATACAAATTACACTGACTAGATATCACAAGATCTGTTCAACACCTCTAAATATAAGTCATATGTATTCATTAACCAATTAATAAGCTAGAAAGTGACTACTGAACTTCAAATCTTTAACAGCTGAACAAGTGAATGCATTTTAACAAATGCATTTCATTGAACACCTAATTTGTAACTTCAAATCTTTACAAAATTCTTAAGACTTACAACTGACCTCCAAATCAATAACTTTAACTCAGCAATTGAATACATGAACTAGATAACTTAACATATTATTCCATCTAAGATTTACTTCTCCACATACTCTCACTTTAAAGCAATTCTAAGAAGATTAGCCTTACATTTATAACTCTCATTTTAACATGTGAAATTATTGTATTTCACATGTGAAATTATTGTAAGCCATATTGTGAATCCATTTTTCTGATTGAATACAATGAATTGATAGGAATTGGAAAACAAAATACATACATTAATCTTCAATTTCAACTGCCGATGGAAACCAGAACAAAATACGTACCTAATTACGGCTATTTCATGGTGACGTTGAAGCTACGGTGACGTTGGAAAATTCCGACGATGGAGGCTAGGGTTTGATTAATTCCGGCGATAGAGGTTACAGTCGCTATTTCGACGGAAACGGTGACAGTGATCATCTCCGGCGACTCCCAGCCTCCCGTCGCCACCGTTGCCTTGCGTGACTCTCCACGCGCCATCCATGGTCGGAGTTCGTCGACAGATACTTCCGTGCCTCTCATCTATCATCCGCGTGAAACGAGATTATGAAATATATTACTTGACGATCGTACCCTTCATGCCTTTTTTTTAATCCAATGGTTGTTTAGGGTGTCTACCCGTCTACACTTTTAAGGGTGTCTACAATGAACCCAACCCTATATATATATATATATATATACACATGTAGTACCTATATATGTGTATGAGAACTAAAGCACATTTATTTAACACATGTTAGGTTTTTAGTTTGTCTACTTACACACTTTGATTATGTGTTTTAGAGCCAGGGCTTCGATGCCTAAAAGATAACCCTCAGCCCTTTTGATTTAGCCCTTTTTGTTTTTTTGTTGAAGGGGCTCGATTTATAAATGCAAAACTTTTAGCATTTCAAGAATATGTATCGTCATTGGGGTTACCTGTTTCAAAAATCATATTAATTACTTGAACAAAGGTAAATAATAAAATATATTATAATGTATAGAGAGTTATACGACATTTATCTATATATATATATATATATATATATATATAAAAGTTGAGCAAAAACACTATTTTACACCTTCATAAATTTGAAATCATAAATGCATTTATGATTTAAAACCTACTAATATATATGTATAAAATACATAGTTTAGTCGATAATTTTAGCCCTAATTAATTCTTTTATACTTTATTATTATTTTCTTAACCCTCATCCATCATTATGTAGTGTTTAATTCAATTACTTCAACACATGACTACTCATATTCTTAAGTTTCATTCATCTTTATTGTATATTATGTCACCATAATAATAACATTTATTGTGATTAATAATTATAATGAAATGATTGTATGATCGTCCATATTCTCAACTTTTATTGTGTTAGTAATAGTAATGTATTAATAATTAACATTATGAGCATTTAGTAATAAACATACTCCATTTTAGTTATTCACACATGTTTTCTAATTCCTATATAAAGGCATTTAAACCTCATTTGTTTGTCCCCCTCACCCGCCATCTCCTAAAATCGTGTAAGTTCATTCTTTTCAATTTCTATTTTGTTGCTATTTAGTCTTTGTTAATGACCATATCCTTTTTTCCAGCGGGAAAAAAATGTACTGCCGGAAGCTAATACCCGAAGATCATGATATTGATTCCAACGTGAAAAAAATGTAGCGTCGGATTTCTCATTTTGTTGTACTAATTGTTTTCCAATTTATATTTGTAAGTACTTTTCTTCGTGGCTCATACCAATATAAAACTAATATTCTACTGACATGCCCATTGGATTATATTTTGAAGTAGGTGGACGGCCACTTTCATGTTCTAAGAAATCTGAAACTAAATCAAATTATTATCTTTTTGAAGCAGGTATTTTATTGGAGTGTGCTGTACTATCATAAGATATCATCAATAAGCCTTATTAACTCTATGCGAAGGTTAGCATATTTGTATTATGATATAATGTGCGAAGTAAGATTATGTAAAATAATCACATTCACCAACATTTTTATGGTCTAATGGATTCATTTACCAAGAAAAATTAAAGTTCTAATTTGTGGGAAAAGGAAACAGGAAAGATAAAGGCACATTGAAACATATATTTGTAGGAATCATCTTTAATTTTTTAGTGTATTATTTTATATTCTACATATATGATGGGATTACATGCGTAACATTTAACCATAAATGTCTTTACATTCTATTTCCCAATTTTGGTGAAAGATGGTGTGAGGGATATACTTATTGGCTAAATATTACTTATGATTAGAAGTGATATAACAATAAATAAATTGGATTGAAATATACCATGTTTGGGATGAATTAATCCGCATGTTTTTGAGATTTTGAGGTGCAACTTTCTTTCAGTTGATTATAATGTTATGTCATTTTTTTGCGAAGATAATATCAAAGTGAGTTAACAAAATTTGAGCAGGTTAAGAACAAACCACTAAAAATCTAACATGAGAAGGTATCAAACCTTTAACAAACTAAGTAAAAAGTCTAGGTTGCTGCTGTAAAATGTAGAATAGTAAAATAACTGGTAGTTTCTAATGGTTTTACAAGCGAGGGGTATTTAGGTCTTTTTCTTTTATGTGTTATCATGTGCTTGAAGAAAGAGGATCCGTACCTACCTGACACGTTTTCCTCCTTTCAATCCCTGCATCTCTATTTTCTTTTTCATTTTCTTCTGCGACGAAGATGCGAGTTAGAGAGATTGGCATTCCGGCTATGTCGCACAATCACGGTGGCTACAAAGTCTTTGATCAACGATACAGTTTTCTGATGATGATGGTGAACTTCCGTTTCGACTTATCTGCTTAAGATGTCCTCTAATTACAGGTAATTCGGTTCTTTGCTTTACCCGGTCATTCGCTATTTAGTGTTCTTCATTTTATCATCGATTCTTAAGATGTAATGGGTTCGTTTGTTAAGATCGTTTTTAGGGTTTTTGTTTCTCAGATTTGATTCATGTATAACCTTTGTAATATCGGCTTGGTCTGGGCATGGTTGTGTACAATATGACATCTAGGTTAACACTTTCGCTGGGTTTCTTTTTTGTTTGTTGTCGTTTAGCTAGTATTTGTGCGATGAGACATCATAAACGTAATACAGGGAAGATGTATGTGTTCTGGGTTTTATTGTTGTTTGTTGCCTTGCTATTCATATTCATATTCCCCTATATAAATTGTATGTCAGAAATTACAAGTTTTTTTGGCACATTTGTTGAGATTTCTGGGATTTCCACGCTGACATCTATTTATTAGTTCTTCAATAGGAGCTAGGGGACGCTGACATTTTTTTATTAATTCTTCAATAGGAGCTAGAGGACGCTGAATTGGATGTATGATTTTCAGTTATCATTTGTAGGAAATCTTTTGATCAGCATAAAAATGAAATTGGAGATTATTCCTCTTCAATATCTGCAAATATTAAGTTCATCATTAGGTTGGTAAGCTATTTAATATTCAATGACTCTGTGGTTGCTTAATCACAAATGGGTTAAAAGTTTAAGTTGAAAAATGAAACGACAGAGGATTTACATTACACGGGTCTTTGAAAATATTTAGTTTGATTTCCTTTTGTACAAATAGGGGTCGAGCGGCCTTGCAATGGGTTGCATATAGACTAATTTGCATTTTGAGGATTTTTCTTCTAATCCCAATTTTTAGTGTTTGGTTTAGAATAAATCGGTCAAATCTGCTCTCTAATGGTGACCGACGTGTCTACTTACTCCGCCCTAATTCACCATCGAAGAGCACCACCTTCTCTCAATCTACAGTTATCTTCAAAAGCCCTAGATGACAACCGTAATTTGTTATCCTCAAGAAGCAAATGTGGAGGACCTGCTCATGTATTTTGGTAGGTTTGGGTGTTTTTTTGGATGGGTACATCCCAAAGGTAATTTAGGCTTCCAATAATCTTTATTATTTATCTATTTATTTTTACTTATATCGATTGTAACTACCTTTGGATATAGGACCCTAAGTCCTAAGAGAGCTGGTCTCAGGGAGTTTGGCTTTGTGACATTTGATGAGAATGGCGTTGCAGATCGTGTTTCACGAATGTCGCATGAAATTTATGGGCAACAGGTAGATACTCGAATATATTGATTTTGAACTTGCATTATTGTGTATGCCTAATTTAGCAATCCCGTTTTATTTTTTGTGACAAATATTTATTGTATTATAGGTAGCAATAGATTCAGCTATACCTGTTGATGTGGTGGTTCAAGCGGAGGCAACCACTATATGAACAATCTACATGAACCAACTTATTTTAGTCTAGAGAAAACCATTAAAGTTTGTTCTTTAATCTTTGTAAATTCCGTCATTCTTTCTTATCCATTGAATACATGGAGGAGTATATGACTAAGTATATATGTATGTGTATATTATGTGTGCATATGTATCATGGACGAGTATGATGCTATGACCTTTGAGGTCATGATATTCTTTATGATATGTAGACTTGAGGTGGTCATCTTTATCCAAAGATGTTTTTCAAGTGTAGAACTATGTTTTGTTTCTCAAAAGTTTCAAAATCATTTTTTGCTTAATGTTATTTAGAGGATCCAAATCAATGTTACCGTTCATGTATTTTTTTTAAGTTAAATGCCATATCTGTGATTTTTTAGGCTATAATCGTATCATAGAAGGGTTGAAAGTAATCCACATTAAAGATCTTCCAATTGTAGATTCACTCTAATCTACTCATCGTTGATGTTGTTTTTCTCATTGTCCTTCCTTCGTAAGTTTCCAAATTCTCATTCTCTGTTCTCGGTGGTTCATGTATGATGTTTAATTTGTTTCCTGTTCAAAGAAATTTTGGTTCTTTGTAAGTAGTTTCATAGCCGCTAGGGATTTGGGCGATATACGAAAATTATGTGTTATTTTGGATTCTTTATCTGAATTGATTAAGTGCTTTTCTTATGTCGTTTCCGTATAAAATTTTGAGATGATTTTTTTTCCATTATTTGATTGAACTTTTTTTGGCGTTTTTTTCCTTTTGTGTATTTAGTATGCAAAAATTTTAGCCATTTGGTTTTCCTGATCATACTTTAACTTTTGTTTTTTATTGCCTATGCATGCAGTTTGTTATATTATTATGAGTTAATGACGATTTGCGTCCCTGTGGTTTGGGGGTTTTAACTACTTGAGTCCAATAGTTTAGAAATTATCGGATCCGTATCTGAGGTTTTCATTTGTTAACCATTTGAGTCCCTTGACCCAACGGTGTTAATTCTAAACGTTAAAAGGGCAAGCACATGCCATGCACATGAGAGCATTTCTGACATTTAAGTAGGGATGGGAATTTTGACAATTTTGACTTAAGTGCCGACTCCACCTACTCCTTTGTCACCCCCATGATTCACTTCTGAGAAAGACGCACCTGCAATGAGGGATTTCAACAATTTTGAGGTCGATAGCTAGGAACTCCGCATGAAACTGCCCTATTTCATCTCTGTTGGTTTGTTTTTCATGAAACATGTTGGGATCGATTTGAATTCCCCCCGGTCGTGCATCGCACGAGCCTGCACTCTAGTATTTAGATATAATTAAGCAACACATTTACAAAAGTCCACTGTTAGAGTGGTATATTTATGTTATTATTCGATTTAATTTGATCAAAACGAATTGTACATGGAACCAATTAGTTATTTTGTTTGATTGATATGTTATTTACTTATTTTAGGTCTTATTTGCTTAATGTTATTATTGATATTCATTTTGTCAGGAAATTTTTTACTTCAAGGAGTGAATTGAGAAATGATTCACCCCCACCAATAATGTTGATGCGGCTATTCAAAGGGTAGTCTTCTGTGGTAGGACTTTGAAGAAAGTTAATTCCATGTTCGGGTAGAATTTAGCAACTTGCTAAATATACAGGGGTATAAGTTGTAACTTTTTATTAATCTTGTTTAAAAGTTAGTTAGCAGGTTGTTAGTATCCGATTAGTATATGTATTCGTTTTTTGATTCATTGATAAATAATAAGAATAAGATTTCTCAGTTTTCAATTCGATTGTATGCGATTGTGAGTGAGATTGAGAGATTTCGATCGATTACATGCTTTGATTTGGTATCAGAGCATTAAGGGTTCTTCGATTCGAGAATCGATCGATTCAATCCACTGCTCCTCGATTGAAAAGGGGATTTCTGATCCTCTTCGTTGATTTCGCCAAGATTCATCGACTTCTTGTTTCGTCACCTCACTGATCTCCTCGCCGAACGTCGTCACCTGAAATTAGGTATCAAATGGCGGATCCAGCTGCAAATCGGCAACAAATTAGGGAAAACTACACGAAAATTCCATTACAGTGTCCCCTGTTAAATCAAACGAATTATACGATATGGGCTGTGAAAATGCAAGCCATATTCAATGTCCATGGGCTTTGGGAAATAGTAAGTCCGGCGGAAGGAGTCGCCATCGATGCCAAGAAGGACAGCGCAACGATCACTTATCTGTTTCAAAGCTTACTGAAAGATTTGATCATTCAGGTGTCCGATCTTGATAGCTCAAAGAAGATTTGGGATGCCATCAAGACTCGTTTTGTTGGAGTTGACAGGGTTAAGAAAGCAAGACTTCAAACTCTCAAATCAGAGTATAACAACCTGAGAATGAAAGACAATGAAGGTGTGGATGAATTTGCTGGGAAATTAAGTACACTGGCCTCGAGATCTTCAAATCTTGGCTCCCCAATTGAAGGCTCAAACCTGGTAAGGAAGCTGCTAGAAAGTGTAACCGAGAAATATGTGCACATAGTGGCCTCCATTGAGCAGTTTGTTGACTTGGACAATGTGACATTCCAAGAAATTGTGGGCAGACTAAAAGCATTTGAAGAAAAGGTTTCTTCAAAGGTAAAAGCTCAACCTGCAAAAGAAGAGGAATTACTTCCATCCTATTCTGAATGGCAAGCCAGGGTCAAAGAGTCAAAATCCAAAGGGAAGAAATGCGAGAAGAATGGAAAGTGGCCCAAGAATGGTGGCAATGATGCTGCAAAAGCCCTAGTCAAAGGAAAAGGGAATGGGTTTAAAACTCAAAACAAACCCAAGAAGGATAAATCATCTATTAAATGTTTCAAATGTGAATCATATGGACACTATGCAAGTGAGTGTCCTCAAAGAAAATCAAAGATGAAGAGGCAAACTTGACCCAGGTTTCTGATGATGAAGATCCTACCCTTTTGATGATCTCAAAAGAAGAAGACATGAAGGATGCAGTCTACTTAAGTGAACTCAAAGTTGATCCATCAAAGATGCAAGCTGATGATGGAAAGGACCTGTGGTACCTTGATAATGGGGTCTCTAATCACATGACAGGTAAGTCCTCTTACTTTTCTTTTCTTGATCATAAAAGCATTATAGGAAATATTAAATTTGGGGATGGGTCATGTGTTGCCATAAAGGGTAAAGGGTCAATAATCATAGGTAATGAGGCTAAGGCCCCGTTTGTTTTTTTATAAGAGAATAACATCTGAATCTGAATACCACTTCTGAATGATAAGAGGTGGTTCAAACGTCTGAAATCTGAATGATTTTAACTGTTTGTTTTTATAACATCTGAATACTTTTAATTATCTATTTGTCATTTTATAACCGAATATTGCACAAGATTGTAACCTATATATTGTTATATATGTGATTGTGTGTAATTGTATATTATTGTTTTAGTTTAATAAGATTTTCTTGAATTAACTTCTACATATAAATTTATAACTTACATAATTTTAAACAAAAGTTTCTTGGCTCAATAGATAGGTAGTATTCGTATAAGGTACGAAATCGCGAGTTCAAATCTGTTTTCTTTTTAATTGCTTACCCTCTCTACTTTCCATTTTAATAGGTATGCAGCACATGCAATCCCACATCGACAAACTAGCTTAAATTTCCTACTATATCACCCAAGTATAAATTGATTGTCTTGGCTTTCATAATCCCACATTGGCTAGAGGATAATTCGTGGACCCTTCCATCAGCTTTAAAATGAATTCAAAATGAAATAAAAGCTTGGTCATTAGACATCAAAGTTTTCAGATGTAAAAAAGAGGTTTGTAAACCTCTTATTGGTTTTGATGTCTTTCAGAGATTTTAACCTCTGAATCTGATAGAAAAACAAACATCTTAAATTCTGAAAAGCTCTGACCGAATCAGAGTTAAGAGGAAAATAAGAGGTTTTTTAAGAAAACAAACAGGGCCTAAGTTGCAGAAAGTTTTAACCAATGTGTACTATATACCACATTTGAGGAATAGTATCTTGAGCCTTGGTCATGCTACTGAAATAAGCTGTGAAGTTAAAATGAAAGGAGAACACCTAGGGTTATATGACAAAAATGGAAACCTCCTATTGAAAGTAAGAAGATCTGCAAATAGGTTGTATAAAATTGCTTTGGATATAGGTTCACAGAAGTGTTATTTGTCTAGTAGTCAAAATGAGACTTGGCTGTGGTATAGGAGATTAGGACACCTAAGCTTTCAAACTTTGGAACAAATGAGTAGAAAAGAGAGTGTTCTAGGAGTTCCTTTGATAGACAAAATTAGTGAAGTATGTGACATCTGTTTAGCAGGTAAACAAACTAGGACTAGCTTCCCTAAAGAAACAAAATATAGGTCTAAGGAGCTATTAGAAATGATCTCTATGGACCTTTGTGGTCCCATAAGTACTGAAACAAATGCTGGAAATAGGTATTTCATGTTGTTGGTTGATGACTACTCTAGGCATATGTGGGTGTATTTTCTACAAAAGAAAGACCAGGCCTATGATACATTTAAGAACTTTAAGACTGCTATAGAAAGACAGTTGGGTAAAAGGATTAAAAGTTTAAGGTCTGATAGAGATGGAGAATTTACTTCATTAGAATGTAATCAATTCTGTGAGCAGGCAGGAATAATTAGGTGGCTTACTGCTCCTTACTCTCCTCAGCAAAATGGATCTGCTGAAAGGAGAAATAGGGCCATAATGAACATGACAAGGTGTGCCATGAAGGCTATGAGTGTAGAGGACAGACTATGGGCTGAAGGAGTTAGACATTCAGTGTATTTGCTGAATATGCTTCCAACAAAATCATTGGGAGATAGGACCCCTTATGAGCTTCTAAAAGGAAGAAAACCAAACATAGGACATGTTAGAGTGTTTGGGTGCATTGGGTATGTCAAGAACACTAAGCCTGGTCAAGCTAAACTAGAGGACATGAGTAAGCCTATGATCTATCTTGGAGTGCAAGAGGGATCAAAAGCAAATAGGATGTTAGATGTAGGTACTAACATAATTGTCATTAGCAGGGATGTAGTGTTTGATGAAACTAAGAAATGGGATTGGAAGGGTAAAGCTCCAATGACCATTAGTGAAACTCAAGTTAGTGAGAGCAGTCAAACATGGGATTACCTAGATAATGTGCCAAATGATCACACTTTAGCCCAACAAAATCAGGATGATGATAGTGAAAGTGATCATGATGCTGAGGCTGAGACTGATATAGAGGACCAACGTGAACAGGAACAGCCCGAGCCCAACAATGTGAGAAGATCAGGAAGAATTAGAACTGTTCCTGGAAAATTTCAGGATTATGTTTTGGACAATAGGTTGAGACTAGGTCAGCAAAGACAGGAAGAGTTAGAACAAGTTGAACTCATGTTAGCTCAGGAAGATGAACCTATGACATACTTAGAAGCAAAAGGATATAGGCTTTGGAAGGATGCCACAGAGGAAGAGTTAAAGGCTATTGAAAGAAATAACACCTGGAAATTAGTTGATCACCTAAGAATTGTAATCCTATAGGACTAAAGTGGCTGTTAAAAATAAAAAAGAATGCCATAGGACATATTACCAAGTATAAGGCTAGACTGGTAGCAAAGGGTTATGTTCAAAAGTTTGGGATTGACTATGAGGAGGTGTTTGCTCCTGTAGCTAGGATAGATACTATTAGGATTGTGTTAGCCTATGCTGCTAGAAATAAGTGGAGAGTGTTTCACTTAGATGTCAAAGCTGCTTTCCTTCATGGAGAGTTAAAGGAAACAATTTTTGTTAAGCAGCCTGAAGGATATGAGGTAAAAGGATCTGAAAATAAGGTGTATAGATTAGATAAAGCCTTATATGGATTGAAGCAGGCTCCTAGAGCCTGGTATTCTAAGCTAGACAAGGTTCTAAAGGAAATTGGGTTTAGTAGGTGTCATTATGAACAGGCTGTCTACACATGGGTAAAATGGCAAACACACTTAATTGTTTGTGTTTATGTGGATGATCTATTAGTTACAGGTAACAATGAAGAAGAAGTGAAGAAATTCAAGGCACAAATGAAAGATCAGTTTGAAATGACAGATTTGGGCTTATTGAATTACTACTTGGGAATAGAGGTAACTCAACATCATGATGGAATTTATCTGAGACAAACTGGATATGCAAAGAAAATTGTAAAGTTAGCAGGTCTAGAAGATAGTAACCCTGCAAGTATACCAATAGATCCTGGACTTAGGCTTAGTAAGAAAGAGGGTGGTGAGGTTATGGAATCTACAAGCTATAGGAGGTTGATAGGGTCATTGAGATACTTAACTCAAACAAGGCCTGACATATGCTATGCAGTTGGTTATGTCAGTAGATATATGCAAGAACCAAGGGTAGCTCACTTGAATGCAGTTAAAAACCTGATCAGGTATGTAAAAGGAACAGTTGATCATGATTTGCAATACACTGCAGGGATAAAAGGAGAACTCATAGGATATAGTGACAGTAACCATAGTATGGAGTCAGAGGATGGTAAAAGTACAAGTGGCAATATATTCTTTTACAACAATTCTGCTGTGTCCTGGTTCTCTCAAAAACAAAAAAAAATAGTAGCTTTGAGTAGTTGTGAAGCAGAGTTTATTGCTACAACACTTGCAGCCTGTCAGGCAATATGGATTACTGGTTTGTTGAATGAAATTACTGGCAAGAATCAAGAAAAAGTTATACTTTATGTTGATAATAAGTCTGCCATTGCATTGATGAAAAATCCAGTATTCATGGTAGGTCCAAACATATAAATATAAGATTCCATTTCATTAGGGAATGTGTGGAAAATGGACAAATCATAGTTGAGTTTGTAAGGAGTAGTTTACAAACAGCAGATGTGCTTACTAAGGCAGTCCCAAGGATTAGATTCAATCAATTAAAGGAATTGATTGGCATGATTGAAATGATCAAGTAAAGGAGTTTTGATAGTGTTGGGAATTCATCACATTAGCACAAATAAGTTCATGGAACCTCTATTGTGTGATGATGATGAGTTATCAACCTGATAAACTGAAACTTGATGTTACTTTGAAGCTGAGATAAGAAATGGAATTAAGGGGGAGTATGAAGAAAGTTAATTCCAGGTTCGGGTTGAATTTAGCAACTTGCTAAATATACAGGGGTATAAGTTGTAACTTAACATTAATCTTGTTTAAAAGTTAGTTAGCAGGTTGTTAGTATCCGATTAGTATATGTATTCGTTTTTTGATTCATTAATAAATAATAAGAATAAGATTTCTCAGTTTTCAATTCGATTGTATGCGATTGTGAGTGAGATTGAGAGATTTCGATTGGTTACATGCTTTGAGACTTTAGCTTGGGTTGACCCAACCCAAACACATTTTAAAAAATTTAGAAAATCTTAAGAGGCGGAGTATTAGGGGACAATCTTAATTCAATGTTTTTGAGCTATTTGTGTTTGTGCTACATGTACAGACAATATACTCTTTGCACTGAACAACTTCCTAATGGTTTCATATTAATGCATTCGTCTTGCTGCTAAAAATATTTTTTTTCTTAGTTTGCACACATGATATGATACTTCTTATACCAAAATTTCTTTTAAGTTTTATTTGTTGTAGTTTCATAACGTCGTGATTAAGTGTTATTTTTTTAGTTTTTTCTTAAACCCCAGTCGTGCGATGTACAGGTATCAAACTTCTTATATTGGACGAGGATAAAAAAGTCACAAAAGAAACTTTGAATGTAGTGTATAAATCTGTATTCTCAAATTTGTATATTTTTTTTACAATTTCTACCTTTTAATCATGATTTTGTTTGATTTTAAATTCAATTTATTTTCTTTATTTTACCTTGATATAACAAATTGAAGATGTTTGACGTATTTTATTATTTGGTTTTTTGAAAAATATAACCGTGCGATGCATGGATCCAAAAGACTTGTCTATATCTATTCTATATCTTAATCCTAATAAAGCAATAAAATTTTTACCACATGTCTCATTTATAAATGGTCCACATCATCAACGCCACATGTCAAGCTCACAATCAATTACCAATTTAGTAATCATCAATTAAGATTAATTACCAATTTTATCAAAACTAAAATTTTATTTTAAAATTTTGATAAAATTAATGTAGATTTTATTAATTTACTCAATAATTTTAGTCCTTTATGAAAAGTAATCAACAATTTGTCAAACATAATAAAATTTTAAATGTTATAAGAATATTATATCAATCATAATTTTCAAATTTCTTGATCATTATCTTTTTCTTTTGTATTTATCAAATATTATTACTCTCTATTCAACCCGTGTATTACACGGGTTACTAACCTAGTATATATAATATATATATGAAAAGATAGGATGCCACATGGTATCACCACAACAATCCATTTTGTGGTTTCCCGCTTAAATGCTCCCACAACTAAATCGTACGCGGATCTTCATTTTCATATACGCGGATCCTTTCAGAAAACCCGACCCATGCTTAAAGAATCGCTTATATACAACGAACCCTAATTTCATCCTCATTCTATTCATCTTGGTGCCGAAGTATCCGCCTCTCAATCTGCTCTCCTCCGAAAGATCGCCTCCATCCTCTTCCTCTATTTTCTGAGCTGTATATTCCTCCTTTCTGAGCTGTATATTTAGGATAAAACCCTCCTAAAATGTCAACTCCAAATTAGGGATTTCAATCCAACCGAAGATCAATTTCCGCAACTCGCATAATCTCTACGAATCAACAGACATAAGGTAATCACGCCTTTGATTCTTCTCCACTTATGAATATGTTATTGTTGGTTTTTCCATCGAAAAATTGAATAGATCATCTTCCTTCAACCATACGCATCATCAGTCGTGTTCATCTGTTGTTTTATGTATTTTATGTTGATTATTTTAAGTTATTCTCCTGTCATACTTGAGTTGTTTTATGTGGTTGTATTTATGCTGATTTTTTGCTTTTTATTGATCATTGCAATTGTTAATTTTGACTTTTTTTTACTTTTCTTTCTTTTTGGTGTGAGAGTGTGTCTTTGTTTTCAACTGTGGTGGTGTTTTTTGATAATTGTTTTTGTATTAGCAAGGACCGTGACATTGTATATTGATCCTATGCTGATTGATCTTGATAGCAAGATGTTTCTGGTAGGGTAGTGTGATTTGTTCTTATTTTGGTGGTAGTTATTGATATTTTCCTGTAAGTGTTCTGAAATTGGATAATGCTTTGATGGTGATTTTGATATTGTTATGCCTGATTAAGGAAAGTTGATCTCTTTATAGACAATTTATTTTGATAATTTTAGTGAAATTTCGACGGGGAATCGTGGTCAAATACCACCGAGAAGAGGGGGGATGGAGTGTGATTTGGTGTGCTCAGTTTCTCTGCCACTTCTACTTATTTTATTCGTTAATTTGCTCATTTTTTCTTTGGAACTTTTTTTATATTCACAATGGTATGCACTTACCTCATATTCAAAGCTTAAAATAGATGATCAATTGCAAGACAGATTGTATGTATCCTGTTAAGGTTTAATGAGTCTTCATTTCCATCATGAAGAATAAATATTAGAACTTTGGATATGTCAAAGAGATACTCTCATCCTCTTTTGTCTAAGTTTTCAGATTTTTATGTGTAATATTGATCTAAAAAAACTTTATAATTTCTTTTAGTACCTCAAGTTGTATAGGTGTTGAACTTTCATACCTCCTTTTTATACCTTGAATTGGTTGAAGAAGGTTAGTGGTGATTCAAGGAACGGGAATACTGAATCGAGGGCCAAAGGTATAGGAAGATCATTGAATGTTTATATTTGTGTAATAACTCTAAAACATAATATGTTTCTAAGTTAATGCTTTCTATTTTCTCATTTTTTTAACAACAAATTAATATTTATAATTTTATTTAATAGTATTTGTGAGGTTTTATCTTAAGGTACCCTTTAAGCGAATTTTGACCCATTTGACACATTAGAGATTGAATATAAGCTATATTCACCCATTCATAAATAAGACGAAGGAACTACAGAAATGTGGAAGCTCATATAGAATGCACTTAAGTATATCGCATCATCATTCATGCTAATTGATGTTTATTGGTTTGTATCATTATTGGGTTGCAGTGAACAAAAGAGCATCCGAAGCCAAAATTTGCTTATGAAGACGGGCTACAATCGAGTGATTAAATAGCAGAGTATGATTATTATGTAAACGATCTATTTATAATTTTTAACTTTTATAAGTATTTTTTCTTTCAAACGTGTATTTATTTTACTTAAAACTTAGTAGTGTATTTCATTTTCTTCATCATCATCAAATCATTCATCTCTATCTTTTATTGTTTGTTATTGTTGTTGCATTAACTAAAGTTTCTAAATCCGTTTTCTTAGTGTGCTGATGATGAAATCCGTAATTGAATATCTAATTTTATGTTGGATTAATAAATTTA
Organism: Deinandra increscens subsp. villosa; assembly: GCA_039602395.1. Classification (NCBI taxonomy): domain Eukaryota; kingdom Viridiplantae; phylum Streptophyta; class Magnoliopsida; order Asterales; family Asteraceae; genus Deinandra; species Deinandra increscens. The sequence goes on along the minus strand of JBCNJP010000009.1, from coordinate 544,569 downwards.
AAATGTGAAATTAGGGTATTTTTGGGCGGCGTGAAAAACCTTGCATTGTTATTTTGTTTCGAAGATTTTATATGATTTTGAACTACATGTTGTTTAATATGTTTTCTAGGTAATTTTGATTCTTCAAACCGATGGCTAGGAAAGATTGTAATTCCTGTACAAGTCAATTCATCATTTGGTTGTGGTCACAGATTCGATACAGCCTTCCCCACATTAACCATAACTGAACTAAACGATATAAAAATAAAATTAGAAGGAACAACTACTTTAAATCTTACATATATATATTTAAACCAAATATCCATGCGTATCCAACACCAAGAAGTTTAGGTATTTAAATCTTCATTCGTGGGACCCTTTCGGTGAGTAACATGTACAACATGATCATATTAGTTATTTAGTTATAAATTATAATCAATTTTCAGATTATTAATTTTACTCGGAGTTTAATTTTTTAGGTTGATTTGGAAAGCATAGATAAAGAAAAACATGGTTATGTTGCTGTTGATAGGGTTGCACTCTTTATGAACCTAGCTTGTTGAAATTGAGTTGGACTTGAAGTTTTTGGAACCTGTTGGTAAATAAAGAACAAATTTCATGAAGACTCGGTCTTGAAACTGTGAAAGACCTTACATAGTGTTCATGGATCAAAATCAATGATTAAAGGTTACCTAATTCATTAATATGAAGGTGCTGATTTGTTCTTTTATGTTATCATATTTGGGTCATTTTTGTATAAGATTAACATGGATAGACCTATAATTTTTTATCATCAGGTTGTTTATTTGTTTGTGTACATTTTTGTCATGGTTATAAGACTAATTTGATTCTTTTTTTTTCTATATCTTTAAGGAATTTAGACTAATGATTATTGTTCAATTGCAGTTGTCAATATTGTGATTGTTGGTCTATCAAGGGTTAAGAGCAGAGATGGATTAAAACTTCTCATATTGGATGAAGAAGGAAAAATGACAAACAAAACATCAAATGTTGTTTATAAATCTGTATTTTCAAAATTTGAAACTTTTTATATTGTCGAATGTTAATTTTTTTTTCTTTAATTCCAGTTATCGAATTACATTTATTATAGTATGTTAAATTTTGGATTCATTTTTTTAAAGTCTGCCCGTGCGTCGCACGGGTATCAAAAACTAGTATATATATATATATATATATACATGTAGTACCTATATATGTGTATGAGCACTAAAGCAATTTGGGATTAATTAATGAGAAAAAATGCAAAGTTTTCTTCTTGTATGTTTAATCCAAAATTTCATTCTATTCGGTAAATTAGCTTCGAATTACAAACAAATTACCTACCATTGTAAGTTTGTAACACTCACATTGATCACCAAGTTCATCTTCTTGTCGATTGCAAACTAATACCTCTTGGCTTAAATTGATCTGGATGACATCATTATCAAACCCTAAACTAATACATCTTAGAAAAATGCAAAGACTTCATATAGAATACAGAAAATGTATGTATTTAAACTACAATAGAAAGTACACGAGACATTGTAGTTGTGTTCTATCCTATTCATCGTGTTGATGATCAGATTCGTCTTTTGTTCTTGCCATTTTTTCTAGAGACAGGTTTTAGACAGCAATTCTAAAGATTTATTTCTTAAGATAGAAAAACACGAGCCAGGACCCCATATATTTTGAGTAGTGAAGAGAGGCACATAACTATTGTGCTAGTTCCTTTGATATGACTTTGTAAAAATATATATTAAAAGGCAATTATCAAATCGAAAGATAAGAAAAAAAAATAACCAAGGCTGGAATTCAGATAAGGTACTTGTTCGAACATAAAAAGAAAAGTATAAAAGGATTAATTGCTATTTAATATTATAAAATAAAATCTTTAAAAGAATAGAAAGCAAAAAGAAGAAAAAATGTCTAGTAAATAAAAAGGAAATATGACATTTTTTTCCAGTTCAATCTATGTAGGATCGTGGTTAGAATCAGCTAAACAAACAAGTTATTTAAAGGTATCAAACAAAAAATGCGGAATCAGACTTGTTTGTGTTTATGTTAAAATGCCTTTGATCGATAACAGTAACTAATAAACAAGAAGTAAAGTAGTTGAACACAAGATATCAATTCCAAGCACTACAATATTATTACTTTTCAATGTTTACAAAGAGTTACAGCTGATGAACAAGAAAGTTGATCGATAATAAACAAGAGAAATAGAAGTAATATATATAGTGCAAGGAGGAAATAAAAGATAATCTTTTATTTCTATTTAGCTACTAGGCTAAATAAACAAATCATATCTACTCCAAAAGTTGTTGTACCAACAGGCATGGGCGCTGTGAACAGTTGAGCAACTCTATCGGTGAACAGTGTAAAGCATGGCGGAAAGTAAACTGTTTTCTGAGAGCTTTACTGCCTTGAAATTTGAACCAATAGATAAGTCAAACTTCCGGACTAACTTAGGGAGAAGTTCCGGAGTAACTTCCTTAGTGCAGAGGAAGTTTCGAAGTAACTTCCTTCGGAACTCTGACTTAGAGAATTTCAGCCAAGCTGAACATTCCCAACAGTCTCCCCCTAAGATGTTGCTACCAAAAACTGTTCTTTGTTGCTGAATCTTCTTCATGCCTTTACTTGAGCTCTACAACAACCTTAAGGCATGTAGATATAGTTGGGAGTTCCCATTATGCTCATAATATCCATCTGATACAACTTATCCCAATCATCCATTCTCAAATTGTGTTTCTTCCTTACTTCCCCATTGCTCATGAAGAAGTAGTGCATGTCTTCACTCTTGTGTTATTCAATCCTTAGAATACAAGGATGAGTGACATCGACATGTGGGTTGGAGGATCTGAAGGTTCAGATTCTTCTTCTGATTCACTCACTACTATCTTCTTTCTTTTAGCTACAGAGCTCTTTCTTGCAGCCATGGATTTCTTTCTTCCTAGAAAGGTGAGCGGGATGGGTGCTATGGTTGAAGGTTGCTGGGATGAGGATTCAGTCTCAGGTTGTGTAGGCTTTGGATTTTTAGGAGGCGATGAAGATTGTGGGGATGGAATTGGCCGATTTGGAGTTTCAAATGTGGGAGTAGTGGGTTGTGATGTTGTGATGAAGGGTTGAGATGATGAGAGATGAGGATCAGAGACAGTGTCAAACATTTTCTTGACAATGTTGATCCTTGGCTTCTTTTGTTGAGCAGTTGAGACAGGAGCCTTTCTCTTCTTCTGTTTAAGGTAGCTGAGACCTTCAGGATGTAAAGAGTTAAAAAGAGCATACATACCCGGTGGCTTCTTCTCACCAGAAACTCGTTCTTTTTCTATTTAGCTCTTCCTGATAACATCATAATCTTGTCTCAGCCTAGGCAATTTGCAAGAGTTGATTCTTTTGGGGTTCTCCATCACAATTTCTTTGAAGTACCATTTGTGAATCAGCAAGTCATCTTCCTCAGATAGAGTTTGATATCTAGTACCTTGCTTCTCTTGTGCCTTCTCCTGCTCAAATGTGTAATCAACAAATCTCCTTACATTCATCTCCTTGGCTTGATCAGCTCGGATAGCTAAGATCATATACATCAAGTTTACCAAGTCATCACCCTTCATTTCATCAACCCATGCATCAGTGAAACACTCCTTGCTTCTGAGCATCACACTGAACCGAGCTAGGAAAATCCTGTTATCTTCATTCTTCTTGATCTGAATTCCCCTATACTCATTTCCCAAGACCCGTCTGTACTTATAAACTTTGTATGAAAGACCTTGCTCTTCAGCTTTGACAATTCTCTCTTCTATGTACAGATCAGATCTTCTCCTAGCTCCATTGATAAAGAACATCAGGCATGCATTGTTGATGACATACTCATAGATACCTCCTTCTATGAGTAGTCTTTTCTGTTTCTTCAAACACTGCCTTCTCCTTTTGTTCTAGGAACTTCTTTTGTATCTCAGCATTCTCTTTTTCCAACTGATCAATCAGAGCCTTTGTAGTAGGGTCCAATTCTTCATTTTGGCCTCATGTGCTCTGATCATCATTCTCCATGTCATTGAAACCAGATATGGTTCTCTCATCAAAATAATCACCATCGGCAAGCTTTGGAGATTCATGAAGTGAACTTGCAGCATTGGGACTGGCTTCCGAGGTAACTTGCTCAGGAATAGTCTTAGTACCAATTTCCGAAGTAACTGCCTTGGGACTATCTTCCGGACAACTTATTCGAATAGTCTTAGGCAGTTGCTCGGGAGCAACTTCCGAAGTAACTTCCTTCGGAACAGCCTCTGTTGTGAGGAGTTCTTCTGGAGTAACTTCCTTCGGAATTTCCTCAGCAGTGATTGGCTCCTCCCGAGTAATATCCTTCAGAGTTTCTTCAGTAGAGATCAATTCCTCCGGAATCACTTCCTTAGGAATTTATTCAGTTGTAGCCTTTACCGATGAAGATGTGGGATTATTCAAGTTGAGAAGTGCTTCTGTGACTTCAGTGTCAAAAAGATCCACATCTTTTCCTGGTTCACTCTCAGGTTCATCAACATGTTCTTCACTTCTTTCTTCTCCTTCAGCCTCAAACTGATCTTGACCTGTTTGAAGATACTCTTGCTCTCTTGCCATGTAAACATCAGACAAAAAGCTCCTAATATCTCCAATATTTTGAGGGTGAGCACCTGAAGAAGCCATCACAAATCTCATGAACTCCATGTGATTGACCTTGCATTCTTCAAGTACTATTTGCATCAGCTAATTCATGTGAACATTAAGCAAACCTTCTATTGGGTTAAAGGGCTTAACTCCACAGATTTTGAATAACTTCTTCTTCATCTTCTTAGGTAACCTTTGGATCAAAGTCAATTTTGCTTGAGCTAGCACAGTCTTCAGTAGGCTTGGTTTCAGCGGAAATCTTTTGATACTGTGTTGAAGAGCTAGTTTTCTCCCCCTTTTTGGTAGCAACAGCTTCACCAGTTGGGTTTGATGCACTAGCCTTCTCCTGCTTAAGCCTGTTGATCAAGATATCCTGCTGTTGAACTGTTTGTAGCAGGGACTGCATCTGTGTTTGCAGTTCAGTTTGTTTAGCCGTCAATTCAAGTAGTAAAGCACTGCCCTCAACTGATTTCTTAGTATCCTTGGGCAAAGAAGAGCCATCAATCCTAGCTTGATCAAGCTCAGCAACCTGGTTTTCTTGGCGCCTTGGATTCCCTGCAGGCACAGTTTTTGTCTTAGGTTCCATTTCTGGTTCCTTCGGTTCAAACTGGCTGCTGGTTGCCATAGATTGGGTCTTAAGAATGTTACTACTGTCCAATTGCTCCAGTGGGGAACCAATTGTAGTAGCAGCCCTTTCTATATGAACATATTCATCACTCCTGATGTTCCACTCCTTAGGTGGTGAATGGGGTTAGGAGAAACATGATCAATATCCATCCAATCATCTCCATGAGGTGAGGTTGACGAGAAGAGATTCTCATTTGGATTTCAGTTTCTGCTTCATTCACAAGTATATTCAGGTTTAGGTCTATGGAGGTAAATAAAGGGGATGAGGGTTGTGCATCCAATCTAATAGAATATGAGGTCTCAAGTGAGAGATCATTAGAAATATGGCTAAACCCTTGGCTTTGATGTTGAGCAGACAGTGGGTCATGCTCAAGGTTCTTGAATCTCAACTGGTTGTTCTTGCACATTTTGTGCAGGAACAACTCTTGGTTCGGGTAGTGGATGGTCATTTTCCACACCAAGACAGTTGGCAACTGCATTTTTAGAAAGCAAGTATGAAAAGATTTTCTCAGTTAAATGTTTTTGATTAAAAACAGTGCCAGCTCTTGGGACATCAGGGAATTGTGTATCCAAAATATGTTGTAAAAACCTTGGATACATGTTAAAAGGTTTATACAATTCTCCCTTAGCCCATCAAAAATCATTTTTAAAAAGTTAAAACACTCTCCCCTGATCACAGCATGAAGAGCAATTGCTTGGGCTTCACCAAGTTCTTCATGTGATCGCCTTGGGGTTAGGCAAACCAGTAGAGTGTGGGCAAGAAATCTCCAAACAGGTGGAAGATGGCATTTCTTCACTGTTTTGCTTCTGGGATTTCCCTCGTAGCCTATGCCCATCAGGGTGAATTGGTAGTCTTCCTTGGAGACAGTGGAGATACCCCCTTCATCCTGTAACTTTAAATGGTTTCTGATCATTGCTTCAGTGATGTACACATCTCTTCCGTGTACTTTGCTTTAAACTTGCATGACTTGCTCGACTTCTTCATCACGGGCACCCACTACTGCGTTAGCCCAAAATGTGTAATCGTCTCATCATAGATGATTGGACTTACAATTAGGGCAAAGTGTAGTTCCGATGCAGTAAGGAAGTCAATCATCCCGTCAAACGGAGCTGATTTCTGTGAAATAAGCTCTTTGATTATGCTCATTGTGGAACGCAGATGCTGCCATTGTTCTGTATTGAGTGATTCTGTCGGAAATTGAGAGTAGGTTTGATGAAATTGAGAAGAAAGCGAGAGCGATTGAGGGGTATTTGGGATTTTAGGTTTCGTAAGTGAAGGGTTTTCTCTAGAAGTGACACTTAAAGGGTGAGGAGAGAGGGAGTTAACGGTAACGTGAAAGGTGGGGTTAGTGTGGCCAGCAGTTAACCGTCACCGTTAACGCTTTGGGCGTTTGTATGGTGCAACAGTGAAATAACTGTAAAGGGACCCACGTAATCCAAAAAATTGATTAAGTCTTCATTAAAGTTCCTTCGGAACAACCTTGTTCCTTCGGAAGAGTGAAGTTCCCTCGGAACTTCTTCCCTTAGAGTATTTATCCTCATTTCTCCTGAAAGACTTCCCTAGGAAGTTCCCTCGGAGTTTCAAATTACTTCGGAATTCCTGAAACACTTAGAAAAACACTTGAACCAAATTAGAAACCTTAGAGAGTTCCCTCGGAAATTCTCTTGCGAGTGAAATTGCTTCAGGAGTATGTTCCTCCAGAACAATTTTGTTCCCTCGGAACTTACTCATGAATGCTCAGAACACTTAGAAAATCTCATAACTCAACAAATTTAGCAAATTTTGTGCAGTTTTAGTTATGAACAAATTACAGTGAAATTTGCAAAGAATTTTATTGGTTTTAGAAGAAGTGGATTAAAAGACATACAAGCACTTAAGGAATCATAAAAATATGTACAGAAAACAACAATTGACAGCAAAAGTTAACCAAAGTTCATCATCCCAATAGCTATGATGAGAAAGAAGAATCTTGCCTCATCAAATGCCTTGGTGAAAAGGTCAGCTAGTTGAAGATCAGTATGAACTTTGTGTAACTTAATCAATTTCTTTTCTGCACAATCTCTAATAAAATGGTACCTTATCTCAATGTGCTTTGTCTTAGAGTGCTTCATAGGATTGTTGGTGATGGAAATGGCACTGCTGTTGTCTGCATACATAGGAGTTTCTAGAAATGTGATTCCATAATCCAGCATTTAATTTTGAATCCATAGCACTTGACCATAACAGCTTGAAGCAGCAATGTACTCAGCTTTAGCAGTTGATGTAGAAACACAGGTTTGTTTCTTGCACTGCCATGATACAAGCCTATTTCCTAGAAATTGACATCCTCCTGATGTTGATTTCTTATCCAAATAGTAGTCACCATAGTCACTGTTAGTGTAGGCAACAAGAGAAAAGTCATTATTTTTTGCATACCACAACCCCAGTTTTGGTTGTCCCTTGAGGTATTTGAATATTTTCTTCACTGCCTTCATGTGGGATTCTTTGGGAGCAGACTGATATCTAAAGCATAAGCTTACACTAAACATAATATCAGGTTTACTTGCTGTCAAGTACATAAGTGAACCAATCATTGCCCTGTAAGTGTGCTGATCAACAAGTTCACTTTCTGACTCTGAGTTTAGATTGTGAGAGGTTGAAATAGGAGTTTTTTGCAGAAGAGGAAGATAGCATATCAAACCTCTTGAGCATATCTTGAATATACTTGGACTGGTTCAAGAAGATGCCCTCTGCAGTTTGTTTCACTTGGAGACCCAGAAATAAATTAAGTTCACCCATTGAACTCATTTCAAATTGATCTTGCATCAGGGTCTCAAAGTCCTTGCACAGCTTAGGATTGGTTGACCCAAAGATAATATCATCCACATAAATCTAAACAAGCAACCTGTCTTTTCCAACTTTTCTGATGAAGAGAGTTTTATTAATAGCTCCTCTCCTGTATCCATGGCCAAGCAGGTAGTTTGAGAGTGTCTCATACCAGGTTCTTGGTGCTTGCTTGAGGCCATAGAGAGCTTTGATCAGTTTACACACCTTTTTAGGATGGTGTGGGTCTTCAAACCCTGGTGGTTGACAGACATAAACTTCTTCCTTTAGTTTTCCATAAAGAAACGCACTCTTGACATCCATCTGATAAACTGTGAAGTTCTTGTAAGTTGCATAGGCAAGGAAGATTCTGATTGCCTCTAATCTTGCAACAGGAGCAAAAACCTCATCATAGTCTATCCCTTCTTCTTGAGCATATCCTTGAACAACAAGCCTAGCTTTGTTCTTGATGACAATTCCTCTTTCATCCTTCTTGTTTCTACAAACCCATTTTGTTTCAATTGGTTGAGCATCCTCAGGAAGGTCAACCAGTTCCCAAACCTGTTGTTTGTTGATTTGGAACAATTCCTCTTGCATAGCTTCGATCCAGTGGTTGTCTTTTAGTGCTTGCTCAACTTGTTTTGGTTCTTCTTGTGACAGGAAGCATGCAAACAGACAAACATTTGCATCTGCAGCTGATTTGCTTCTTATAAGAACAAGAGCACTCACTTCACCAATCACATTCTCAATTGGATGAGTTTTGCTGACATTAGTGTTCAGAAAACTTGGAAAATCGTGACTTTGAACCTGCCTAGTTGGTGGGATAATTGGTGGCAGTAGGATATTAAGCTCAATTGCTGGCATTCTTTGTGAAGGGGGTACATTTGAAGTAGTTGCAGCAGAAACATGTTGATCACTCATGTTGTTAGCAGAGTTGATGTTCTCTTCATGAGATGAGTCAGTGAAGTTTGACTCAGGAGAAACATCATGACCAGCATATTGATTATAATTTGGAGAATGCTGCACACTCCCATCATCACTGGTATCTGAGACATATCCATCCTTTTGTGATTGTGAATCACTTGACTCAGTTTCAACAAAGTTCACTGGAGTGGGATCAGTAACTTGTTGAATTGCAGTAGTTGGCATGGTAGGTGGTTTGTAAGGTTATGTGCTGACAGAGGAGTAGAAATAACCAAAATTGCAGCCATCCTTATTTGCATTTGAGTTCTCCCCCTGAGACTGCACATACTCACTAAAAGACTTATCAACTGTAAAGTTGAAAGCATTGGTTTGTGAATCAATATCAAATAACCATGAGGGTTCAGAACTAAACTTATTTGTTGATTTTTCATTGAAAAACACATTAATTGACTCTTCAATAATTTTAGTTATGAGGTTGTATACTCTGTATGCCTTAGCAACACGTGAGTATCCAACCATGAAGCCATCATCTGCCTTTTCAGCAAACTTAGCTAAATTCTCAATGGTTATTAATATTGTAACAGGACAACCAAAAACTTTGAGAAAATGGATACTTGGTTTTCTTTTTCTCCAAAGCTCATATGGTGTCTTGTTCTTCCCTTTGACCACAAGCACCCTGTTCTGAACATAGTAGGCATGTTCACTGCTTCTGCCCAGAAAGTTGTAGGGAGCTTAGACTCAGCAAACATAGATCTAGCAGCCTCAATTAGTGTTCTATTTCTCCTCTCAGCAACCCCATTTTGCTGACGAGTCCTAGCAGCACTAAACTGCCTAGATATTCCCTTTTCTTCACAAAAAGAATTTAAAACATGATTTTTAAATTCTGTACCATTGTCACATCTAATTATTTTGACTTTGAAATTTGACTGATTTTCAAGTTGTGTGATTAAAGACTTTAAGATTTCAGGTGTTTCATCCTTAGTTCTTAGGAAGAAAACCCATGTGTATCTTGAAAAATCATCAGTGATAACAAAGCAATAAGATTTCTTTCCCAAACTCATTACCCTTGTAGGACCAAAGATGTCACACCCCCAAAAATCCCATGCGCGATAACGCGTCGTAGGGAGCGTGACAAACCAGGATCGCCGTCCATTAGTTACACCAAAGGACCAATAATTAATAAAAACGTTTCATATTTCATTAAAATATATAATTAGAGTTTTACAAATGCGGAAGCGTAAATACAATAAAAGTACTTATGTAAAATCCTTGTCACCCAAGGTGACGTGGCTTGTTCAAAGACATTAAAAGTGTTTCAAGACTCATGCATGCGTACTCGTGATACTCGAACATCTGCAACCTGAGAAATAACATGCTAAAAAGTGTCAACACAAAGGTTGGTGAGTTCACAAGTTTATGAGTTCAAAAACAGTTCAAGTTAAAGTAAATCGACTGTTCAACACCAGTCCCAGTTCAATGTAAATCAACTGTTCCTCGACAGTTCAAGTTTAAGTTCAAGGTTTACTGTTCAACAACAGTTCAGTTTAAAATCCAGATAATATATCAATAGTTAATTAGACTATGTTCAAGAAATCAGTGCACGTTTGACTAGATCAACTAGCTATCCAGTTACTGAAGCTCGACAAGTTCAATTGTGCCTCGTTAAGACTAAGAGGTTTATAACACCCGTTCGATATCCAATCGTGCCAGAGCGACTGACCCGGGTGGGGCTGTCAAACCCAGTAGATCTACTAAATAAGTTCCCGCTGATGTCACATTGACAGAAACTATAAAGTGAGGGCTTAATCATAAGTGTGCCACTATCATTCAGGTGATATATATCTAACAGTTCAAGTGTTTGCATGTTAATCTCCCCCAACAGGATAAAAACAAGTAAAATGGGGCCGTGAAACTCACCTTTGGGTGCATAGCAATTCCAGATAATCAACCACAACAAGTAGCAAGTAACAGGTCTTGTGTACTCTACACATCACCTAACGATACATAAATGTGTATTCAAACAAGGTGACTTAGTCTAGCCCAATAGTGAAAGATAAATAATGTCAAACGATGTCCAGACAAAGACTATCAAGTCCAAAACAAGTCAAGGAAGGCAAATAGCCAAAATCATGATAATTACAAAAGTCGACGAAATGTATATTATTCAATAACAATATACGTCCATAAAATCGAATAATAAAATACGTATATATATATATATATATATTAATATAGATATATATTTAGCCATGTTTATAAAATTTGTGTTATTTAAAATAATGGCATAAAAGAAAGAAAAAAAAAAGAATCAAAACGACACGTTAAATCAGTTTACAATCCCAAACTATAGTTTATGGGTTTTAGTATTTCTAAGAAAGTTGTTTCGTACATTTTTTTTAGTTCATCAAAATTCCAAATACACAACATATCAAAAATGAAAATAAATAAGATGGTCACCGGGTTCGAACCCACAACCTAAGGCTCCCATGCCTAGCGACCTTACCACTGGGACAGATCCACGATGTTGATCACAAATCAATCAAATGCATATTATCTGCGCACAGTGGCCAGGACCGGATTTTATAGAAAACCAGAATAAAAACGTAGTGATCGGAACTCGAACCCGCGATCACAAAGATCACAGGCGGGCAACTTAACCACTGGGCTAGCGCTGCCTTTTTCTTTTAAACCCATAATTATATCTTTTTATCTATTACTCTCCAGACTTAATCTTCTTCACTAATGAACTCCGGTGATTGGACTTTTATTCCGGTCACCGGGAAAACGCGAAATATGCATACAAAGCCCAGAAAGGTTCGATTAACATGAGGGAATTATTACCTTGAGTCGGGGATGGAGTTTAACGTGTTTTTGATGCCGAAAATGAACCCGAACTTCAACCGCGAACACCGAGCACGCTTACAATTCTCACTTCTGTCAACTCCTGGTTGCTCGTCGGAGTTTCATGATCACAATGGTGACCGAAAGGTGGTGCAACCGTGGCGGATAGTGATGATCTCGGTGGGTTTTGCTTCGCCGGAAAACTAGAAAACGAGAGAAAGAGTTGAGAGGATTCTAATGACTAGGAAAACAAAATGAGGAACTGTTGGTATACAATGGTGAATATCGGATCGATGGCAGTTTGTAGTAGTCTTAAATTAATCGGATTGATTGCAAGAGGTTTCCGGAAAAGGAACAGACAAGGTCGACAATTTCATCATTTAGAAATGGGTTTTAAATCAACTTTGGGAAAATAGCAAAACCAGCCCCTCCAAGGTTACACTATGAGTAGTAAAGTTTAGTTAAATACAAAAGCAGTCCTTCCAGGTTTTATTAAAGAGAAATAAGTTTTAGAAATTGCATAATAGGTCCCTCAAGGTTTATTAAAATAAAATGTTAACGAACTCTTTAACGAAATTAATGGACATAACTTGACGATGAATATACATGTATATGTCAAAACCTATTTAACGCATAACGTTTTATAAATATATGTTTTTGAGTTCACATAAAATGACAACATAAGATCATAACAATACGTATTTATCTCACATAAAATCATAAAACTTTACGTGTAACTACGTGACACATCGTCACATAAAATAAAAAAATATAATATGCGCATATACATATATATCACATAAGATCATAAGTATATTTTTCATATAAAATGACAAAGTGTTCACATGAAATCATAGAATATAAAACGTCTAGTTTCAAGTGCATGCTCGCATAGTGACGGTTACAGAAACCCTAGATAATAAATCAACACAAGCCGATCTCATAAATGTTCACACAACATTTATAGCAGTTTATGTTTAATCAAGAAATGACCTGAAAAGACGGATTGTCACAGTATCCCCTTGTTGAAGAATTTTCTTCCCGAAAATTGAATAACGCGGTTAATAAGTTGGTCACAAAAGAAAGAAAAATTCTCTCAGTCGTCACATCACCTCCTTGTTGAAAGAATTTCGTCCCGAAATTGAAATTAGTGACAATTGTTTGAAGACTCGAATTGACGTAACGTATCAAAAGAATTTAGGTTTCCTACTCCAAAAGGAGTGATGGATGTTATGATTTGGAATGGGTACCAGATTTTGAGAAGATGTCAAATGTTTAGAGAATTTCAAAAGGAATTCGAATCAAAAGTATAGAAGGTGATTTTTCTATCAAATGTTTCTACAGGAAAAGTTGAACAATCACATTACAGGAATTGCGTCGAGCGATAAGGCGAACAAGGTAACATGATAACATAAGTATATCTGAAATCAAAATTTCAATGCAAAGGACCATAATATGTCTACATAGCCTCCAACTATTTTACCCCATGCTAGGAGTGTGATTCCCATTTCGTGTCTCGTTTTCAGATAAGACGTTCACATTCGTCAATAACCCAGGTGAACTGAAGAGAAGGGAATTTAAGTACAAGAATATTGTGTGTGCATCAAGTCGCTTAGTGTTTGTCTAATAGACCCGTTGTCTAACGAATACGTAAACATCTGAATTTGCCTAGAAAATATCATAGAATTACACAAGACGGATCAAGTTAACGTGAGAAAACCCTGGTTGATCTAGTACTCTATGGTGTTATGATCAATTAAGTTCGCATGATTCATAATAACATTCAAATTCACATTTCATCCAATAAGCGTTTAGATAGCATACGAGTTCCTATGAAGATTTCTTTTAAAGGTTGATGCGGTCAAAGCGTACTAGCATGCAATCTATCATGAAGGTTTTACCATACAACACACACAATTTTCCCAACACCCTATATACTAGCATACGACCTTAACATGGCATAACTCTAGCATATAAGTTCATAAACTAACCAACACAACCCATACGGTGCAAAGTTGACGGGGCAACTTCACACAAACCTGTCATTCTCACCGAGGTAGGAGACTTAGGACCTTGTATGGTGTATGGTTTTCACACTCAATCAAGTTAATACATTCACAACATGTCATTTTCTGGTTCCTAGTTTCGTTTCGTACACATAACTAATCATGCAATTCTACGCAACTTAAGTTTAAACTAGCACTTCAATAATTAATCAGTTTCTTTACCCCAAACATAAGATTAGATTCTCAAATTTAGCATGCATAAACACATATGTTTTGTAAACATTTATCATGAGAAGGTCAGAAGCAAACAAACTATTTATCATGGTTAAAATGGTTCAACAGTTGCTCACATACTAAATTCTGTTAAGAATTATTCAAGAGACAACATAGACAATTAGGTTCAAATTCAAGTTGGAGTTCAGTACAACATATCATTATGCATATTACCTTGCTAAAAATCCAAAAATTTAGAGTGAAGATCCAACAAAAAAAAGTGTAACTACAAGGTACCAAATATGGAAATTCTAAAATAAAGGAAAAGCGCCAACGGCTTAGTTCGTGAATTCGAGTAAGCGATGGGATAGCAAGCTTATGATAGTTGCAACTACACATTCCAAGAATGATATGTGAGTTTAAACTGGCACTGGTGAAGATACCAGCAGGGAGGATGCAAATAACGTAATGGATAGTATAGAATTCGGAGAGAAATATATAGCATGCTTGGCAGGATTTTGCAAGGAATTCAATGACATGTGAGTTTAAACTGGCACTGGTGAAGATACCAGCAGGGAGGATGCAAATAACGTAATGGATAGTATAGAATTCGGAGAGAAATATATAGCATGCTTGGCAGGATTTTGCAAGGAATTCATGAAAATAGATATTGAAATGAACGTGCCAATGGTTATAACTCAATAGAGCAATCATTTGATTAGGGAAATCTTCATTGTTTAAGCTCACCAGTGTGCCCAATCTCCTTGGTGTTAATGCGTCATGCTTCCTTTCTTGTCAAAACATTGGTTCGAATGGTCCTCAAAAGTAAGATAAAGTACGAAAGTGTTATAAAAGGGTGTCTACAAAACACGAAACATCAGGATGTTCAAAGGTGGATTTGGCTTGGGTTGCCAGTACATATACGTCTTTGCTAGGGTTCAGTGTAGGTTTATCGCGGGTCAAAAGATCATATCGGGTGTTCCATAGAAAAGGATCAGGCCTATCACTTCAGTGAATGCTAGAGAGTTCATAAAAACAAGACAGTCAACCCAAAAGCAGTGTCCCTTAAACGAAAGTTGATCTACTTCTTTTCACATGCTTCTAAAAATTGGAGCTGATCATTAGATTAGGTGGTTTGTCATTCATAAGGGAAAATCTCTGGTTTTCAAAACGTTGATGTTCATCTAAGTCAGAACTCGCGTCTAAATCATGGCAGGAAATTTGCTTCAGAAAAGTTTTATTCTAGACTCGGACAATTGAAAGCATGAAGTTTGATTATTTTGGGTATGTTTCTTTTGGTAGGAATACGTAAGGGATATCTGTAATCTCGAAGAAAGTAGCATTAAGCAGTTTTGTCGAGGACCTAGTCCCGTTAGATGGAGTTTCTCATGATGAGGCTCTTGTGTATGACTCTAAAGTCAATCCTTGGTCCGGTACTGGTCCCACATTCAATGTGCCACCAATGTTTATATATAGGGTGTACCGCAGCGAACTCACCACACTACCAACACTTTGAAGGCGTACCAGCTACCCACCATTACTAAATATTAGCCAAACCACATTGGATGTTTTATCGGAAATAAAGGACGTCAAGTTTCTCCCATATGCTTGAATGTAATGAGAGCGAGAGATTAAACCGCAATACGTTGTGCAAACCAAAAGGTGTAGGTGTTTCCATTTATAAGAAGAATAGGATGCGTAGAGTTTGTCATTCTAGTGAAGATCGTCGAGATTTTGGCACGCGCGGTGCAAATATCACATCGTTCGGATTTCAAGACGATCCAAAATTTAAAATCATGCCATTGGGTTTAAGTTCAAGCTCGGGGGGTCATCAATGAAAGTTTTCTTAAAAGGACGATAAGTATTCGCCTACCAGAAATTTTTTTTCCGATAGTTTCTATGATAGAAGCGTTAATAAATATACAAACGTATGGATTACTTTGTGTACAAAATACGTAAGAAGGAAAAATACAAGGTCGATGATACGATTAGCTATATATAACTATAAGTTCACGCTCGATGGTGTAATTAGGGTTTCTATAAAAGGCTTTGCATTATTACTGCGATAGAGGCACAAGGTAGTCTCATCATTGATGGTGGTAACTAGTAGAAAAGCTAACCAAAGTGTAACAGCTTCCGGTTCAAAGCTTGAAAGCCCATCCAAGACATAAAGGATTATAAAAGCTCGAGAATCAGAAATTGTTGGTTGTTAAATCGTAAAAAGGTTCGAATCATGTGAACAAAAATCAATCGCACAGGTCTAAAAGGTTAATCGGAATAGTCATTACGTTGAAACTGGAAGCCATCAGTTTGAAAATCAGGAAGGTTTTTCACTAACCTTAGCCCCATTAGAGATAAATATGATTGCGGTGTGGTAGGCAGTTTGTACAACCGTGTCGATGTTGCTGCTAACAAGTATTGGTTCGCACAAGAAAATCAGGGTGTATGAATCTTCAGAAGGTAACTTCACAAGAGCTTTCAGCCAATAAATACACCCTGGTGCTCACGGTATATGATTTATCCAATCGTTCATCTAACGTTGTCTAGGTATCCGTCCGATGAATGTATGTCCAAGTTATCTCATGATCGTAAAGTTCCAGGGATTGATATGGTCGGTAAAATCGTAAACATAAAATTTTGATTCAGGACGAGTTCAAACCGTCAAGGGTTTCGTCGAGAGTGTTCGTAGTTAAGGAAGACTTGTCGTTGAAATACACGAGTGTGACGGTGTCCTACCAGGACCAACTTTTCATAATATGCTTCAAAAAGGGTTCACGTATGGATTAGAATCCAATAGTAGAGGGGCAAAGTCAGTTGCAATAGCGTTTTCAAAGATAGATGACTTCGATCATTCGGTTGAGTTCAACATGTTCAACATTCAATATCACGAGGAAAAAAAAATTACAGGAATTTGTCTCAATACGACCATTAGCTTGCCTAGTAGGATTCTCCAGGATTTCCAAATACTGCAAATTACATTTACGTGTGCACCCGTAACTGTGATTTACTTTATATGATCATCCTAGTTCCTCTTACTTCAGCTACCATGTATTTTTGGAGTACATATGAGATATCCACAATGTGGGTATCAAGAATGTGGTTACTAACCCAAGGTTATCTTGACAAGAATTTGTTAAAAAGAAAAGTTTCAAGAGCAAAATGTTCGCTTTAAGTGGAATAACCCACCCGAAGCGAGTCAACCAGAAATTTAGCTTAATAGGATCTGAATAAGGCTTATCACCCATTACGACTTGATCATAATCTGGTACATTAAGAGAGAACTTTAGTTGGCCCACATCAGGTGCCGTTGATGTCACAAGAGTTATACCCAAGTTGCATTATTTCAACGCAACCATGTGATAGAAACAAGAAGGGAAAGGTCTTAGAAGATCAAAACAAATGTCAAAAGTTCAGGATAATGAAGGTAGACACAAATTTCCCCATAAGAAACCACTTGAATCCACACAATGCATCTACTACTGAAGTTGAATTATCGCACTATTTGTGCGTCATTGTTACGTTTTCTGAACATGAGAGTTCGGCGATGCAAGTAGGTCAGGTTCAACAAGAATCTCACACACTAGGAGAAAAAGGTCTAAGAACGGAAAGAGGTATCACACCACCTTCCAAAGTAAGCACTCGCCCAATGTCTGGGTACTAAGCCATTCCTTTAGTCTAGAATAATCCCGAATAGCAAATAACTCGTCAAGAGTATAAACGTGATTCTTCGATCTGATTAGACGTCTCATTAAACATGAATGTTAACCAAGAGGTATACAACTTAGAGAGATTAAGAAAATGACTCAAGACTAATCGGCTCATCGCCGTGAGTATACGAGGATTGGATGATGTAAACGACAAATCGTAAACCAGGTGCATGTAGGAGTGAGTATCACGATGCATGAGAAAAATGTTTATGTGCAACTAATGCAAAACTGTTACAGTCTAAGACGAATCTTAGTTCGCTGTAACCAATGGCTCTGATACCAATCTGTCACACCCCCAAAAATCCCACACGCGATAACACGCCGTAGGGAGCGTGACAAACCAGGATCGTCGTCCATTAGTTACACCAAAGGACCAATAATTAATAAAAACGTTTCATATTTCATTAAAATATATAATTAGAGTTTTACAAATGCGGAAGCGTAAATACAATAAAAGTACTTATGTAAAATCCTTGTCACCCAAGGTGACGTGGCTTGTTCAAAGACATTAAAAGTGTTTCAAGACTCATGTATGCGTACTCGTGATACTCGAACATCTGCAACCTGAGAAATAACATGCTAAAAAGTGTCAACACAAAGGTTGGTGAGTTCACAGGTTTATCAGTTAAAAAACAGTTCAAGTTAATGTAAATCGACTGTTCAACAACAGTCCCAGTTCAATGTAAATCAACTGTTCCTCGACAGTTCAAGTTTAAGTTCAAGGTTTACTGTTCAACAACAGTTCAGTTTAAAATCCAGATAATATATCAATAGTTAGCTAGACTATTTTCAAGAAATCAGTGCACGTTTGACTAGATCAACTAGCTATCCAGTTACTGAAGCTTGAAAGTTCAATTGTGCCTCGTTAAGACTAAGAGGTTTATAACACTCGTTCGATATCCATTCGTGCCAGAGTGACTGACCCGGGTGGGGCTGTCAAACCCAGTAGATCTACTAAATAAGTTCCCGCTGATGTCACATTGACAGTAACTATAAAGTGAGGGCTTTATCATAAGTGTGCCACTATCATTCAGGTGATATATATCTAACAGTTCAAATGTTTGCATGTTAATCTCCCCCAACATGATTAAAACAAGTAAAATGGGGCCGTGAAACTCACCTTTGGGTGCATAGCAATTCCAGATAATCAACCACAACAAGTAGCAAGTAACAGGTCTTGTGTACTCTACACATCACCTAACGAGCATATATATATATATATATATATATATATATATATATATATATATACATAAATGTGTATTCAAACAAGGTGACTTAGTCTAGTCCAATAGTGAAGGATAAATAATTTCAAACAATGTCCAGACAAAGACCATCAAGTCCAAAACGAGTCAAGGAAGGCAAATAGCCAAAATCATGATAATTACAAATGTCGACGAAATGTATATTATTCAATAACAATATACGTCATTAAAATCGAAATAAAATACGTATATATATATATATATATATTAATATAGATATATATTTAGCCATGTTTATAAATTTGTGTTATTTAAAATAATGGCATAAAAGAAAGAAAAAAAAGAATCAAAACGACACGTTAAATCAGTTTACAATCCCAAACTATAGTTTATGGGTTTTAGTATTTCTAAGAAAGTTGTTTCGTACATTTTTTTTAGTTCATCAAAATTCCAAATACACAACATATCAAAAATGAAAATAAATAAGATGGTCACCGGGTTCGAACCCACAACCTCAAGCTTCCATGCCTAGCGACCTTACCACTGGGACAGATCCACGATGTTGATCACAAATCAATCAAATGCATATTATCTGCGCAAAGTGGTCAGGACCGGATTTTATAGAAAACCAGAATAAAAACGTAGAGATCGAAACTCGAACCCGCGATCACAAAGATCACAGGCGGGCAACTTAACCACTGGGCTAGCATTGCCTTTTTGTTTTAAACCCATAATTATATCTTTTTATCTATTACTCTCCAGACTTCATCTTCTTCACTAATGAACTCCGGTGATCGGACTTTTATTCCGGTCACCGGGAATACGCGAAATATGCATACAAAGCCCAGAAAGGTTCGATTAACATGAGGGAATTATTACCTTGATTCGGGGATGGAGTTTAACGTGTTTTTGATGCCGAAAATGAACCCGAACTTCAACCGCGAACACCGAGCACGCTTACAATTCTCACTTCTGTCAACTCCTGGTTTCTCGTCGGAGTTTCATGTTCACAGTGGTGACCGAAAGGTGGTGCAACCGTGGCGGATAGTGATGATCTCGGTGGGTTTTGCTTCGCCGAAAAACTAGAAAACGAGAGAAAGAGTTGAGAGGATTCTAATGACTAGGAAAACAAAATGAGGAACTGT
Organism: Deinandra increscens subsp. villosa; assembly: GCA_039602395.1. Taxonomy (NCBI): domain Eukaryota; kingdom Viridiplantae; phylum Streptophyta; class Magnoliopsida; order Asterales; family Asteraceae; genus Deinandra; species Deinandra increscens. The sequence goes on along the minus strand of JBCNJP010000009.1, from coordinate 524,487 downwards.
TGGTATACAATGGTGAATATCGGATCGATGGCAGTTTGTAGTAGTCTTAAATTAATCGGATTGATTGCAAGAGGTTACCGGAAAAGGAACAGACAAGGTCGACAGTTTCATTATTTACAAATGGGTTTTAAATCAACTTTGGGAAAATAGCAAAACCAGCCCCTCCAAGGTTACACTATGAGTAGTAAAGTTTAGTTAAATACAAAAGCAGTCCTTCCAGGTTTTATTAAAGAGAAATAAGTTTTAGAAATTGCATAATAGGTCCCTCAAGGTTTATTAAAATAAAATGTTAACGAACTCTTTAACGAAATTAATGGACATAACTTGACGATGAATATACATGTATATGTCAAAACCTATTTAACGCATAACGTTTCATAAAGTATAACCCTTGATTCGTCACATAAAATCATGAATATAATTCTATAAATATATGTTTTTGAGTTCACATAAAATGACAACATAAGATCATAACAATACGTATTTATCTCACATAAAATCATAAAACTTTACGTGTAACTACGTGACACATCGTCACATAAAATAATAAAATATAATATGCGCATATACATATATATCACATAAGATCATAAGTATATTTTTCATATAAAATGACAAAGTGTTCACATGAAATTATAGAATATAAAACGTCTAGTTTCAAGTGCATACTCGCATAGTGACGGTTACAGAAACCCTAGATAATAAATCAACACAAGCCAATCTCATAAATGTTCACACAACATTTATAGCAGTTTATGTTTAATCAAGAAATGACCTGAAAAGACGGATTGTCACAAAAGAGATCCATATGCAGCAATTCTAAGAGTTGAGAAATTGAATTTTCAGATTTGGACTTATGAGAAGACTTGTGTTATTTACCCTTTAAACAAGCAGTCCAATGTTCATTACAATTAAAATGTTTCTTTGGTAAACCACTAACCAACCCAAAATTGCCAAGTTTATTCATGGTTTTGTAATTAACATGTACAAGTCTCCTGTGCCAAAGGTCAGACTCATCAATAGAAGCTCTTGATATTAAATAAGTATTGCCATCATGAGATTTAGCACTTACCATATCAAGTAAGTACAAGCCATCCTGTCTTTTTGCTTTACTCAAAATCATTTCAGCAAGAATTTTGAGACCAGGCTTGAGTACTAAGGCTTCTTCATCATTAATTAGAACATTCATGTTCTTATCACAAATTTGTGATACACTCAATAGATTAAAATTCAGAACATTGACAAGACTTACCTTGTCAAGAGTAAAACTTCCATTTGATACATTACCAAGTGCTGTAATGTACCCTTCATTGCTTCCAAATGCAACGGGACCTCCATCATGTCTTTTTGTATTTTCTAGAAGATTTTCATTACTTGTCATATGACTGGAGCACCCACTATCTACAACCCAAACATTTGCTTGAGATTTATTAGGTGGCCCCTACACAGGTAAACAACATGGTTAGTTGGAGTATGGGACCCAAGCCTTTATGGTCTTGGGTCTTCCCCTGGCATCATTATATGAGTAATTTCTTAAAACAAGTTGTTTTTCAGTGATAAAGTCATCATGCTCTGAAAATCCACCCTTTTTTTATATTCCTCTTATAACTTTGCCATTTGGGAAAACCATGTTTCTTGATAAAAGTCTTATTTTCCCAGTACTTCCTGTTGCTTCTTTGTTTTGCATTTTCAAACTTTGGTTGAGAAGCAATAGTGGGAATTTCAGTATGAGAGTACTGAGTTCCGTAGGAACTTACTTGTGTAGGATGATCATGCACTTTATACTGTTCAGAAAATTGTTTTCTTTCACGAGGAGCAGATTTTGCTCTTGAATTACCTTTAAAATTTGGGTGTGATTGATTTATAAACTCGGTGGATTGAAATTCAGGTCTTTGCCTAGAAGGTTTTGAAGACCTGATGTTGTTTAAATGTTCCAAGGGAACTGTACTTCTTCCGGAGGAAAGTTCTCTCGAAAGAAATGAAGTTCCTGCGGAATTTTGTTCCTTAGGAAAATTGTTTCTTTTAACATGTGAGAAGCTGTTATTCTTCTCATTTCCAACCCAAACCTTCTGAGTTTTTCCAAAAACCCTTTGATCACCCTGTGATCTTCTTGGTGACATGTTCCTGCTATCATTTGGATTCTTTGAACTAGACAGATTTTTGTTTCTCTTAGGAGAAATGTTAGCATTGTTAATTATCTGTTTAAAAGGATTGTAGGAACAGTGAATTGCCACATGTCCCAACTCACCATAAATTATGAATTCCCTCACAGACTTGTGAGAGACCTGGTGTTTTGGTGATGCTTGTTTGAAAACAAGTTTTGATGTTCCAACCTTTTGAGTAGTAGAACCTGAAGAATGAGATCCTTCATGATCTAAACTCATTGACTCAGTGACATTTGAGGTTGGTTTTGAAATTTTCAGATCTTTAACCTTAGCAGAAATGCTGGTTGATGCTTTTGTGACATCAGAAAAACCAATGTTATTTTCAAACTGGATGTCATCATCCTTTTTAACACACTCAATTTCATTAGATAAGTCAATTACGTGACCATTCTTCTTTGCGTCGGCTGTCAAGGAAACATTTGTTTCCTTGTTGGGTAAGGTTACAAGAATGGTGTAAGAGTTAAGGTTTTCAACAGTTTTAAAAGATACCCTTCCCTTCCCATGTGTGTGCTCATGCCATAATTTTTGAGCTTTTTCACTTGTAATTTGAAATTTATCAGCATTGCATATGGCTTCTCTCAGCTGATCTTTTAGAGTTTGAATGTCAAGCACATATTCCACATTTTGTTTCTTTGAAATTTTTAGTTGCTTAACAACATCATCCATTTGTGTTATAAAATCAGTTTGTTGATGTTTCAAAACCCCTATGGTTTGCTTAAGTTCATCAGCTTTGGTTGAATAAGCTACATCTGCCATTCTTGAGTACACTTTCAACTCATTTAAGTTTGATATTTCTTCTATTAGTGACAGATTATGCTTTTTGTAACTCTCAACCAGTTCAATGCACTTAGGGCACAACACATATTCAGGTTCAGTTGTGGAACTTGAGTTTACCTCTGCGATTGCAGGTGAAGAACCACTGGCCATCAAGGCATGGTTTGTTGGAGTAAACTCACTCATCACTTCTTCCCAGTCAACAAACCCGGTTTGGTTTGCTACAGCTGCAGTTGCATGGCCTTGGTTGTTGTAAGAGGGATTTAGTGGAGTAGGGCCTGAAGAAGAGCTAGGTTTGGTGTATTCTTGTTTCTTCTCAGCATTGTATCCACCATCTCTTCTTGGCTGAGAACACTCCTTGGCAAAGTGTCCTAACTGATTACAATTGTAACACTTGACTTTAGATTTGTCAAGGCCAATGGGAGCATTCTTGGCTCCAATATACTTCCTTCCAGTTCTCTTGTAGAACCTTTGTGCCCTCAGTGACACCATTGCAAGCTGAGTTGTGATGTTAATATCTTCTAGATCATCAGCACTGATGCATTTAAGATCTGATCTAGTGAACCCTGTGTAAGAACTGTTAGCAACATTTGCAAAGTTTTGAAAATATGAAACTTCATGTCCTTTAGGAGACTCAGGAAAGGAAATCTGAGGTTCATGGTCAGAATAGTTCTCTGAGTGAGCAGTGATGAGGGCCAAAGTGCCTTTGGAAGATGATGCCTGGTTAGATGATACACCAGACTTCTCATTCATCTCCATCTCATGTGCACTCAGCATTCCATAGATATCTCCTAATTTCAAAGTCTTGAGGTCTTTGTTGTACTTTATACTAACTGTATAGACAGTCCAAACTTCAGGTAAAGATCTTAAAAACTTTCTGATTATATCCGCATTTTCAATTTTGACATCTACACCTTGTAGTTCATCTTTCAGTTTTACATATCTCAAGTAGTGTTCAGACATAGTTTCACCTCTTTTGTAACAGAAATTTTCATATCTTTGTTTTAAAACATCTTTCTTATTCTCCCTAACCTCATCTGTCCCCTCATACATTTCAATGAAAGCTTTCCAAAGATCATGTGTAGTTTTGCATCTCTTAAAGCCAATGAGTATGTGTGACGCCCACTCCCAGACTTGGCTCCAGGAGGGGT